>JAHREE010000068.1:4805211-4990905 GCA_033628505.1 Tringa tobata
TGGGGTTTTGAGAGCGTTTCGGTGTGCCCGTGGGAGCGAGTAGCCTCTCTGCCAGCAGCAGCGAGTTGCCCTGCCTTTTGGGTGCTGTCATCTGTAGGTGTAGGGTATTTGTCACTTTCAGCCTTAAAGAATCAGGAATAGAGGCTGTCTCAGGTGTTTGCAGAGGCTGTGACCAACCGTGCTGTGCAAAGTAAGCGGTAGTCTGCAGAAGTAAATGAGCACGCCGGTTCTGAAGGGAGGAAAGTATGCTGAGTGCGCTCTGTTGACCTGCCTTTAGTAATGCGTGTACAAGGAAACAGCAACAAGGGTGTCACTTTCTGGTATGTCTGGGCAAAGTAAGGTAGTGTAAGAAGAGCGAGACACGTATAATTAACAGATGCGTGTGCAGTGACCGCTCCTGGCTTGGTGTTGAATGTACGTTCCAGATGTCTGCAGCATCAGCAAAAGCAAACACAGAGGTGCAGGTTGTGTTTATGTGTGCGTTCCTGCATCTGCAGGTGTGAAGTATCCTTGAGGTATTCCCTACCTGCAGTTCCATTCTTAGGTACTCATATATATATATATATGAATCAGATTTTGCAAGCTGCTCCTGGAGTTTTTTTCATCTTGGACATTTTTATTTCATGCTGCTTTTTTTCTGAAATGGCATCCTTATTTGGCTTAATCTCTGCAGTAATTTTCCTTCAGTTAAGTCAAAGCATTTGTAGGATCTTCGCAAAGTTCAGTCTCTATATGGAGTCTTAAAAGTGCAACAGCATGTGTGACGGCTGGAGAGAAAGTACTAGTCCTTGATCTTCATCTGTATCAGTATGGCCCAATATATCATATTTATTACAGATAATGTAGCCTTATTTGGAAGTTACCGTATCTTCCAGCAAAAGTATGTCAAACTAATTGATTTGTGTACTTAGCAAGTTCTTCAGTTATCATAGTTTCTTCTTTCTGTTCAGCGAAGGCAAGTGAAATATTTAATGTAAAATATGGAACGTTCTGTAAATATTTTGGGCAATGTTTATACATTACAAAAAGGTAAAAGCTTATTTTTCTGGCTCTGTAGATTGCTGGTGGTTACTCTTGCAACTTTCATGAGGCAACTTGTACCACAGTAGATGCATGTTAGCTCTCCCACTTAAAAATTAGTGAGATCTATTTTTTTTTTAACTTTAGAGTTTTGATATTTAGCTGCTACATTATTTTTTTCTATGTATGTGGAACTTGATTTCAGGATTTTTCTGCTATTTCGTCTTCAATTAGTTTTACTATTATAGAGGCTTCTGTGTATTTTTTCTTTATATTAAATTCCACTTAACCGTAGCTTTTCTCTACATAGTCTGTTTGCTTCCTTAGTGTGCAAATTGATATATGAAGCTGCATCTTGCTCTGAGATGCCCAGGGCTGCTGTGTAGCATTGTTGAAGCATCACCTGTAAAAGTTTATTTTTTCCTGGTCTATTGCATGATGCTTTCACCTGCATTTGCAACTTAAACTGTTTAATGGCATGTGCATCTGCAGGACTTCTTTCATTGCAAATACCTTGGAGGATGATAAATTGCATTCCTCTACCTAAAAGGCAGTAACTAGTAATAATAATAGCAGTAGACTACTGTCTTTATATGGAAGTTTCATTGATTAGTAGTTCCCTACACTCACAGTATATCTGAAATCTACTGATAATTTTATTGGCTTCTTAATTACTGAAATTGTGTAATTAAATTTTTTTTTTTAGGAAAATAGCACTATTTTTTTGTCTTCATATTTTATGTAAACTTAGTACTTTTTCATGCTTGTCTGCATGCTCTGAAAGTGTTTCCATTACAGCTATGTGTTTTCATACAGTGTTTGTCTCTATTTGACACAATAAACTTGCTAATTTTTACATAGATCATGTAGCCTTGAAATGAAATTGTTCTAAATCTATTCAGTATTTTAGTGGTGATTAAAAGGAAAGTTTTTCTGCCTGAAACAGCCTGTGTTTTTTGGGTGCTATAGCATTGCACAGGTGCTATATATCTGTATCTTAAATTTTAAAGGGAATATATTTTTTTCACCTCTGAATGACTAAATACCCAAGGGAGTTTTTTTAGATGCTGTAGGGAACAAGTTATCTCCTTGTGATGTTTTATAGCTAGCCTTTTTAGATTAAGACTGGTGACCTGTTGGTGGACTCTGGATCTATGTATAAAAACTAACTTTATATAGTTTCAGCTTCTGTAAAATTGGGAGCTTTTATTAATGACTTCTTAATTAACAGGCTTAACATTCATTTCAGTTTGCATGAGGGAATTCAGCATGCCATTTTAAAGCTATCCAGATTCAATCTGTGTAGTAAAGTTGCATGGTGACACTGCTCTAAACAACATACCTGAACACAGTGATAAACACAGAAATGTTTAATTTTTTTTTTGTTTCCTTGTTAAAAAGCCCTCATATTGAAGGGTAAAAATTCAGACTGACTCAGTACTAAAGAAAAGTGTGATGTCTGGAAATAGACTCATGGCTGAGAGAGCTACAAGAACTGAATGACCTAAAACATAAAAGGTAATGCAGAAAGGAGAACGTATGACAACCTATACAAGTAAAAAAGGTAATTTGAACATGTAAGGCCCATATTGGAAACAACAAGGGTTGTAACAGGGAAAGAATCACATCCTTTAAGAACTCCGTTGGTATGAAGCAGAATAAAAAGCTACTGTGTTAGGCAGCTATCAAGGAAAGCTATTGAATGACTGATGCTGGGAAGAACAGTGTTTTAAACATCTTTCTTGTTCTGGTCTTCACTTACGAAGTTAGTTTCAATGAGCTGTGTTAACAAATGTGTAAGTATTTGGCTTAGATAAACAGGTTAGATAAGTATTTAGGTGAGTTAGATATTTTCAAATGCTCTGGACCCTGAAGAGATGATTGAAGCAATGTAGATGTTGACAGTTATCTTTGAGAGGAAGTGAAGTGTCATTGAAGTTTCCAAACGCTATGAGAGACTGAACCAAAGTCCATATTGTCCCTGTTTTCTTTTGACTGGATCTAAATAACTTTTGATTCGGTGTCTCAGTCAGACCCTCCATACTGTGCTTTAAAGTACTTAATTCTCTGTTGTGTTGGGCACACCTACTTATTGGGTAATGTGTCAAACGTATCTTACTTCACATCACTTGTTATTTCAATAGCTGGTGTCTCTTTTCGGGGCAGCTATGGTAGGATGATATAGGCAGATAATTGACACAAGTTTGTGAGTGCACAAGCAATTTTTACTTTTTTTTTTTTCTTTTTCTTTCCAGCGATACCTGTTACTATAATAAAAGACGACTACTTTTGCATACCTTGCTTTGTCTAGGCATAGCAGGTGCAATCCTGCCCCCTTGCATATTAGTAAGTAGAATAGACTGAGGGATAACGAATACCTAGTAGTTGCCTTTCGTGACCTATTTTGCAATAGACGTCAATAGAGAAGGTATTTGGCAGACGCTCTGATCCTCAAAGACTTACAGTTTGTCTCCAGAAGGTATGCTTAGAGAGGAATAATTAACAGCACAAACGCAAATGGGAAATGACTGGCAAAGGCAGCAGTTTGTATAAAGTGTTCAAATGGATTTGCAAGCTGACAATGCTGTTGCTAAAAAGCAGAAAATCTGTTAAAATATGTGAGCAGGGGTGTTGGATACTGGTCAGATACCAGCTGAGGTCTTTCTAGTTTCTGATGCCTATCGTCTTTCATCTCTCTCTTTCTTTCATCTGACCTTCCTGCCCCCCATTCTTATTTACAAGACAGCAGAGGTATGATTAATACATACGCCAAATCTGCAGGATTCTTATGTGGATTAATTTTCTTCCCCCTCTTTAACTTCTGTTGACATCCATAACAAAATTTCAGTTAGACCTCTTCGGTGAAACATTAGTTATTGAGTGTTACCTTATTTTCTAGATCTCTTTTTGTGAGCTAAGTCTTTGGTAGTAGATGTTGGTTCATGCACTGAAATTCATGAAGTTATTTTCAGTATCTAAAAACTATAAACCTGTTTATTCCAGAACTTCGACAAATGTTTGATTTTGTTGAATTATTTACAATATCTAGACATCAGCAAAGCTAAGAATTTGCTTTATAATATATTCCAAATAAATCCTAGACTGTGGTATAGGTATTCATAAATGTTCTGGCTTCTATTATTGTTTTGGCTGTTAGCCTGCATGTTTAACCCTGGGTATTTATACCATTCCAACTACTTGTATATACAGTGTTCAAGGTTGCTTATTTGGATAATTTTTAAGCCATCAAATGGGGTTTTATCTGGATGCATTTCTGTCATCAAAACAAAGAAACACACAATTGCCCCCAACAGGGAGGAAAGCCCAACAATCAGACAATCAAATCTTGATGTATTTTTGGAATTCTTGCAATTAAAATCCATTGATTTTGCTCAAGACAGTAAAATTCAGTAACTGTGTTATGTCCTGTGTCAAACCTCTGTTCCCTCTGTTCCCTGATTTTCCTTCTTCTGCTTGTGAAGGGTATTTTTTCCTCTTTTTTTTTTCTTTTTTTTTTTTTTCCCTAGCAGAACAGTCAGAATTCAGTGCAGTTGCACTTGGAGCTATGTTTCATTGTTTCGTTAAGTGAATGATCGTGTGACTAAATTTTGGCAATGAAAGAGAATACTGGCATTACTGCATTTTGAATTGTGAGTGTTAGAATTGGTAGCCAGCTGAAGTGTGGTAAATCTGAAAATAGTTCATGTGTACTTGCAGGAATGTTTAGCCAATCTCTTTCCTGTACTCTCTCTCAAGAAAAAAGAGAGGTTGCATAAATATATAAAACATAGTGCTTCAGTAGTAGCCTTTTGCATACTTTGGTAGTCCATTCACTGTGGTCAGACCCTCAATCAAGGTTTTTGTAAGTAAAGTCATATTTTAGTGAATGTGTATCGTAGTTTTATAGTAAAATTGAATTGATTGAAGTTTTCCAAATTTCTATCTCTTCTAATGATTGTAACTAAAACCTTTAAACTTACTAATCGTAGAATCATAGGTATAGGAAAAATGGTGAAGTATTATTTACCCCACTCCCCAATTCCAACTTTTCATGTGGAATTGTCAAAGCCTTCTTTTTTGAAACAGTATTGATTCTATGTTTGTTCTCTGCCATTGCGATGTGCTCAGCTAAAGTGATCTATAGTTCTCCATCATGAAATACTATATGTAAGTGCTTGAGATAATAATCCTTGCTCACTTTGCAGTACCTTGTTTTTAGAAGCATTAGGGCTGCCAAATTATTGCAGCTTAAGTTATTGTGCCTCGGCTGAAATGTGGCATATGCCAGATCCTTGGTAAATGAGAAGTAATGTTTGCTTACCTGAAAGTGAAGAAACTAAACCCAGTTAAACTACTTTGTGTGTCATGTAGTCCTAGAGAGTTTGCCTGTGAACATTTTTGCTGTGGCTCAACCCATGTGCAAAAATTGCATGTCATGTATGGTAGCTTGGTTACAAACCTGAATGTTTGCTCTGGGGACCATTAGAGTTACTTGCCATGAATACAGTTACAATTTGTGATACCTTCTTGGAGAAGCAAATGCTCTCTCTTTTTTTTTTTTTTTGTGTCTCTGGTATAATGAAACTTTCTCTAACGAGTGTTAAAATATCTGTGGAGGGTCAGCTTTATGAGAGAATAAATTTAGAGTACAATTCAACACAATGGTACATAAAAACTTTCACCTTGTTCACCCTGGGATGGCTGGTTAAGGGATCAGGAGCACAAATAGTGTTCTCCTCTGTCCCACCAGTAGCAGGAATTGATGAGGAGATAGACAGGAAGAGCCAGCAGATGAACTCCTAGCTCTGAGACTGGTGGAACTGGCAGGACTTTGGTTTCTTTGATCATGGATTGATCTGCAGGACACCAGGCCTGCTGGCAACAGGTGGGGAAAACCTAACCTGAAGGGGAAGAAGGGTCCTGGGACAAAAATTAGCAGAGGTCATTAAAAGGGCTTTAAACTAGGTTTGAAAGGGGATGGGGATGAAACTGGGTTTACTAAAATGGATCCTGGGAGCAGCGTGCCAGTGCTTGTGGGTAAAAGTGCTAGCAAGGTCTTGCAGTCCATCATCTCAGTGGAGGTGGGTGATGCTGATCCATGTGGTAGCAAAGACATGAGAGGTAACAATAGACTATAGAAGGGTCTCGGCCTAGTCAGGTGGGAATTAGGGCTTGTCCCCCCAAAAAAGTGGCAGGACAATTAGCCCAGCTGAGGTGCATCTATAGGAATGCACACAGCATGGGCAGCAAACAGGAGGAGCTGGAGGCCATCATATAGCAGGAAAACTATGATATAGTTGCCATCACAGAAATGTGGTAGGAAAACTATCACAACTGGAGTGCTGTGATTGATGGCTGCTGGCTTTTCAGAAAGGACAGGCATGGAAGGAGAGGTGGGGCAGTTGGCCCTCTATGTTAGGGACAGAGATTTGATTGCCTAGAACTCAACAATATGAATGACAGTGTTGAGTGTTTATGGGTAAGAATCAAGGGGAAGGCCAGTAAGGCAGACACCATCATGGGAGTCTGTTATAGACCCCCCAACCAAGATCTAGAGATTGATGAAATATTCTATAAACAGCTGGCAGAGATCTCGCGATCACTTGCTCTTGTTCTTGTGGGGGACTTCAACTTCCCCAATGTCTGATGGAAATATAACAGCAGAGAGGGAACAGTCCTGGAGGTTCCTGGAGTGGTGGAAGACAACTTCCTAACACAGCTGGTGAAAGAGGCAACCAGCGAAAGCGCCCTACTGGACCTGCTGCTTGTTAACAGAGAAGGTCTTGTGGGGGATGTAAAGGCTGGAGGTTGTCTTGGACAGAGTGATCATGAAATGGTAGAGTTTTCAATTCTTGGAGAAGCAAGGCGGGGAGCCAACAGTACTGCCACCTTGGATGTCCAAAGGGCAGAGCGTGGTCGAGAGTGTCCCTTGGGAGAGTCCTGAAAGGTGCAGGTGCCCAGGAAGGCTGGTCATACTTCAAGGAGGAACTCTCAAAAGCACAAGAGAAGGCCGTCCCCAGGTGCCGAAAAATGAGCCGATGGGGAAGAAGACCAGTCTGGCTAAATAGAGAGCTTTGGCTGGACCTCAGTAATAGAAGAAAAGTTTATGGCCTTTGGAAAAGGGGGTTGGCAACTTATGAGGAATATCAAGATGTAGTGAAGCTATGCAGGGGCAAAATTCGAACGGCAAAAGCTCAAGCAGAACTTGGCCTGGCCTCTACCATTAAAAATAACAAGAAGAGGTTCTTTCAGTATATCAATAGAAAAAGGAAGACTAGGTAAAATGTAGGCCCACTGATGGATGAACTGGGTGCCCGAGTGGTGGCAGACACAGAGAAGGTGAAGTTAGTGAATGTCTTCTTTGCTTTGATCATCACTGTTCATGAATCCCTCATGAATCCCAGACCTGGAGACAAGGGGGAAGGTCTGGAGAGAGGAAGATTTTCCCTCCGTAGGGGAGGCCTGGGTTAGAGACCACTTGGCCAAACTGGACATCCATAAGTCCATGGATCCAGATGGGATGCACCCGTGAGTGCTGAGAGAACTAAGAGATGTTATTGCTGGGCCACTCTCTGTCATCTACAAAAGGCCATGGAGAACAGGAGAAGTACCTGAGGACTGCAGGAAGGCAAATATCACTCCAGTCTTCAAAAAGGGCAAGATGGAGGACCTGGGAAATTACAGGCCACTTAGTCTCACCTCTGTCCCTGGGAAGGTAATGGAATGATTNAGTCCATGGGCCCAGATGGGATGCACCCGTGAGTGCTGAGAGAACTAAGAGATGTTATTGCTGGGCCATTCTCTGTCATCTTCAAAAGGCCATGGAGAACAGGAGAAGTACCTGAGGACTGCAGGAAGGCAAATATCACTCCAGTCTTCAAAAAGGGCAAGATGGAGGACCTGGGAAATTACAGGCCACTTAGTCTCACCTCTGTCCCTGGGAAGGTAATGGAATGATTCATTCCGGATGTGATTTCCAAACACATTGAAGAACAGGAAGTTATTGGAAGTGGTCAGCATGGATTTACTAAGGGTAAATCGTGCTTGACCAGTCTGATAGCCTTCTGTGATGTTATAACTAGATGGCTGGATGAGGGGAGAGCAGCAGATGTCATCTACCTTGAGTTCAGCAAGGCTTTTGACACTGTCTCCTGTAACATCCTTATAAAGAAACTGAGGAAGTGTGGGGTAGGTGAGGGGGCAGTGAGATGGATTGAGAGCTGGTTGTGTGACAGGACTCAGAGGGTTGTAATTAATGGAGCAGGGTTGAGTTGGAGGCCTGTAACCAGCGGTGTCCCCCAGGGGTCAATACTCGGCCCAGTCCTGATCAACATATTCATCAATGACCTGGATGAGGGGCCAGAGTGTATCCTCAGCAAGTTCACTGATGATACCAAACTGGGAGGGCTGGCTGACACTCCAGAGGGCTGTGCTGCCATCCAGCGTGACCTGGACAGGCTGGAGAGCTGGGCAGAGAAGAACCTAATGAGGTTCAATAAGGGCAAGTGTAGGGTCCTGCACCTGGGGAGGAAGAACCCCAGGCACCAATAGAGGTTAGGGATGGACCTGCTGGAAAGCACGTCTGAGGAAAAGGATCTGGGGATCCTGGTGGATAGTAAACTATCCATGAGCCAGCAATGTGCCCTTGTCGCCAGGAGGGCAAATGGAATCCTGGGCTGCCTAGGGAAGAGTGTGGCCAGTAGGTCGAGGGAGGTCATTCTTCCCCTCTACTCTGCACTGGTGAGGCCTCAACTGGAATATTGCGTCCAGTCTTGAACTGGGCTCCCCAGTTCAAGAGAGACAGAGAACTGCTGGAGAGAGTCCAGCGTAGGGCAGTGAATATGATTAAGGGATTGGAGCATCTCCCTTATGAGGAAAGACTGAGAGAGCTGGGACTCTTTAGCCTGGAGAAGAGAAGGCTGAGGGGAGACCTTATTAATGCTGACAAGTATCTAAAGGGTGGTTTGAGGGAGGATGGAGCCGGACTCTTTTCAGTGGTTCCCAGCAATAGGATGAGGGGCAACGGGCACAAGCTGGAACATAGGAAGTTCCATTCAAATGTGAGGAAGAACTTCTTTATGATGAGGGTGACAGAGCACTGGAACAGGCTGCCCAGGGAGGTTGTGGAGTCCCCTTCTCTGGAGACTTTCAAGACCCGCCTGGATGCAGTCCTGAGTGATGTGCTCTGGGCAATCCTGCTTTGGCAGGGCAGTTGGACTAGATGATCTCTAGAAGGTCCCTTACAACTCCCAACAATTCCGTGGTTACCTACGAAGACTATGTAGACTACTTCTAATTACTAGACTAGTTATAGACTACCAGTGGGAATGCTTTCTTTGATTTTTTTTTTTTTTACATTTTCTAGTGTTCCTGTCAATATGTGTGTATTGTAAGGGTTAAAAGCAGAACCATCAGCTCACAAAAAACATCCTTCAGCATATAGTATTTCTCTAGAGTGGCTGATGATTGCACATGCCAGATGTATAGAATTCTACTGGAAAGTGGTAATCGATTGTTGCAGTGAATAAATTAAATAAATCATTAAAAAATTTACAGTATTTTGCGAGTACTAAAAGATGCATGGATTAATTTTCCTGATCAGCTCTTCCACAGCAGTTCAACAACTGAAGCCAACTTGTTCTAATGAATGCATTTTTGAGATTAGGGTCCAGTTTCCCAAAACTGGTGGTGTTTTGAACAGTAGTCCAATTACATCAGAACTCTGTATAACTGCAAGAAATACCCATATATGCATTTATGGTCAGAAATAAGCAGTTGGAGCTCCTGTCTCCCCATATATTTCGCCATTTCTAATTTGCATCCCCAAAAAGGAAAGCATGGGGTCAATCAATTCTTCATTTGCAATCTCAAGTTGTATTCCTTTCCAGACCTGTAATCTGCTTCTGGTTTCCTGAATCTCATTTATGCCCCTGCTCAGGTGTGTCAGGTGTCTGTTCCATGTGCCTGTGTTAACACTATGCAAGTAATTTGAAGGTAACTGTTGAATGAACCGAATGTGTTCATTCCATCCTCGTAGAATTTGCCGAAGCTGTTGCTTCAGACTATGTGAAACATATAAGTTTCCTGGTCCCTTCCAACAGTTCTTTGTTATGGCAAGTGTCTGATGTCCAGTATGTTGTAGAAACAGATCTTGCAATTAAAATTTTCTGTGTTTACAGGGTACTGAATTTATTGTTGTCTAAAACATTTAGAAATTACATTTATTGAAATGCTTCCTTTGATCTTTTGTAAGCTTATAAAAATAACTTGCAAATGTAAGATCTTTTGGGGGCTAAAAATTCATGCCAAATTTAATGTTGCTAGATTTACACAAGCATAGGAAGCAGATGGTTTAGGAAAAAGAAGCAAACTTTAAATTTCAAAATGCATCCTTACAAAAAGTGTCAGTAGTTTCCAATGTTTTTACTTTGTGGAATCTTAGGTTCTCTTCCATGGACATGCATGAGAAAATCTCAGTTATTATTTTGTAACATGAAGTAAGTGTGCTCTTAATCACCTTTCATTGATATTTGAGGTATATGCTGTGGATGTCTTCCACATTATAGAGTTGAAGAACCGCAGATCAGGCACCACTGATTCAAACTTGGGATGTTTATCATGCAGTGCTACTACTTACTGTAGTTTTAATTTTCTGCTTCTTTGCTTTTAGGAGCTGTAGCACTAAAGAATCTTGAAATAAAAGAAAATGCACTGGTAAGTTAGTGAAAATAAAAATAAAACTATGGCAAAAATGATTCTTGAGCAATATTTGGGGTTGTAATTGTTTTTTTTGTTTTTCTGTGGGTGTTTTTTTTTTTTAGGCTACACTATCTTTGAAGTGGAATCTTACTGTTTTGTTTTCTCTGCACTTGTGTGACTTGTCTAATTTGAGATTAAATTTAAGGGTGAAGGTGTATGCTGGGTTCATTTAGTTGTGTTTTCCTTTCAAAAGCAAAACTCTCAGCAATTGCTGAAAGAATGTGTTTATGTTGAAAGCAATACTGAAAGACCTTTTCTATAGCTCACGAAGCTAGAAACCTGCTCTTGGGAATGTATGTAGCCTAGCATGGCTTAACATTCTAAATCAGTAACCAAACACTTGCTTGTTCTGTTATATTGAATGGGCTTTTTTCAGTGGTTGCAACTTAAATTTGTTGTTAGGTTTTCATCATCTTTTTTTCCCTGAATGAGAACATTTCACAAGTAGCTGAAATGAGCTTAAATGTTCTAAAATGTTTTATTTCAGAGTCAGCTGGATGTGCCATTTAAAGTTAAGGCAGGACATATTGGTAAGTTACTTTTTCTCATACACCCGTGCAGGAGTTACTGAACATACTACTTTTCCTTGCAAGTGGTTCTAGGCATCCTAAGCAAGTAATTTTCCTAGTTTCCTTGATTTGCATGCTTTGTACATGCTGACATTTGTCTCTTCTAACATTAGAAGAAGCTTCTTTTCTTGAGCTGAGATGTTACAGTTGTCTTGTCTTATCACCTCAATATTAATGAGACAAGAACCCAACGCAGCAAAGATGAGCAACTGAACAGGACTGCATCTCAACCCTTGTCTTAGCAAGACTCTGCAATTGATTTTGCCTTCCCCTTCCCTTTCTATCTTCCTTCCCTGTTTTTGCTAATATGAAAAGTTTTCTTACTGCAAGTTGATTGTCTTATAAAAGTTAGTGGTTTCTTAAAGGAAACTAAGTCTAAAGCTATTGTATTTTCCTTAAATCTACCCTGGAATTATGTATATTTTCATGTGACTGATTTAATGGTTTATTAAAGTTGGCACTTGTGTGAAGAATGAGAGATGTTGTAACATCAGGATCCCCATGTTCACAAAATATGCTCACTACCTAAAAATGCTCATCCACAGAACATGTATTTTAAAAATTCTGGGTTTGGGAGTACTTAGCTGCCTGATCACGTCTGAGCTGCCCGGGCTTTTCTTGTTTATGAGGATGCTGCAGTGAATTTGCAAGGACAGATGGTTGCTGTTAGGAAAGAATATAATTCAAGGGCGTAAGGAGAAGACTGTAGACTTAATAGTTCTGCTTATGGAAAAACTTGCCTCGTGTTCATTTGTGTGCTGTGTAAACACGTATCCCAAAGGACGTGTGCCTCAGATGCACTGTTTTTTCTGTCCAATATAATAATTGTCCAGAGATTTTGTAGTTCATGTTGATTGTCTTTCTAAAGTCTTCTTTTTCCAGTCAGCTATGTAACTGTATACTTCAACTTTTCTGTGTTTGTAGGTCAACTTAACCTACAGATTCCATGGCAAAACCTTTACACGCAACCCGTTGAGGCAGTTCTTGATGGAGTTTATTTGCTTATTGTGCCCACAGCCAGTAAGTTAACATAGAGAAAAAAGTGAATATAGATTGGTGGGATTTCGGAAGTGTCTGGAATGGGTTGATGTTGTTTTTATGAGCTTTATTCCTAATAGACACTCCTACCACATACAATTAGATAATGATTATGGGGTGTCTTTCAGTAGTTTACATTTAGTCACCTAATTTTTTACTGATATGGAACTATTAACAAAAGATGAAAATTATTGCTTTTGAAACAGCATCTTCCAAAACATATAAGGTTTTTTGCATTGTACCTTTTTACATTGTTTATTTAGGCATAAAATATGATGCTGAAAAAGAAGCCAGGCAGCACTTGGAAGCAAGACAAAGGGAATTGCAAAGGATTGAGGAAGCAAAGCAGAAAATAGCTGACCAAGGTAAGAGTGGGAAAAGGTAATGAAATTGACACTATTTCTGTCTTTATTTCAATCCAGAAAGGTGCTGGATTTTTCTCATAAGGTATTTTAGATTCCTGTTTTCCTCTTGATGCTTAAAATCCTATTAGTAACAAATTTTTAGGTGTACTGGACATCAATATTGCTGGACAGGCATCCTGAAAATAAAAATGTTCAAGCATTCGTGTGATCTGATATAGATAAGACTTCTGAAATATTGCTTGTGTGACATGTTGCCTGACATTTTCTTTCCTCTTCTTTCATAAGAAACAATTTATCTTTGTTTCCAGTAGCAAATAATTTTTATGGTTAGAACTTCTTCAAGATTCTGTTCAATTTGTTCTTTGATACATGTTAAGTTCTATCATCTTAAATTCAACTTTTGGTACTTTCAAGAAATGTGTATTGGCCACCTTGATATCAGTGGGTACAAGTCATACTTTTGAGCAACCTGATTCTTCGTGCAGCAGGTAATAAAGCTGAAACCATCTAGTCTGAGGCTATGGATGTTATAGATTATACTGAAAGGACATAGTTTTATATAAATTCAGAGTAATGTAACCGAAACCTAAATGTCTATCATACAAAATTTATTAGGGTATTTTTTCCTGTAGTGTAGTTTTGAAAATACTTTAATGCAAACAAAATATTAAATTCCTTTCCTTTAACTTAGATAAAGTAAAAGAAGAGAAACAAGACACTTTTGTGGAAAAACTAGTCACTCAGGTGATTAAAAATCTTCAAGTGAAAATTTCCAACATCCATATTCGCTATGAAGATGATGTAAGTACTTTTATATATCTCAGCATAAAAGGTTGTGCACTGTAACATGAAATTAGGAACCTGTCTGATTTCTTTTCTCCTAGTTGTTTTCTGCATTGAGAGAATCCTAGTAAATTTTTGGGAATTTCATAGCCTCAAAAAAAAAAAAAAGAAAACTGATAAAAAGCTTGTACCAAAACATCAAGATATTTATAGGCATATGATTGCGTACAAAGAAGATTTGGTTGTCAGATATTTCTATATATATTTTTTTAGTTGTTGGCTATTTACTTCCAAATCTAAATTTAGAGCATAACATCATCCTTTTTTCTTTGTGTTTTTCGCCTGCTCTATTAGATCACAAATCGGAATAACCCCTTGTCATTTGGGATTTCACTTCAGAATCTAAGTTTGCAGGTAATCTCATTTTTCATCTAATAAGCATGTTGATGTATACTGATAGGTTAAGTATTGTGTATTATTGTGCTGTGTGGTAACAGACTGTCAAATGAAAGTATACCTATAAGCATGAGCAATGCACAATGGTAACTACTTGGTTTATCAGATCCAACATAAATATTGTTGTGGGGGTGCCACTAAAGGTAAATTCCTAATGTTTAAATGGATCTTTTGGAGGAAATTCTTATTCCACTTACCGCACTTTGTGGTTGTCAAGTACCAGACTTTGCTGGATTTGGGTTATTCAGAATCTGTGAATATTGATCTTTTGGAGGGTGAAAAAATAAATAAGAGAATGGCATCTTGTTTCAAGATGCAGCTCAGTTCTTTGATCTGCAAGCTCCACTTTAAAGTCTTAAGAGTAGTCATCCTAGACTGTATATGCTTTTTTTTTCTTCTGGAAGACTACCTAGTAGCAGCAGTGTGCTGATGCTGCTGAGTTGCTCTGATTCAGTAGCTCTTGATGTGTAACTGATAATATTATAGAAAATATGTCTAAGTAAATATTACTTCATTGAATGAAATAGTTATCTTGTGAGTTCTTGTTCCTAGCACATCGAAGGGTTTTTGACAACTTCCCTTAACAATTTTGCATAGTAAAGAAAAGCTTTGGTATTCTTACTACTTCACTCTTGAAATGCGTGTTGGCCTAGAAAAAATATAACATACAGTGTTTCTGTAGCACAAAATGCTACTTCCAGAATTATGAGAGAATTCTAGTCCCTTGTTTTTCTCTTTCCAAAGAGTCTGCCTAAAAATAATATTGGTGTAAAGGAAAACAGTTCGCAATACCAAAAACAATTTTCAAGAGTCTTTTGGTTCCTGTTGTGCAGCCTTGCCAGTCACTGCACGTACATGTATGTGTTTTGGGGGGAAGTAGCCTTATCAAGCTTCCACTTAAAATAATGGCTTGATAATCTTAAAACAGAAGATAGTCCCATTATTTTCAGTGCAGTTTAATTATGATGATATTCGTCTCTTTCTTTTTTTGCTGGTTTGTTTCACTGATATTAAAGTGTATTATAGATATTGGAATAACTTTCTTTACTTCTCATTTCAGACTTCAGATAAGAATTGGAATCCATGTTTACATGATGAAACTGCCAAGTTATTCTACAAGGTACGGTATAAACTCTATGCTAAAGAAAGAATTGTCAATTAAACAAGCTGAAATCAAGTTCCTCCCACAGAAAGTCAGATCAAGAAAACATGTAAATGTGTAGGCTCTAAAATAAGAGTGTGTATTCTGCCACGAACATTCTGAATATTTTTATTCATCTAGACTTTGTGAAATCCAAATTATTACTCTAAATTTTGTAGCTATTAATACATATGTTCTGTTGTATTTTCAGCTTGTACGACTGGATAACCTTTTTGCTTACTGGAATGTGAAATCGGAGATGTTCTACCATCGTGGTTGTGAGGAATCATTGGTAAGTAAGGCATGAGATAATGTATCTAGTATTCTAGTTCATACTGTGAAACATAGAGCATACTTCACATTCAATTCTGCTTCCATTTATGTCAATGTCAATGTCCTGGAGAATTATCTTGTTACAAATAGGTTTTTTTTTTTAGGAAAAATAGTAAATGTTAAAGTTTTTGTGTGATAGAAGTATAATACACGTCTGAAGAAGTTAAAAAAAAAAAAAAAAAGTCTTTTGCCAGTTACAAAATTATACACAATATATGGTCATCTTACTGTGCAGTGATTTTTATTTGCCGAAAGTACGAGTCTTGCTGTGTTTAAAACAGATGAATATTTGTTTATCAGAGGGATTATCTGAAACCTGTAGTAAAATGCTAATATTTTGGATTTTTAAACTATTGTGAAATAAAAAATGCACCTTATTTTTAACTCTGTGTGTATAGGTAAACTTAAAACAGGGAGTTGCCAGCCACAATGTGGTTCCAGAAGGCTATGATTTTGGTGAGTGGTGTTTTATTTGTATTTGTGCATGTGTGTATACTTCTAATTTTTAAAGCCTCTTGGAGGTTGCTACTTCAGCTGTTACTGAAAAAATCTTTGTAAGGAGTACAGTTTAGTTCTCTTGTAGGAATGACTGTCTCTGTAAATGAATACTGTATGATATCTGTAGCTTTAAAAAGGCTTTGATTAAAATACAAGTCTTGAGTTATATATCATTCTAATGATATATCATGCATAAGTCCTTATTGTTCACATCCATTGATAATCCCTTATTTTAAGAAGTTTTGCAGTAATATGTGCATCATCAGTTTTGTGAATCAGATTGAGTAATAGATTATTTTTCAGGGGACTTGCCTTATGCAAAGTGTATTTTCACATTTTTGCTCAGAATTTTTTTTTTTTGTTTATTCCATATTGTTTTTTTCTATGCTTACTTGGGCTTGGATTTAGAAATGTGCAATGTTTGGTTTTATCCACTGTTGTAAGTATAATTTATCGAGCAGTATGAAACACCAGTTATACTTAAAAAAAAAAAAGTCCTTGTGGATAAGAGTTATTATAGTGAAGTAACTGCTATGTTTGAGACTATCTTGTACTATAAATAGCTTATATTATAGCAAAAAAAATGGATTTATTGCATATATAAACTATTAATTGAAACATCTGCCGTGTAATACTGCATACAGGAAATTTTGTGAAAATGTTCCACAAATATGTGTTCCACAAATGTTGCCAGAATGAGACTGGAAATTTGAGTATAGATTGTAGTATTTTGAATGTTTTTGTGTGTTTTGAAGTCTAGCATTTTTATATGAATAATCTGTCTTGTAATAATAATAACTTGAGCTGATAAGCATTATGTATCATTTATGGCAGTCTTAAATTATTTAATTGGAATTTTTATATCAACTTCTGTTTTTTAGTATTCCGCCCAATTTCAGCTAGAGCCAAACTCCTTATGAATCCTCGATCGGATGTTGACTTTTCATCACCAAAAATGGACTTAGATGTAAATTTACAGGATATTACTGTTGAATTCAATAAGCCACAGGTATAAACTATTTTTCTGAAGTTGCATGTAAAGTGGTAAAAAAGTTAGTTTGCAGGAATAATTAGTCTTGTTTTTCTTTGTAAATTATTTTCTTTTTTAAGAAAAGCTTGATTCGTGTTCTCAGGCAATAACACCCAGTTTGATTTCTTTGTTTGGTTTTTGTGTTTGTGGTTTTTTATTTTATTTTACTTTATTTTAGTACTTCAGTGTTATGGAGCTGCTTGAGTCTATTGATATGATGACTCGAAATCTGCCATATAGGAAGTACAGACCTGATGTTCCGCTGCACAACAATGCCAAGACATGGTAGGCAACCTCAGACTTTGAAAATAATTTGTTAGTTATTAATTTGAAATAATTACCAAGGGATTGTTTCTTTCTTAAGGAGTTGAGAATTAATTTCCTTGTGAAACAAAGTCTTCTCTTTTGTTTTTGTTTGTTTTTCTTAAGCTAGGGGTACTAAAAAAAAAATTTTGAGTGAGGACCTCAAACCAAAGGTGTGGACACAATATTTGAAAGCCTGCACTTGCTGTCTTAAAGACCATTATCAGAAACTTCAGTCTGATAGCACTTTAATATCCTAACTAATATCCTAAGTTTTAATGAAGGAGAACCCATTATGTGTTGGCTAGTATTACAAGCATATAACTAGCACGTAAAAATATGCAAATGTTTCCAATAGAGGTGGCAGAGATTCGGTTTCTTTTCAGAAGATTCCTTACAATTTTTTTTTATTTTTTTCACATGCACACATATATATATTTGTGAGGAGCTTTTTGTACAAGGTTGCTTTTTAATTTTAGGAAATAGCAACCTGTCAACTTTGTAGAAAAAAAAAAAAAAATCCTTAGGTTCTTCTATTGATCAGAAGTGTGATATTAGACAAGGGGTTTCACTCTTTCACAACTTGAAGTCGTATTTAATGGAAGTCTGTATAGCTCTAGGTCTCTTTTCAGTGTACTAAAAGAAAGTAATTGGTACTTCATTTGTCTTTGCTTTTAGGTGGAAGTATGTTATTTATGGTATCCTTGAAGTAAATGTTCAACCTAAGCTCCAAATGTGGTCATGGGAACACATTCGGCACCATAGGAAACAAGTGAAGAACTATAAAGAGATGTATAAAACAAAGATAACATCAAAAAAACCTAATGAAGAAATCTTAAAATTTTTGGAGGTTAGCTGTTTTTCATTAAAGGCTTAAGTATTGTTCATCTTGCTGTTTTCTTAAACTTCAATGTTTGCATTTTTCAAAGTCAGTATTAAGTTAAAATAAAATTTTCAGACTTGCAACTTCGTCAGTACCTTTCTCTGTCAGTAGTGTTAACAATCATAGTAGATAATATTTTAAATTAGTAACTGCAGAGAAGAAAAACTGATGAGCTTTTCTTTTTGAGGTTTATTTTAAATTTTCAGGTTGAGCAAATTAACTTGCGTTGCACTGAAAGAGTTGTTTACTGTTATTTCCTGTAAAACTGAGCTGTGAAATCTGACCAAATGAAACTGTCAAAAATAATTTCTCACCTCCTTTCTAGGAATTTGAAAAGGCTTTGGATATTTTTAACATCACTCTAGCAAGGCAACAAGCAGAAGTTGAGGTAAAGTTTCATCATTTAAGTGAGTCTAAGAAAAATTGCAACATGAAGCTGTGGAGATTTTAGGCATGTGCATTTTAGTTCTGGTGATTGAATTGTGCATTGCTCAGTCTTTCTATTTTCATTGTATTTCACATTTGTTATTATAAGGCACAGTTAGTTTCAGCTTGTAATTAAGCAAAAATTAAATAGCTCCATATGCTGCTGCTTCAGAATAACCAATCTGGGATAAAATTCTTTCAATTTTTTGGTGAGGAAGATCTACTGAGGAAAATATGGCAACAGCCCAGACTATTAGTTTATTTCTTTCTGTCTCCATACCCTATTATGTAGGCTGAACACCTGTATATTAGTATGTTGACCTTTTGTTACTGTTTGCAAATGTTACTTGGAATACAGCAAATGTGGAATACATTTAACTAGATAATCACAATTGGACAAGATAATAAGACCTGAGTAGTTATACCTAATTTGTCAGCCTTGCTTTTCCTAGGTTAGTGTACTGCTTAGTTTTCAGTGTAGTTTCTGAGCATCATTCCAGGAGGCTAAAGTGAAATCTGTGTAGGTTTTCTGAAATATGCGAAGTGGTCTTTGTCCGTTAATAATCAATGTGACTAAAAGTAAGCAGAATGTGAAGTTTAGAATCTGAAATAATGTATTGTTAATTAAACTGCATGGAAGTTGATAATTTCTTATGGCAGTGCTTGATAGAATTGTTTTTTCTTTTTTTTGGTGGAGTATATTACATATGGTTTGAAGCAATTGCTGCAGTGGTAGGTATGGTGCTTTTGAATCAAAATTCTAGACAGGAATCCGTAAATGTGATTTTTTTTTTTTCCTTCTAGTTGTCTGTATGTACACCCATATTTGGATACTTCTATTATCGTTATTCAGACCTCTACAGAACCAGAAGACATGTTCATGTCCCTCCCCATCAGTTTTTTGGCTGAATTGAAGTGCTTTTCATGAGAAATGTCACAGTGATCCTAAATGGTGTTCTACCTCCAGCTATCTGTCAGAGCCTATCTGTCTTACTGGTATCAGGTCATAACTCTGAAAAAGGTCTCAAGGGATTTGTAAGAGGCAAATCTATTACTAGCTCGGTATCCTGACAGTTAGACTTAAGTCTACTAGAAATGTAAAGGGGCCCCCTTTAGATGTGGGTTGAGTAAAGCCAGATAAAGGACCCTGCTGTTTGTTAAGCTTTTTTGTTTTTTAAAAACATGCCTTATAGTTGAATTTGAAATCAAGCTCCCGAGAGCTCACATTTGTGAAGACAGTACCATCACATTTTCTGGGAACTTTGTAGCAAGAACTTTATATTCCAAACCATAGACTGCTTTCTAATCTTTATCTCTAGTGCCTTAAGTACCAAACACCAGCTCCTGTGAGCCAAGATAGCTGTGTCAGACAGCTTGAGAAATTTTGTTCTTTTAGTCTAGAGAAGACTTTATAGATGATTGACCTAAATCAGAATAGCTTTAAGCATCACTTCTTTTTCTCCATGACAGTTTTCCTTCAACACCAGCTCCTTGGGTCCTAGAAAACTATTTCAGAAGTTTAACAGCCCTTTCTTCTAAGATTCTGTCCATTCTTTCCTTGGACTGTTACTCTGTAACATCTGTTTGATGAGTTGGAGTCCTTTTTAAAGAGGACTTGGGACTATTTTGTTCAAACTTTTTGAGGCCTTGTGTTGTTACCTGACGTTCTGCATTATCTCTCTGAGGTGAACCAGTACTATCAGTTCAGAAGCCTTTATGTTTCTGTGGTAAATCCTGCCTTGCATTGGCCTGTAGGTGGGCGGATGTGACAAGTCCCTGAAAAGTTCTGATTTATAGCCAGCTGTTTTCTCTAATTGTGTTGGGTTTTTGAATGCTGAGAATGGATCCCTGACTCACTTTGGGTGTCACATTCACTAGGGTGTCTCTAAATTCAGGGCTTATCTGCAAGTATTTGTATCTTTTTCAGATCATGTTAGTCATGAAGAAAAATAATTAGTTTGTGTGGTCCACTATAGTTTAGAGAACTCCTCTGTATCTTAGATTGCTTGATGGTTGTTTGCCGTCCCTTATGCCAGACTTCAAGTGGTCAAGTTTGGATGTAGTTTGCAGTTTCTGTAAGGACTCAGTATTGGAATCATTACTGGCATCAGACAGGACATCCCCTAGTTGTTGAAATAATGAATGTGGGACAAGAGAGGGCTTGCTCACTCTTGTAGCTACATGTATCAGATCCAGGAATAGTGTTCTGTATTCCTTAGAGTAAATACTCTATTATAAAATACTCTATTACAAGAGTAGTGTTATTTATTTATTTTTATTGCTTTAGACATCAACCTTGACATGAAAAATATGATGGTTTAAAATTGGTCTGTACTGGCTATTTAATTGATTACATATGTATTTCTAATTAATTCCTTTTAAGTGCATTGTTGTAATGTAGTGTAGTATGTAATGATGTGGATTTCTTTGGTGGTGAGACCTAGAAAGAAGATCTACTATCTAAGAAACACGTATTGACTTAAAGTCACCTACCTTTTGCTTGCTCTTTTTGCTCATAAAAGTGGTTGATTTTATGGAAGTGAGAATTGATCTGTTGATGCACTGTGTACTTGATAAAGTTATTAGAAGAAAAACTAAAAAAATAACATACTGCCTTTTCAGTGGCTGTCTAATGATGTTTTGATGTGTTAGAGCATGTCTTGGGCCTATACTTTTCTTAGGGGAAATGAAGAAAGAAGCATGAAGAAAATGACTTGTTTGAGTATTTAAATTTCAGGCAACTAAGGCTGGATTAAAAATCTACAGACCAGGAGTGAAACAAGATGATGAAAATTCTGGTGGCTGGTTTAGTTGGATATGGAGCTGGTCAGGTGAAAAAAAGGATGAACAAAAACAAGAAGTAAAGGGTACAAGTATGTTCATGTATTGTTATTTTTTTCCTATTATTAAAAAAGACTTATTACAATAACAGGTCCCTAGCAGTGGAGCTTTGGATTTGTTTAATATTTGGACTATCAAATTATTGACATTTACATTTTCTCTTAGTGTTTTTTTGCTGATGAAGTTGTTAATTATGTGTTACAGAGTTATCTTAAAATTCCTTCTGTAGGTCTTTCTGAACTGCATTTAATTTGTACTTTCCCCTGCCACAGTTTTTGCATTTAGTCTGCACGGTGTACTGTATATCACAGAATGACTGTGTATCAACAGGGATTGAAAGGGGCCTCTAGAGATCTAGCCCAACCCCCCGCCAAAGCAGGTTCACCTAAAGCAGGCTGACACGTCCAGTCGGGTTTTGAATATCTCCAGAGAAGCTTAAGGAATAGAAAAAAGTGCTAGAAAACAGTAGCAGTTAATGGAACATTAACAATTTTACTTCCATTCATTTTATAATCTGGCATGTTATGCAGTGTGCTAGAGTTTGATTCACTTAAGTACAGGACAGCTACTAAAGGTTGTGAAACATAGAAAATAATAATAGAAGCAACCTTTTTGATTTAGCAAGCTAGGAAACAGAGTAGGTCAGAATAAAGGTACAACTGCATTTAAAGCATGCTTGAGGAGATTCAAGACTTTAAACCTCAGGGGTTTTACTAATTCAGGACAATATTGACAGTATCTAGTGTACATTATAGAGCTACCAAACACCGGAAAGTGTATGGCAGTATTTTCATTTTTGAGATGACTAATCTTTTGCAATGTCACAGGTCTTGAAGAGCTGATGACCTGTGAAGAGAAGGCTAAACTTTATGCAGCAATTGGATACAGTGAAACAGCTGTGGA
The DNA here is from genome assembly GCA_033628505.1 of Tringa tobata. Classification (NCBI taxonomy): domain Eukaryota; kingdom Metazoa; phylum Chordata; class Aves; order Charadriiformes; family Scolopacidae; genus Tringa; species Tringa tobata. The sequence continues at coordinate 4,827,560 of JAHREE010000068.1, forward strand.
TCCAACCCTTCCAAAATCAGTAAGTCATAACCAACTACAAAATGAAAAAATGGGTAGCTTTCTCTACTAATAAAAATCTAAAGATGACAGGAAATCACTTCTAAAATTACTTGCAGAGCTGTCTCTATATTTGAATACTGTTCTGACACTTTTTAATTAAGTTACTGTATGCTGGCTTTGTGCAGATCAGAGCACCTTTAGATGTAGTTTCAGGAAAGTGGTTATAGAATTTACTTTGGATATTCTGAAAAAGTTCAGAATGAAATTTTCCTCACTCAAGCTAGAATAAAATCATATAAGTAGTGTATTGTTGTTTAAGTTATGAAATGCTTTATATATTGTCTTATAATATTCAGAAACTTTTAAAGAAAGTGCACTAAATGGTTCACTGAAATCTTAAATACGAACGAAGTAGATGAGGTAAATTAGGTGAATATATAAGGAAAAAAGTGATTGAAGGACTGTAGTGAGGAACAGCAACGTTTCAGAAAGTCTGATAAGTCATCTTTATTTGAGATACCATGCACGGGCCAATGGACTGCCTTCCAGCCGTGTGTCAGAGGCCCTTTATCTCAAAATTTGGTGTAGAGACATCAAAGATATATGTTTGTAAGTGCAATCTGTTCTTACTTTAACCCTGCCTATTTGTAGTAGCTGTTTGGGAATTACTTTTACACCAGCTATGATAGAAGCTATTTATAGCAGTAGAAAAATAGTATAAAACTGATATTTGTGGTTTTCGTCTCTTCATAAACTGTATTGAAATGTATATTACCATATTTTATAATCCGCTGTTGTTGTTTTTCCTGCATATCTAGTATGAAGCCATGAAGTTCTCCGTGAAGTTGTTAAGCATGTCTATATCGCTAAGGGAAAACAAGCAAACTCCTGAGCTGGTAGTATTTGCATTAGCTGGCTTGAGTACAGTATTTACCCAACGACCAGGTGCACAAGCAATAAGGTGAACTTTCTCTATCAAAATGTTTTTGCTCCTCATGAAACGTTGATGACATCTAATAGGAATTTTAAGGCTCTGCTATTATATTTAACTTCCATTTTTCACTGTCATTTCTTGTGCAGTTTGGGAGCAGAGTCATCGTGCAACTAATGGAGAAAGTGAATGGATACTGTTTCTATGATTAGGTTCTCTGATCTTCAGAATTTTTTGTACTGAAACAGAATGTCTTCTTTGTTTCAGTTTATCATTGTTACATGCAAGCAATCCAATTACTAACTTGTTTCTTGCTTTGAGAAGTGACTGTTACTCCTTTAGAAGCTTCTCTGAGCAAGGTGATCTTGTAACCATTTGTAGGCAGTTGACATGACTGAAACGTTCTTGAGTTTTCAGTTGAGCTTTTAGATACGTAGAAGAAAGATGAAACTGACAATTTTGGCTTGGTTTTGTGCTCTCCCAATAGGTGATGAGAAGCAGCAATATGAAATACTTTATTTTCATATTAGCATACTCTATGTATGATATTAAGATACCATAGATCTTGCTGAGTTTTGTGCATAGTTTTTAAAAAATATTTTCTTGCAGCTTTTTTGTTCCCTTGTACATCTAAATGGCCCTAATAGTGTTATCATACTAAGAAAAAGGGAAGAAAATGTTACATTTTTACAGTGAAACAGTTTCCTTTGAGTGTTGGGAGATAGGGATCTTCAACTGAGAGCTGTTAAAGAGGTGGATAGAGTACTGAAAAAGAATAAAATCCAACACCTAAAAAATACTTCCTCAGAGTGATAAGGCTGTTAATGTGCTCCTTTTATGGTGTTTCATTTATTTCTCTGCACTGGAACTCTTCATCCTCTGTTGTATCTCTGTTCCCAAGTGTAAACTGTGTTATCTAATTACTGAGCTCATACTACGGAATTCCCATTTGCATGTCTCTTCCCTGCCCTGGCACCTGTCCTCATGAAAAGTGTATGAAGTGAATAGCTTGGAACCCTTTCTTATTTACTCAAGGGTGGCTAATAGACACAAAAGGTAATGAGATGGAGAACAGTTAACACATGGATATATGTGTATATCTTTAGATAAAGCTATTTATATTTGAGGTGGAGTAGAGATGTGGTGGTGGTGTTGTGGTTTGGTTTGTTGGTTGTTTTTTTTCCTTTCAGCTCATTCCTCAAACTTGTACCATCTAATTGTAGCCAGATGGATATTACATCTGAACATGCTGTTTACCTTTCTTTACAGATTTGAAACAAAAATTACATCACTTGAAGTTACAGGCACGTCCCGAGAAAAGTGCACACCTTGTCTCCTGTCTTCTCGAACGGTCTATTCAGATGAGAGTACCTCACTCTTAAGCATAATGTTTGAGACTAATCCTTTGGATGAGAAAGCAGATCAGAGGCTCAGAATTGAATCGCAGCCACTGGAAATAGTATATGATGCTGTAAGTAAATATATGAATAAGTTATAAATCTTGAAAAAGTCTTACTTAATTGTAAATTTGCCCTATATTATTTTTGCTTTATATTAACAGATAACAATAAACAGCTTAGTGGATTTCTTCAGGCCTCCGAAAGATGTACATTTGGAACAATTGACATCAGCAACTCTGATGAAACTTGAAGAGTTCCGTGAAAAAACATCAACAGGTAAGTGCTGCATGCTCTGCTGATTGCACGCTCAGATGAATTTTAGATTCTAGGAGTCTGAAAACACTTTTCATATGGAGATGCATGGATCCAAGTCATAGTTTTCTAACACAACACCTAAGTAAGTTGAATGCTTCAATCTCGTTACAAAGTCTTTCTTCTAGGTATTGGATAATTTTATGTCTGTATCTTTTTCAACTTCAACTTTCTTTGTAAAATATGCTCCATGCCCTAAGCTATATTTCGGTATTTATTCTGTTGTACTCCATGCAGAGTTAAAAACAGTTTATTAATTCCAAATTCTCTATTTTGTTCATCTGAATATCTAAATTGTTTCATACCCTTGAAATAATTCAGATAACAATAGAGATATTGGTCCTCTAATGAAACCCCTGAATCCTTTCCAGAGTTGTGACTTCTCAGGACGCTATCTGCCTTTGTATAGGTGTTTTCCATTTTCTTTATTCCTCAGTGAATGTTGATTTTGATCTCAACTGACTCAGATCAAGTTATATAAACTATATATAAACTATTTATCTATCTTCCACTTACTCATCTTTAAAGTAGTTCGTCTAGTTTTCATTTCATCTTAGCTTTTTATCTCTAGAGATCTTATTTTTTGACATATGAATGAAATGCTGAACAATTTTAAGACTAACACTGAGGTAAGTGGAAATAAAGTGTTTCAGTAAGGATGTCTGAAGCTTTCTAGATCTGAAGTGTGTCCAGTGCAGTGTCCATACGGATACGTAACTACAGATACACAGATAATTCAAACATAATATATATTTAATAGCTTGCTTTTATCAGGCTAGAATCAGGAATGAAATCAGGCATCAATTGTATTTCTATTCATTAGTTCTTCTTTAACTGAGCTGTTTAATGAAGGACTGATGTCAGATTAACCAGTCAAAGTTAGGTGAAAATACTTGTCTTTTCTATCAGAAACTTCTCCAGCAATCCTCAACGTATTGATACCACAGTTCATTTCTGAGATTATTTTGATAAAATTTGCTTAAATTCAATATGCTTGGGTCTCTGCTCATCTCCACCAAATACTCTGGTTCTGATCATGATCTATCTTTTTGTGGAATTATGAAATCATGTTATGCATGTATGATAATTTAAGCATAGCACTACTTTAGAGGTACCCCCAATGACTCTTACCGTCACAAGAATGCTGAGTTGCCCATAGTAATCTAAAAATTTATACCACTCACAAATGAGAAGCGTGATGGAATTCCCTGAAAGTATGCTGAGCATTGCTTCTAAAATCTTTGCTGAGACTCAGAAAATTATCAGGGGAAGATTTGATCTGCAGAATATTCTGTTGCAGGGAACTACACTAATCTCAGAGGTAGAATAAAAAATGTGAATTGTATCAATATAATTAATATGTTTAGTCTTGCAGTCCTACCCAGGAAAGAATTCTTAACGCTTTTCTTTCAAGCAGTAGAAGATAGCTGGAAAATATTGGGGAACTGTGAAATGCAAAAGTGAAGGAACTTGATACACCAAAACAGTTACGATTTTCAACCACTAAAAGACATTACAAAAGCCTTAGTTTCCCAGAATTCAGTTTATGGACTCAACTACATTCTGGGAAAGAAAAAACAAAGTCTTTTCTTGAACTTTCTATGTCACTCAAATACAGTTAGGCATTGAAAATTGGAAAAAAAAAACCCCACTTGATCTTTTTATTTTATCTTGCAAATTGTGGAATGTCGTTGTTATCCAGTTCTTCATTAACTAATCAAGCTGTCATATGGCAGAACAACCTTTGATAGTGCTGGACCAGTTTTAATTGCTTCCTTACCAATGTGTGTATGCTGCAGTGTCATGTTGTCGTCTTCATAATTCATCGTCTCTAGTTCTGTGATCATCAGCTTGTTGCACCTGACCAATATTTAATGTGTTGTGGCTTCATCTGAAGGCAGTTTTCAGTGCTAACTTGAAGCAAGACCATTTGTTCCTCTTCAGATGAGCAAAAAACCAGAATTTGATCTCAAATGTTCTAACAGTCTGGATTTCCCAACTAATTGCATGATTTTTAAAAAGAATTTTTGTAAGACCTGATATTTGCTGTTCTTCAGCATCTCAAGATGGAGATACTTGTCAGCAGAATCAGTGTGAACTTAATAACTCAGTAGTAACAACACTAGCAGTTTGGTCAGTGCAATTGGATACTCCCAGTATCCACGGTTAAATTCGGAATCTACAAAGTTCAGTGGGTTAACTCAGCAATTGCCAAGTTGCAGTACACATCCCAATTTTTCTCATTTCATCTTTGCTCAGTATGAAATTTTTTTTTGATTTGTACGTGTTATGTTGCTGTCTCTACTTGTCCGCTAGCATTGTTTGCTATCATTGTTTCATTTACCTAGTGCTTCATTAAAGACCTGGTTCAGAGGAAACCTGAAGAGCATCAGTACCTGTAGATAAAGTTAGTTATCTAGCGTTCACAGCTCATTTAAAGTTAGACTTAAATTTCTTTTTATAGCTTCTTTTAATTCCATAGCTTCTGTATGGATTACTTATATTTACTAATTATATTATTTCTCAGGTTTATTGTATGTTATTGAAACCCAGAAGGTTCTGGACCTCAAAATTAACCTCATGGCTTCATACATTATTGTTCCACAAAAAGGATTCTATGAGCATACATCAAATTTACTACTTCTGGATCTTGGTAGTCTGAAGGTATGTATTTACCTAATGAAGTAACCTACTGAAAATAATAGTTCAGCTTTTATGTGATTGCCAGTTTCTTAAATTGTGTTTTGTAGCAATAGTTAAGTAAAGGTTCCTCTTGCAGTTTATGTACTATGTATTTATTTTAAACTGCTTTCCAGTCAAGGCAGAAATGATTGAATTCTTCTCCGTAGATTCTCTCAACCAAAAAGGATTGTTAGAAAACTAATTGTCTCCTCGATGCTTTGAACTGTTACGTGGAAAATGTCTAACAATTTTTTACCTTAGAATATAAAACAGTAAACTTTTTACCTAAATGATTAAATGGTCGTCTTATTTTTAATATTGCTATTATTATTGTTATCAGTTACTTTTCAGTCATTCAGTTTACTTTGGAATGAGAAAAGTAAACTTACCGGTGATTTATAAAATAACCTGCATAAAATTAGAGATATGTTTGAGATATTTCATGAAAGGGAGGAGTCAAAAAGGTAGTTTAATGGTGTATTTAAAATTATAATTTAACACTGTTTCTACATATTATAAGCAATCCTCTTAGTCATTGGTGAACTTGCTTTCTTGCAGGACAAATGATCTTGCATGTATACAGGCAATTAATTTTTTTTAACTTGTACTCTAGGTGAGAATGATTCTGTCACTTACTATCTGCTTAGATTGTGTTATCTGCTTTTTTGAATAAGAATTTGTTTTGAAGCTTAAAATCTTGCTAAAGTAAAGTAAGTTTTCTGTGTGTCTGCCACAGACTGACATTCTGAGCATGTGGGTTTCGCATGGAATCATAGAACAGTTTGGGTTGGAAGGGACCTTTAAAGGTTGTCTAGTCCAACTTCCTGCAATGAGCAGGGACATCTTCAACTAGATCAGGTTGCTCAGAGCCTCATCCAACCTGACCTTGAATGTTTCTAGGGATGGGGCATCTACCACTGCTCTGGGCAACCTGGGCCAGTGTTTTACAGCCCTCACTGTAAAAAAAGCAACAAAACTCCCTTATATATAGTTTGAATCTACACTCTTTTTGTTTAAAACTATTACCCCTTGTCCTGTCACAACAGGCCCTGCAAAAAGTCTCCCCTCAGCCTTCTCTTCTCCAGGCTAAAGAGTCCCAGCTCTCTCAGTCTTTCCTCATAAGGGAGATGCTCCAATCCCTTAATCATATTCGCTGCCCTACGCTGGACTCTCTCCAGCAGTTCCCTGTCTCTCTTGAACTGGGGAGCCCAGTTCAAGACTGGATGCAGTATTCCAGTTGAGGCCTCACCAGTGCAGAGTAGAGGGGAAGAATGACCTCCCTCGACCTACTGGCCACACTCTTCCCTAGGCAGCCCAGGATTCCATTTGCCCTCCTGGCGACAAGGGCACATTGCTGGCTCATGGATAGTTTACTATCCACCAGGATCCCCAGATCCTTTTCCTCAGAGTGCTTTCCAGCAGGTCCATCCCTAACCTCTATTGGTGCCTGGGGTTCTTCCTCCCCAGGTGCAGGACCCTACACTTGCCCTTATTGAATCTCATTAGGTTCTTCTCTGCCCAGCTCTCCAGCCTGTCCAGGTCACGCTGGATGGCAGCACAGCCCTCTGGAGTGTCAGCCAGCCCTCTCAGTTATTATTTGAGTCTGAAAAAAGCAGATATGGATCCAAAATTACTAGACATTTAAGAATGAGAGCAGACACGTTTCATTGGAGATGAACAGCAAAGAGGGCACATAAAAATATGAAATTCCAAAGAAGTATGGGCATCCCAAAGCTGAGTCAAAGGAATGTTGACTGATATTTAAAGAAAGACATTGAACATTCATGATGAATAGTCCAAACCCCATTTTCCCTTTTACTCTGTTTGGCTAATATGTAACAGGATAATGGCACAACTAAATTCAAAGAGATTAAAAAATGGATTTCATGTTTCTGAGATGATTAATGCAATATTAAGATAATATTTTTATATATAGAAAACCTGAACACTTATTCTACTGATTACAAAGACTTTATACTTTGGGGTATGAGTCACCTCTTAAAGGTAATAGTCTATAAAAAATATGTTGTATAAATCTATAGAGATTTTAATTAATTTTTTATTTTGTTTCTTTCCTTGAAGAAGAAATGGAGTTTAATATTCTCCAGTTTTTGTTTTGGTACAGGCTACTAATTTTTGGTGTCTCTTCTGCTGTGATATTTGTAACACTCTGTGCCCTTATTATGGGGATTTTAAATGTAATTTTTTGTCATGGTAGGATCAAGTATCTGTAGGATTAGTGCTTTGAATATTTTATATTTTTGAAATTGATTTATGCTTTTTTGTGACTGTTTTTAAGATGAAAAGCAAAAGTCGCTCTGATTTATCAGAACTCAAAGTAGGACAAAGCACTATTGAAGATATAATGTCAAGAGCTTATGACAGTTTTGATGTCCAGCTCAGCAGTATACAGTTACTGTACAGCAAACATGGTAAGTATTCATGAAAATAATCTTTCTCTGAGTGAGTAAAGATATTTTGCTGGTTTATGTGCCTTTTATATTTTTAACAGAAGTAGTGGAGAATCTTTGGAATGTGCTTCTTTAAACTCATGCTCTAAACTCAGTCCTGTGAACATTACAATTTTCTAAAACATGCCTTTAGGCCTTAGATTCCCAAGCTTAGCTTTTGCTAAATAAAGAAACTTAAAATAAGTTCCTTATTTTTGGAGACATTTCATTTGATTTGTTGTATAATAAATATGAGTGTAATTAATTTATTTATGGTATTTTACTTCACTGCCTTTCTCTTGCTTTCCTCCAAATTTAAAGCCGAATCTATGAGTAGTTGTAGGTTTGATCATTTTGTGAGGGTAGAGAAAGAATCGGAATCCCTTATTGAAGGAAACTTTTACTAACAGTTTTGAAACTAACAATATAGAAAGAGTCAGAACCAGAAAAGTCTTAAACACTTAATCCTTACCCTTTTGACTCCAGAAGGTAATCCAGAGCTTAAACTCCCAGTAACATGCATGTTTAGAATTGGACCCTTAGAATTCTGCAGCACAGATGGTGTAGCTGTTTAGATGTGAATGGTAGAAATTCTTACATGGTCTTTTATGTCTATTGTGTCATATACATGTATTGATAGAGCTGTAAAAGAGATTGTATGACCTGAATTTTTAGCAATATATACTAACTGATGTCAGATACTTTAATGCTGTGATATGTGTAATGAGAAGGAATCTCTTTCAGTTTTTAAAGATTAGGTTTTCTTTGCTTTTCTAGATGAGAACTGGCAAGATGCTCGGAAGCTGAAATGTTCATCTCAACATATCTTGCAGCCCTTGGATGTAAAAGTGGAATTTAGTAGGGCTATGGTTGTTACAGATGCAAGAATGCCCAAGTATGTGTTTTTTCCTATTTTAAAATTTTATGGTAAATTACTTTTTTTTTTTTTAAGGGGAAAAAACCAAAGATCTAATTATGCTTGTGCTATTTTACATTGGCCATGTGTGAATCTTGGAAGTAAAATATCTTTGCCAAGAAAAATAGAGAATAAACCCAAGGAGTTGACAGATATTGAAGAGGTGATAGAATGTTATATTGTTATAAAATAAATATGTATAATGTTTGTAAATATTTTTATTAAAGATATTAATACTTGTTCTAATTAGGTCTTTCTAATAGCTACATTTCAATTCTCATTGGAAGTACTGAGGAGCAAAAAGTCTCAACTTACATGATCTCTTTTATAAACATCACAAAAGTATTCTGAGAAGGGACATGCTGTCATACTCCCTCTCTTTCACTTAGGTACTCATCTTGTTTGTCTACCCATTAGAGATCACTTTTTGGGGAGGCAGCTCTTAATGCATTGAGTTTGCACTTAGTTTTGTTGCTAAATATGCCTATTGGTTATGGAACTTGTACTCAATCAGAAAGAAAAAAATGTTATTATTAATGATGAAACTTTGATGTTAAAGATCACTGTATGAAAGTGGCAAAGATTAACTTTGCATGTATTTTTGGAAAGCATATCCTCACCAATGTTTGGTAAGGATACTATTACCTAAACATAAATCTGGTCAGCTTTGAATTACTTGCAAACTAACACAGTAATGCATTACAAAGATAGTTTGGTTTATTAAGTCATTAATAAGAATCATATTCTTATCCTACAGCAAACTAACATATGCTTATTTCATTCAGATTTTACATAGGCACTTCAGGAAATTAATGGCATAAAAATAGAACTAGGCTATAGCAGAAAATTTTTTATTACAATCAGCAAGAGGCACTATATGGAAGATAAATGACTAACAATCTAGGATTTGCTTATTCAGAAAAAAACTTTAAAAATAATGTACCTTACAAGTGCTGTGTATTGTGAGCACATATCAGTGATTGTGTAGTATAAGGGTGCCACCTTCTGGAAAGCTGGGAGGCCGGATTCTGAATTTTGATGCTTGACTTAACAAATCATCTTCTTTCCTTCCTTACCTTTTCTCTGGTGGAGAGAGAGTAAGATAAATACAAGTCACAGGAATCTGTCTTTTTATGTCCAAAAGTCCAGGGAGGGGAAAATGAGATTTCATTTCTATGGTTATATAATTCATTTCTATGGATATATGTATCTCAAACAGTAGATGGACAGACCTGCTTTCAGACCTGGCAGCTATACATATACTCTGCCCATCTCCATTAAAATTAAAGAACAGGAACAGCAGCAACAGTCTAAATTTCTCTCTGATAGAACTGGAATAAAAAAAGAAGAAATTAAGAATATAAGTCAAAAGTAGTTGAGTATTAATTCCTTAACAATTTAAGGATGTGAAGAAGTTAATAAACTGTAGAAAATTTGGTACTTATTCTTACAGTTTAACATGTATAACTATGGTTGGATTGCTCAGGTGTGAGGAGCTGTTTTTCCAGTTATTCTTGTAGTGTCAAAGTTAGTTGAGGGTGATGGAAAATTTTGGGGGTTTTTTGTGTTCTCCAATGTATTGTATTTTATGTTCCTTGGAAAATTAAGCTGTGAGTTAAGCACAATAAAATTGGGACGAAGTAGCAAATTCTGTTCCTTAAACCCCCTGTATTAAGTACCTGCTGCTGCCCATTGTTGGTGATGGTTGGCCTATTGAATGGACCTCTTTATCTGTTCCAACTAGATGCTGTAATAAAAGCATAATAATGTTCTTGGAGCCAGTCTTCTGCTTGCTTCTGTTCTGCTCACTTCTGTGAGAAACTGGAATGGATTTTAGGTCTTAAAAGTCAGTGTCTACATTTTAAATGCTTCTACTTCTTTTTGGCCAAAGCCTATTCAAACAGGCTTAAAATTTGTGTTACTGCTTTCATTTTCAAAGACTGTTAAATGTCAGTAATTCTTTTACGTCCTTTATAGCTCTGCCATTTATTCCCTTGTTAAATATCTAGACTACTGCAAGAGTCAGCTTAAATATACATAGCTGCTAGGAAGTATTTTGTAATCTTTGCTTGAAGTTCTGGATTCTAAACATTCTTACGCATTCTGTAAAATACTGTGTAAAGGCTCTGTTACGTGATTTATTAAATGTAATGAAATTAAATATACAAACAAAAGGGAAAATTCCCTATTGTGAGGAAAATATACTTTATGCAGCCAAATCAGAAGTGGTTATCAGTATAATTTGCAGTCCTGATCTGTAAGATAGTGTATCAAATGGAAATATAAATTTTATTAGTAACTGGGTATTTGCTGTTAAAATAACTCTTCTGAGCGCAGCAGAAGTTACAAACACACACAGAAAAATTAATGTAAAGTTTGAATGAAATAGTTTTAAGATAACTTTGTTTACAAAACAGGTTCAAACTGTCTGGACAGCTGCCTTTACTTTCTATCCAAATATCGGACCAGAAGCTGACTAGTATATTGGAGCTAATTGATAGCATTCCTAAGCCAGAAAGTGCTCCTGCTGCCAGTTCTCCTCCAAAAATAACTGAGGTAAGGTTTTTAAAAAATATTTCATTAATAATTATCAGAAAAATACCTTTTGGCTATTAACATTGTAGTTTTGAAAGGAGCACGAGAAAGCAGAAAAAAAGGATTTACTTAGCACCTCTTGGAAGAACTTACTAATTCTCTGAAGCTGTAGAAATTTTGCTTGTTATTTAGTTAGTTTATTGTGATCTTTAGCTAATAATTACAAAATAGTCGTCCAGTGGTTGAATTTAAAATAAAAAAAAAAGACAACCAAATTTTCACTACTCTGGGAATTACTTTGTAGTTCATATTAACCTTGATTAACAAACATTCCCTTTTGTTGAGAATTACTTTAATTGTACCTTCAAATTTACATATGTATCAGAGTGCTGCAGAGTTTGGGTTCAGCTATTTTGTTTAGTGAAGAAAAGATTGGAATTTTTACAGTTGAAGTACTGTGTGGATCACAGTCAGCCAGGAGTTTAACTTTCAATAAAAATAAAAGAAAACCCCAAACCCACTGTCTGTGGTTAATGTTGACTAAACGCTGTTGGCTTGGCAAAAGTGGCAGCTTCATTTCAGCTGACTACACTGATCTCACAAGCTTTTCTTTTTTCAGTTACACAACATAACCAAGCGGATGGCAGTTCAGCCTTGCATTTCTGAGGTTTAGAAGCAGTTCTCTTCCCACTTCCTTAGTGAAATGGTCACTGTTTTATGCTTTCTTAGGGACAGAGGATTAGGATTTTATTGTTATTATTCCTGAAAAGTATTTTTTACCTTTTGATAACAAATCTAGGAAATGAACTCCAACTTGTTCATTTTTAACATCACTCTACTCTGGCTATGTTTTATATTTCTTTAAAGGAGTCCTATCATTTGAACATATGTGAAATCTCAAGTTCAAAGACTCTCTGTTTTGTGCAACTAATTGCAGACATTCTTCAAGGATAAGTGATGGGATTTAGTTTTGCTGAAATAAAATATGCACATATGAGCTAATTATCCTGTACTTTATAACATTGACTATACTTGAGCTTAATTACAGAATTCAACTATTGCACTTAAAATATTTTAAGTGACTTTGATGTGGTTAGTATTACCTGCACATGACTTGTGATGTGCAAGATGAGGTGAGGAAAGACTGTCGAGCCTATGTGACTCTATTTGCATTATATGCAGCATTCATATTGAAACCTATAGTTAAACCTGTCTGCTCAAACTTTTATCTATTGCAAAGCCTGACAAACTGTAATTGCTGGTATTAATTTCAGTTAATTTCAGTGGATTTCCTGCTTTGGTGGTGGCAGATACACTCCCATACTTTCATCCATGTGGCTGATACTCTTCTGAGCTTTATTGTCTGAACCAAATAGGATGTGAAATTCTTTTTCAGAGCTCTGCATGTGAACTTTGTTCCCTACATTTTAGTAGAGTTAGTGGAGGAATTGTTCTTGGGCTGTGAAAATGGAAGACTCATCAAAGCAGGTCTTTTTAGGTTTTTGCACGCTGCACTTGTATCTTAGTTCAACAAGGCTGTCTTCTTCAGTGTGGAAGGCTTTATTTCTCATGATTTGGTACTGTGAAGTCAAGTCTCACAATTTCTTATCCATGTCTTCTTAGAATGTGAAAGTGTTACAGCTGACACATTTTCACAGTTACAAGACTTAGAGACTTGGTGTATCTGTCACTCATAGACTTCAATACGTGCAGCAATGTCAAATACGTAGGCTGGAGACTGAGAAGAGAGACTGTTGAAATGTGAAGAGTGAGATAAAAAATGGAGCCTTGCAAACAACGTTCAAAGATGAATGTTTCTTTGTTGCCCTAATACTTAGATTTCTGTGAGATATTGTGAGTTATTGAATAATTGTCTGAAACTGGGCTTTGAAAGTACTGGTAACAGGGAAAAAAAACGCGAACAAAAATTACTGTCATCTGTGCAGTCCAGGGTCAAAGGCCCACAAGAAGAATGGGTGTGCAGACAATGCACACATCTCTCCTTACCTCAGTACTCTGTGCAAGGCACATACATACTAAATATATATGTGGGACATACAGATGAGAATTTTTATAAACTCAAATCACCAAGACTCCTTGTCTAGGCTTGATGGGAAGTCTGGCTTTGGTGAATAAACTATTTGGTTACCTTCACTAAGAGAATTTAATTCTATCATACCACATAGAGCGAGGATTCTTGTCCTGTTGTCCACTCTAGTGGCAAAATAGTGACATTTCACACATTTTCAGTTACTTCTCTGGGTTGTGCATAAATGCATCTCACGATTTTAAAGACACTGCACAATGAAAGACACTACTATTTTCCAGATATATAAAGAAATGAGGTTCAACAAGGCCAAGTGCTGGGTCCTGCACTGGGGCCACAACAGCCCTACGGATTTGGAAAAGAGTGGCTGGAGAGCTGCCTGATGGAAAAGGACCTAGGGGTGTTGGTTGACAGCCACCTGAATATGAGCCAGCAGCATGTCCAGGTGTCCAAGAAGACCAATAGCATCCTGGGCTGCATCAGGAACAGTGTGGCCAGCAGGACTAGGAAGTGATTGTTCCCCTGTACTCAGCACTGGTGAGGCTCCACCCACCTCGAGTACTGGGTTCAGTTTTGGGTTCAGTTTCACTCTAAGAAAGATATTGAGGTTCTGGAGTGTGTCCAGAGAAGGGCAACGAAGCTGCTGAGGGATCTGGGGCACAAGCCTTATGAGGAGCAGGTGAGGGAATTGGGGTTGTTTAGCCTGGAGAACAGGAGGCTGAGGGGAGACCTTATTGCTCTCTACAACTACCCGAAAGGAGGCTGTAGCGAGGTTGGGTTCCGTGTCTTCTCCCAAGTAACAAGCAATAGGACAAGAGGAAATGGCCTGAAGTTGTGCCAGGGGAGGTTTAGATTGGACACTAGGAAAAAATTCTTCACTGAAAGCATTGGAACAGGCTCATCAGGAAAGTGGCTGAGTCACCATCCCTGGAGGTGTTTAAAACGCACATAGACATGGCAGTTAGTGACATTGTTTAGTGGTGAACTTGGCAGTGTTAGGTTAACAGTTGAATTTGATGATCCTAAGGGTCTTTTCCAACCTAAATGATTCTATGGTTCTATGAAATTCAGAAACAATTCTATCTGTTCTAATATTTTCTCTAGCTCTGGTTTCTTTTTTTCCCACCCACTGCTAGTATCATGTGATTTTTGTAAAGAACAGTTAATCTTCTACTGTTCTCTGCAGCTGCCATACTGTAGTCCTGTGAGGGACTAGGTTTGGTTATCTCTGAATTTTCATATGATGTGCTGTTTCTGTCTATCTTCTGATCTGCGAAGTTGGATCTCTGAATCTCTTCATGTGTTTTCCGATGTATCCTCTCTTTAGCTAAATAAATGTGCAGTACCTGATTTATGCCTCATTTCTCCCCATTTTTAATTTTAGTAACCTAAGTGTTTAACTGTAATGATTTGCACTAAAAATAAGACCAATTTCTTTAACTTGTAAAACTTCTATGCAGCATATGTGCAAGCAATTACATGACCAGTGAATTCAAGCAAAAAATTCTTTGGTATCTCCTGTTTCAGGCTGCAATATCCCCTGTGCTCTCAGCATCACATACATCACAAGGTGTGTTTCCTGTTTTGGATCTTCATTCATTCGCTGAGTCAGGTAATATGATCCATTTTAAAGTCTGGTTTAATAAACAGGTCAAGTCAAGTTTTTGAGTTCACTGAATTAATTTGTTTCTCTTAGAGTAAGTTACCATTTGTAGCTTTGTTCCAAGTTCTTGGAGGTTGAGTAGTGTTACATTCTGTGCAGTTTATTATAATTCACTCTGTACAAAATATTTGTGTATTTTCTCCTAGCAATAAAATTCTGTATGGTTAATCTTGCCATTCGCTTTCTGGAGGCAAAGCAGTAAAATGTTTGTTTGGTAGGATGAGTTTGTTTATTTTTGTCTCTACATATGTTACTAAGAATCTCTGTTCAGATCATCTGAGGTAATACATATGTCTTTTTTTGCTTCAGTATGTACTTAGTCTTCTGATGACAGTTTTAATTGTTCTGGTGAAGTTTTTATCTCCTGCCTAGCTCTATTTATTTAAATTACAGAATACTGAAAGGACTATTAGAAACTACTGTGTTGCTATAAACAAACATAATTTTGACTTCTACAAGATCAAACGGAAGTTTGGCTATGGAGAGACTGGTCATGTTCAATACTGTCTTGCCATTCGGTTGTCTAGATTGCAATGTTCCATCTAGTAGTCACATTTGAAAAATAATCAAATATGTCAATGTTGTTTCGAAGTCAATCACCTTTGTTATGCCAAAACACCCAACTGGAGAAACAGAAGGTTACGTTTTCTTCTTTCTCAAGTTAATGATATATGGGGTTTGCAAACACTAGCAAATACCTCTAAATGTCATGTGTTTGGTTTTGTCAGGCAAAGGATCCTTCTACAGTTATCTTTAACTTCACTGCTTTTGCTGTTTAGGTGAAGGGAAAGAGCCTTATAAGACAAATAGATGGCACCATCTTGGTTATACTTGTGTAATAATGTCAGCTGGATTAAAAGCTTGATAGTCCATAGGAGTCTTTCCTGAAATGGAAGATCCTTAGCAGGGAGAGATCCAAAGGAGTGCCACTCATAGTGAGGCTAAGGCTGCTGTATGGTCAGCAGCAGTCATACCAGCAGAAGAGTTAAGCTGTTAGTACGAGGCCAAATGAGCCATGGTTTGTGCTGTCTTTTGCACAGCAAATAGTGCGGGGATGCTGACGAAGGAGTTAGTTGACAAGAACTGGTTTATGATGACGTGATAGAGTGTCTTGAAAAGTTGTGGAGGCGGGAGCGGAGATAATTACAGAAATAGACTTTGTCAGTTGCTAATTATCAGCTAGGTAATTTTCCCATACCTATATGCTTAAGTTTTTATAGATGTTGACTGAAAATTCTAGGTCATAGTACTGTGAAATACTGACTGTCTAAAGTGTATACGTAATGCTGTTGTAAATTAATCCTTAGAATCAGAAGAAGAATTTTATGATGCTCTAAGCAGCCCTGTGGAAGAAATGCCATTTTTTGAAGCCACATCTGATTCCCTCAAGCGAGCTAGCAGTACAAGGCGAAAAAAACTACGTAAACAAGAATCTTTGAAAAATATGACAGAATTCCAGCTAAGGTTTGAAGTAGCTGAGGTATAGTTACGTTTTTTTTTAAATTTCTCTGAAGCGCATCTGAACTGTAATTCTTCCCTGTTTGTTGTGTTTATACACTCTATTTCCCAGCTCATTTTATCACTGAATTTCCTTTACCTAACTAGCACTCAAAAATCACATCATGTTTTTGTTTTGGCTTAAGATGTAGCTTTTGACATCTTTTTTTCCAGATACGGCTGTAGTCGCTGATAAAACTTCATTAATGTTTCATCTTGTAACTAGCACCCTATTTTTCCATTGCAGTTTTTCCCAGAGTCTGTTGGCCTCACACCTAGATCTGTACCATGTTCACTATGACATATTTTATGCATTATTCTTGCTGTTTCAGACTTGTGGGGAAAAAAAGAGGTTTTTACCCAAATGCTAGACACTGCTTATGGCTGCATCAGTTGGCCTAATGAAAGAGAAGGCCTCTTACCACTGTTGCTATCTTTATGGCTATGACAGTGCTATTGCTGGTACTCGCTGTGTAACTACAAATGAACCATACAAATTCAGTGAACTTTACAAGTTCTGTTTTAGGGTAGGGCTTACAGAATGACTTCAACACCTCACAACTAGCTTGCACATATCTTGTTATATACTACACCTTACAGAAAATACATAAACAAATAAAATTGAAATGTACTGGGCTTTGTGTGATGACAAGACCTTGTTTAAGAACTTGTTTAATTCTAAAAATAGATGCTGTATTTTATATTATTGTTTAATGGAAGCTGTCTTACCATTGATTAGAAAAAAATACAATTGAGAGTCTGTTAAGAATCACCTTCTTTCTGTTTGTTGGCTTTATAGTTTAAAAATACTTATTTGGTTTGGGTTTGATTTTTCACTATTTGTAAGGAGCATTATGTGGAAAGGAAGAGTACATATCATTGTTTTGCTTTGGTTATGAAAGACAGATAACAACAGCTCAGCTAGGTATTTATTTAACAACATCTTTCTAATGCATAGGTGAAAAAGCGAAAAATCCTCTTGCCTGTTATTCAGCTTGGGAATCTTTACTCTTCCCAGAGAGTTCAAAGAAATTCCAGTGAAAGCAGTAAACTCTTTATGCTGAGTATCTAGTTTTGACTGTGTTGAACGTGACAAAATGCTTTACAGAGTTGTTTTTAAAAATAATTTAGTTCATGTATGTGTAACTTCGGTGTTACACGTGCATGTTTGAAGTTTTTGTTAAAATAGCAGCAAATGGTATTCTAGCACTTTTGCTTGTTGGAACTGTTCATTTTTTCTAGGCCTTTGCTGTATAAAGTTAAATGATCAATGCACATTACACAGTAAGATGTATGAAAATATATAAACTTATATAAAAACCAAGAAGATAATCCACTACCTTTTTTTACTCTTTTTTTTTGTTTTTTTTTAGGTCTTAATTAAATTGTGCCGTCTTACTGGTAATACTGAGACACCTGTGCTACAGCTTGATATTGTAGGGTTAGGCACTGAACTTAAATTGAGAACATTTGACATGACTGCAAATGCTTTCCTTCGTGAAGTTTGTCTGCTGTGCCCAGAGTATATGGGTAAGTATTTGTAGCCTGATCAAAAAATTATGGACAAATAACACTGAGTTTGTCTTCAAAAAGCCTGTAGGACTTTCTTTTGTCAACTGAAGATTTCCTTCCTAAATTCTGAGGAGCTGGGGGGGAAGTTACTCAAGAGCTCATACTCTTAGTAATGCTTTGGTAAATATATTTAAGTACTGATGATTTTATTAGAGACATCTAGCTGTTTTAGGTTTGCAGAATAGGTTTTGTGATTCAATAGTAATGACAGCTAGTAGCCTGGTTTGTAGTCTAGAGGTGATTAAAGACTTGTAGAAAACTTGTCATTTTTTTTCTTAAAAAAAAGTAATCTTTTTTATTTTTGTGTGTTTTTTAAAGATGATAATGACAAGCCAGTTTACATAGTTACCACTTTGGATAACGTAGAAGATGATCTTCTCACTCTAGAGTACATAAAGGTAAGAAAAGAGCAGAGTTTGCATTTGAATTGTAAGATAAAGAGTACAGTATTATTGAGCAGTTGTTGAAGGTTTTTCCTTACTTGCTCATTCCTTAACATATTGAATGTCATGTGCAAAGTCTGTCTGCTCCTTAAACAAATTAACTTGTACATCATAAGTTGTAGTAGTTTTTAAAATAAATTCCCTCTGATGAAATTTGCAAACTTTTCCTGATTTATTTCTTTGTTTTACATGCACTTTTGGTGTAATAGGCTGATATTAATGGACCAGAACTGAAAACTGCCTATCGGAACATTTTGCAGAAAATAAAGGTATTTTTTTTTAAAGGTGTCTTTTTTTAATACTATTTTCTCATTGTGGGATGAGAGGCATATTGCATAAAAATAATTTGTTCTTTTAGGTTAACTTTTCATCTCTAGATGTTCATTTGCATACTGAAGCTCTGCTGAATGCTATGAACTATGTGAATAATCTTCTACCCAAACAAGAAACTAAAGTTGCAGAAGAACCAGTCCATGAAAAAGCAGAGGAGAAGAAGGATGTCCTTAAGAAATTAAGTAAGTTTCTTATTCCTTTATTCCTTTTTTGTCTTCTTTAGCTATGTTAATTTTTTTTAAAGCATTATGAAAGAAAAAGCAATTATGTCTGGAGCCAAACAGGGTATTAACAAAATGAGAGATGTTAAGGTTTGTAGCCTCTGGTTTTGGGGGCGAGATGGAAGAAGATGAAAGAGAATATTTGCCCAAGGAATGATAAAACTTCAGTTGGGATGAGATGTGGGAAGAGTATTAATATGTCATGCAACCATTGTCTTTCAGCTGATAATTTTTTATTATTCCATCAGATCGTTAAGAAGTTTTGTTCTCAGCTTGTTCTTTGAAGGTGTTCTGTAGGTCTTCATTTCATAGTAGAACTGAGAAGTAAAAGGTGGAAAAATTGCTTTGTGAAAACAAAATATTCTTCTATTTAACTGTATTTTTTAAATTATTTTTTTTCTGTGTGAGATTGTTCTAATTCACGGTGGTTGTTTGATTTCATTTATACTGGGTCATGCTTGAACAGTGATGAAGTGTTTGATGTCTTCCAGAATTCGTGGAGGCAAAGGATAAAATTAGTTTCCTATGTATTAGCATGCAACAATTTAGACTTTACACAGCTGAAAAGCTTTCATAGGTGATTCTCCTCCCTCCTTCTTCCCAACTCCTGTACCACTGCGCAAACTAAACTTTGAGGGTAGTTATTGTTTAATTTACCATGGCTTGTCTTCTGTTAACAACATACAATAAAATCATGTGACTGAAGCTGTTGTATTTATGGAACCGTAGTTTGATTGTGAGGGTTGAGAAAGCCTTAATGTACTCACACACAATATATAAAGGTAACATCTCATCTCAAAAGCTAGACTGTGGAAAAAATGGATTGAATGTTTATTACTTTTAATTTGGCTGCTTTTAGCTTGGTATGTAGATTACCTATAGGAATTTACCATTTATGAGTCAAAGTCCTTGAATACAAGACGTGCTATTTCCTTTTGTTGTTTGAAGTAGCATATAACGTTACTTCAGGTTTGACTTCAAGAAAAAATGGACTGTTATTGGTTGAGTCCCTTATCTGTTGACTTCTGTATTTAGTACTGTACCGGCAGATAATGTTGTGTGGCGTCAGTCATGTCTACTCAAAATGAATAGAGGTTATTTCTGTTAACATGAAATAGAATGTTTTTATTCTTACTTAGTTTTGAGAAAACCGAAAATGAGCTAAATACTTGGACACCTTTGTTCTGACAGGCACTATATTTGTGCTTTTATCTTTTGTAGGTCTTAAGGTTGCCCATACTAATTTTGAAGGATACCCACTGCCCCTTCTCTTCAGTGTGTAGTGGCATTAGTGGTATTTTCATGCTTAAAACTTAAGTTTAGAAAACGTAGGTTGTGGAGATTTAATAAGAAGTCATCTGCTGTATGTAAACAAGACCACTCATTGCAGATGACTAATCAACAGACCAGATAGGGTAGTGTATTAATGTAGCTATTATGTTACCACTATTTGAAGTAAACTGCTTAGTCCTTGAATAATCTATCTCTAATTTTGTGTTTTGCTATATAGATGCATATTAAATATATTTCTTGTGGCTAATAAAATACTGATGTTGACTACCAGAGTTTGTGGAGCTCATGAGGACTCGTATATACAATCCTATATATACAATTTATTTGTGTTGTGCTTGCTAGTACGAGTGTAGTGCATTTTGCCAGTGCTGCAGACTTCCTATAAGCCAGGCTTTGGCAGAGGGATTCTAAAATATTACACCTCCTCCTTGAAAAGCTGTAATTTTTATTATTTTGTATTTCCCACAGCATCCAAAAAATCAAAGTATGAAGATGTTATTGACCTCAATATCTGTGCGGATTTGTCCTGTCTACGTATCTTTATTAGAGAGAAAAAACATAGAATAGCTGAAATTCACATTGAAGGTAGGAACAAAACTTCAATCACAAAGGCATAAAACTTTATACTAGAATAGTCTCTAGATTTTATGTCTCTTTTTTGTTTTTAAGGTCTTGATAGCCAAGTGATCATGAAGAAAACAGCAACAGAAGTGACTGCAAAATTAAAGAACATCATTGTTGTGGATTCTGATGAGGCAGCATTGTATAAAAAGGTATGCATTTGCAGCATTGTATAAAAAGGTATGCATTTGCATGTATCGTTGGTTTCTGAATGGAATATAGATGCTAAATTATTTTGTGGACTCTAGTCTTTAACTTATGATTATCTTTTTTAAAAAAAAAAAGTTTTATAAATTTTCTGGGAGCATTATAGCTCTATAGGCAGCCTGATTTCATCCCGACAGCCCATGATTGTTAGGCCAACATTGATTTTGTGCAACTGTGATGCCCAGCTGGTTATTATGCTCCTGATTCTGTTGTACAGAATTATTCAAGCTGAGATTCCAACTGAATATTTTCAGCTATTTCAAGGTTGTTTGGGGGTTTTTCATTTATTGTTGAGATATTTGAAATAAAAATGCTGTAGAAGGGTGAGATACTACATCTTATTTTGAAATTCGGTTTCTCCACCGTAAGTTTTTATGTTATTATTTTATGTTTTTATGTTATAAGAGACATGCTCTTTATTTTCTTTCTAAGGCTCTTTACATCACAGGAAAAGAAGTCTTCAACTTCAGAATGGTATCATATGTGAATGCTACAGATGGCATTGCATATACAAATATGGATGTTGTTGACAATCGTATTTACCTAACTGTTGGGTGTATTCAAGTAGTTTTTGTCAACAAGTTTGTTTCATCTATTTTGGTAAGTTAAATTTTCCAGATACTGTTCCTTAACATTCAGATAGTATTGTCAGAGCTAGAAAGGGATAAAGCATCCCATATGGGGTGGCGCCTGTTTGTGTAAGAACTCTTATATACTGTTGTAAAGGCTTCACTGGGGTTGGTGGTTGGGGTATTTACTTTTCTTCTCCATATGTTTGTTATTATGGAGTGGGTGGCTCAGCAATGATTTTTGCTATTATTGTTAGTAATTTTTTTTCTTTAAATGGCTCGTGGTAGCTTTCAGATATATGCGCTGTTCATTGTTTATAAGAGTGAAATATAAGTAATAAACCATGAAAAGTAGTGACTTCTCCATACATTCTGCTAAATAAATCTGTCTTTTGCTCTCCATAAGAGTAAATAAAATTTAAGTCATGCAAGTCATGTTACATGGTCATTGCTGTTACCATCAAATTTGCCAAATATTTAGTATGGAAATTTATTTTTTTATATATATATATACACGCGCGCACACACACACACACATATATATATATACACACACATGCTTTATGTTATTTTGGGGGGAGATTGTCCTATTAAAGAATTCAGAAAAATTGCGTAGCAAAAATAGTATCTCAAGATGGTTTGCTATTTTAAAAGCTGTGATTCTTAGTGTTTTAGAAGTAGTAAAATTCCTAAGTTCTTTATTCTTTACCTAGGATTTTATAAATAACTTCCAAGCTGCCAAGGAAGCTGTTACTGAGGCAACTGTTCAAGCAGCAGAGAAAGCAGCAACAGGTGTAAAAGAGCTAGCGGAGCGTAGTTCCCGTTTGGCACTGGATATCAATATTAAAGCACCTGTTGTGATAGTTCCACAGTCAGCAATGTCGGCGAATGTCCTGGTGGCTGATCTTGGTCTGATCACCGTGAAGAACCAATTCTTTATTGCTAAAACAAAAACACGGTATAATCTCCCACCTGTTGTTGACTCTATGACCGTGAAATTGAGTGAACTAAAGTTATACAGGTAATGTAGTATCAAGGTTTTTTTTTTTATAAATTCATATACTTCTTTAGGGGTACTTCAGTTGCAGAGCTTTGAGAAATTTTTATCAAAATAGTTAACGGTTGGTGGTTGGTGGATACACTATTATCTTGAAATCTAGCAGCAAATTAGTAAAGATTTTGTAAAAGAAATTAAAATATATGGTTTAGGAGAAATAACAATCTACACATCTTTTAATAGAAGCAAATGTTTGTTCAGGGAATACTGTGTAGAATAATAGACTTATACATCATTTACTACTTTGGAACAGTTTAATACCCATTTGTAAATGGCTATTTTGATGGGGTTTTCAACTATACATAGTAGGAATGATATCAAATCAGATAGCTGTAACAAAGTGCATGATAATGGGTCTTGGTGCAGGGGATTGGGAGGTGGAGAGGGAAGGAAAGGGGATTTTCAAATGTAGTACTGAAGAAAGAAGGAATTGCTTTCCAGTGGAGAGCAGGTAAGAGGTCCTGACTTGCAAGAAGTTAGTATGTTGCGTGCCTGGTATGTCCCCTTCCTGACAAGAAGAGCTGTCTAGTTGGTGGAGTAAGGCTTTAATTGGAGATACTGGGGTAGTATGAAGGCTGTTCTACAATACTATTCAAAAAGATGAGGAAAAGACAGAAATGTGTTTGTGTTTGTTACAATGTGAAGTATGCCAAGCTGGGAGTATTTTGTTTCTGTTCGCAGATCATGCTATGAGCAAGGTTCATTGCAAACTGAAGTGCAGTTGCTGCAGCCACTCAATCTGGAAGTAGCTGTTGAACGAAATTTAGCCGCTGCATGGTATAATGAAGTTCCTGATATTGAAATATCTGGCAGACTCAAGCCTATGAATGTAAGCGCTCATTTCTGAAAGCAGCTGTTAAAATATATGTGGAAAATGGATTCATTTTTTCTGTCCATACAAGTTTCTTAGGTTATAGTTTGATTTCAAGGAGGAAAAGGAAGTGAATAGCTTTCTGTTCTAATCTAAGCTCTGTATTTCACCTATGATACTGCAGTCAGATTTTGTACTATATATTACTGTTGATAGTTAGAAATGGGTATGCTGTTGTAGCCTTCTTTGACCTGTCAGTTAGTATCTTTCAAAGAAGGAATGGAAAAAGTTGGGATTTATTGGTCTGTTCATTTGCAGTGCCATCACCTGCTGTAATCATACTTATGACAAGCCTGAGTATGAGTAAGTGCACATGCTTATTTAAATTTAACAGCAAAAAATGCTTCACAAGCTTGTCAGTTGTATGAGCAAAACCAATTTGCCAAATTTTGAAATAGAACTAGTAAACATTACCGTAAAGTACATTGTGACTAAATGTGAATGGTTCGTTAGTCTCCTAAACAGAGAATCAGATGAGATTAATTTTGTTTGTATGTTTATTTGTAAACTTAGATTTTTAGTTATCAAAAGTTCCATCAGCTTAATGAGTTAAATAGCAATCTTTTTTTTAAGCTAATTCTCAGTCAGGAAGACATTACAACAATATTGAGGACACTAAATGAAAATATAGGCAGAAGCTCTGGTGCGTCAACATCTTTACCAGAACCAAAAGATACGACTAGCCATTGTAGTGATATGCATAGTACTTCACAGCACTCTGCAGGTAATGTTTTCTAAAATTACATGTGGTCTAGCATTTTTAGGTATTATTGTTGATTTATTATTTCTTTTGGAGTTGCCCTTATGAAAAGATACCAGATGCAGTTGTTTTTAACAGTATGCCTCTAATCTTGACATTGTGGTTTGAGCTATACCCAACAATAATGATAATGAATAGGAGCAACTGGGCTACTGCAGTGGGTTCTATAGCATGACTTCTTTTAACATAGGGACTGTCTTGCTATAATGCAGTGAGCACCTAAAAGTTTGTCAGCTGGTTTCAGTAGCATCCCAGCTTTGGAAAGTTGTTATGGTAGTCTTTTTCCTGCATATGGTGGTTCCATTGCTGTTCAGTTTTAGATCTGTTTGTCTTGTTATAATGATGACATTCCTAAAAGTTGTTCCTATTCACTGTGCATCATTGCCCGTAGACTTATTGTTCAGAATAAACTAAAAAAAAAAAAAATAAATCCATTACAGTTAAGAGTAGAATCTTGCCACTATACCATTACAGTTAAGAGTAGATATGAAAAATGGCAAAAACGTGGTAACATGAACAAATGAGGATGAAAATAATCTTGTATTCTTTGTAACATTTTTGCACACAGTACCATATAACATTTAGGGAAGTTTTATATTTATGTCTTAAGGTGATTAAAAATGCATGTATAATATAGAAGTGGAGAATTATATTCTCTCAAATATTGTGTGGTTTTCCCAGAAGTAGTTATAGAGGGCATGATAAATGTATCCGAAGTGTGGATGGATTTACATGTGGAAGAAAATTGAAGTTGTCTTTTGTAGTCATTAATGAGGATACTGGTTTGGGGTGTTTGGTTTTGATTTGTTGGGGTTTTTTTCTTATTTGCATTCAGGTAATTTTCTTTACTATTAAGTGTTTTTCTAATTTCTGAAAGGTGTAACTGTTGTGACATCAGCTGTGGTGGAATTGCATTCACCCATGAAAATAAAAACAACACTGAAACTGGACTTCAGATTTGACTCTCTGACTTTAGTATTGTATAGTCCAAATTCAAAGCAGGTAAGTACAATTTTCTTTACAAAGAGAAAGAAACAGCTTTAAGTTACCTAAAGTCTTAGAAATTCTGAACAGGAATAGTTTAATTTATGAGCAAAGAAGGTGATTTCTAGCAATAGTAGTAAACATGATTGAAATGATAAAGAGCTATTTAAACTCAATCAGGAGACAGTACAGGAAAGAGAATGGCTAGTGGTAGCACATAATACATGCCATCTCCTGTGATCTGACTGAAAATGTGCTGAAAACATGTTACTTTAAAATATAGTTTGGGGATTAAAAAATGCAGAGGGATGCAGCCTATTCTTTGGTTACCCAAGCACATGTTTATAAATGAAATTGTAGAGAAAGATTTTAGATTTGTATTACAGTATGAATGCATTTTTATTCTTCTTGGTTTAAATTTACAAAACTTTCTGACTAAAAGTTTAGTAGTATTTTATTTTAAATTTATAGTGTGTTATTTTATATTTTGAAAAGATTTCCAGTATCTGGCTAATCACTACATAGTCATAAAAGACAAAACTTTCTTGTTTGGTGTCTTTGCATATATTATTTGTTTTTAAACAGTGAACAAACCAATTTTACAAACATTGTTTCCATCTCAGTAATGTAAGCTTGCTTTAGCACGGTGGTAGAAAGATAAAGCTTTCTTTTTTTTTTTTTCAGTTTTGTCTGTATGTTACTGATTTTTGTCTTTTGAATTACTAGTGGGTTTATTTAATATATTATTATTAGAAATCCTACCAGTTGGAATGAAGCTGTATATCACACCTGTGTATTATTTCCATTGCTTTTAAACAAATCTACCAGCATATTTTCATTTGATTTAAACAGGTTACAAATTTGGATCAGAGAGATGAACTTTTGAAGCTTGCAGAGTTTAAGTTAGTTTTGATGTCAGCTGCTCTCAAAATGTTATCAGACGGTTCAATGAATGCTTCAGTCAAGCTGGCAAACTGTACATTAGATGATAAAAGACAATCAATCCAAAAGGCTACACCAAGGTCTGTATTTTGGTGTAAATTACTGTTTATTGTCTGACAAAGAACTCCCAAATGTTTCCATTTTAGTGTTCTGTTAAAACTGTAGTTGTTTAGGTGTAGGTGGTTCTTAAAGTACATGTTACTGTAAACTTGCATTTTGTTCCACATGTTTATGAGACCCATATAAATGCTAGAAACAAACTTTAAATATGAAATAACCCAAATTTTAAATGTGAAATTAATAAATGCATATAGAAACAAATTACACTTTTAGCTTTACTAAGCCACTGGCTAAGTAAAACTTAAGATTATTTTTTTTCATGAAGAGTAACAAACTTCAGTAAAATATACTTTTGATATGTAAACAGGGAATTGTGATGGTTTGACTTGTTAAAATTGTGAACACCTTTGCTAATGTATGTAAGTCCAGTTAGTTTTGAAGTTTTATAGAATTTATGTTAATGGTTTTATTGGACATATTTTAAAATTTTTTGTGTTACTTTAAAATTCACTCTTGTTAGTGTATTGCAACTGGATTGAGGATCTTGAGTGTTTTTCAGTATTTATGACTGGTTTGTTATTATCTCATTAAATGCCACCTTAATGGTCTTTCAGGATGGTGGAAATGAAACATGGATTTGAAAAGAAAGTTATGGTGGATATAAGCTATAAGCAGGGGAGAGATGGCACTGTTCTGGATGTGATTGTTCAAGAGATATACCTTTGTGCAAGCATGGAGTTTCTACTTACTGTTGCAGATATATTCCTTAAGGCTAATGCAGAAAGTGCTGCTGCACAGAGAAACCTCAAACAGTCATTACCTCTAAAGGAGCAAGGTATCTACTAAAAATATTTAAAAATTTGTATTTAGATATGTTTAATTTTGGTATTTAAATGCTATGTTAAAAATTATACTACTCCTTTTATTCAGTTTCCTGAACTGAATACTGTGTGTACCGAACAGTGTCTTTTAACCACTGATGTTTCTTTCTTTGCATCATGGAAATAGGTTCATGTCCCTTGGTCTTTATTTCCAAATGAAGCTTTGTCTTACCAGAGCAAGGAAATACTTTAAAATATATTAAAAAATAAAATAAAATGGGAAAGTACAATTAGGGCTGGCACTCTCTAGGTTTCTGGCTATCTTCTCGGTCTCAAGAAGGTTTAAAATGATGATTACCACCATTATAATTTTAATCCTTCCTGAGAAGGATGGAGCATAATATATTATTCTTAAATATGAGTTCAGCCTCTCAGATATTGCTGCCTAGAAATGTTGTCATTTCAGTTGTCCATTGATGCATGTTTCTTCCTACATTAAGAAATAGGCTTTTAGCTTGAGTGACCAATTTTGCCTTCCTAGAGCAGAGCACCCTATACCTGACATCAGAAATTAGTTTATGAGATCATCAGAGCAGGAAATGGGCTATTTATGCTTCCAGGCCTCGGGAAGATCACATCAGGTCTGCAAAGCAAATGCCCTTTTGTTTGTTTTTGTTTTCCTCTACCCTACATATCCACCTCATCTAGGCCTGCTGTGATTATTTAGGAGATGATTAAAATCTAAACAAATTGGAAAGTCTTACATAAAGGTATATTGGTACTGCAAATGGTGACATCAAGCGTTAGTAAATTCTGCATTATTGTCTGATGGAAAATGTGTTTTGCTGCCCCAGAGAGCAGAAAATGTGTCTGGCATTTTCATAAGACTCTATCATAGCTGGCTAATGTGCATATTTAGTGAAGCTGATATATTTGGTAGTGTCAGAGATAATAGCAGTGGTGATACCGTTGTCCTTTTCATTTTCAGAAAGCAGCTTTGTGGAATCTTATTGTATCTGAAAATAATTAGAGATTTAATGGTTTTGTATATCCAGTGAAGAGCCTAGGAATAAGTCAATTGCAGAGGTCTACAGGTTTTCTGACATCAGTTATGCTAGATCTTACCACTAAATCTTTAGAACTTCTCTGTAAGTTATGAGAGATATAAATAATGACAATTGAATCTTTGAACAATTAATCTGATCTAATTTATATTTTTGAAGCACCTGCACAGCCTGTGTCTACAATGGAAATGAACATTGTTGTTAAGAATCCAGAGATTGTGTTTGTGGCTGATTTAACAAGAAGTGATGCTCCGGCATTGGTGGTTACAACACAGTGTGAGGTCTTCATTAAAAAAAGCCCTGAAAGATATAGCATGACAGCTGCTGTTAAAGAGATACAAATGAAAGCGTGCCCATTTCTGCCAGAAAAAAGGAAAGGGAATATTACTACGGTGAGTTTGCAAACATACCATTTGTATTTCTATTACTAGAATGCAAGTTACTTCTGAAACTTTCATCATTAGAATATAGACTTATGAGTAAAATTTTATGGCTAACTTATTTTCTTGATTTTATTCTGCTTTGTCTGATAGGCCAAAAGCATCACCTTGATCTGTGTCTTTGAGATTTGCTTTGTATGACAAGCTAAAATTAAGAGCCCAGAGGAGTAAAATGTTAATAATCTTTTATATCCTGTATAAGCCAACTAAATAGAATTTTATGAGTGTACACTCTTTCAAATGCAATGTAGTAAATTTTGAACTTTCAATCTGAAACTTTGCATTAAACAGCTATGCAAGTGAATAACAAAGTGTCGTAGGCAGAATAGGAAGTATGTATTATGAAATAATTATATATGGTATGCTGTTCATAAATTTCTTTGTGCTAAGGTCCACAGATCCATTATATTAAGAATGCCTGTTTATATTTTGGCAACAGAATCAGGCTTGTTGGTTACTGGCCAGGTGGGAATGCATTGACTCTTGGAGCTTCTTACAGCTTTTCTGTCTCTACAGCAGACTATAATTCAGTTAACTCGGTAACGATACGGTTGTGTCAGAGGAAAAATTTAATCTGACAGTATATCCAATTGTTAATTGTGTCCTCAGACCACACATGAATTTCGAAGAATTAAGTCTTTTCAGCTCTGCATTAATGCCTGCTTACTTTATGGAGTTACGTAGGAAAGATGAAAGCTATAAGCATAAAGGACTGGCAGTTCACCTTCTTATCAGATACTTTCATAGCAGCTCAGTTTAGTTCTTGGGTAGACACAGTCTTTGCATTAATCTGTTAACAATCTAGTCATTGAGAAATTGATGCAGTTGCACTGCTAGCTACAACACAATGCAAAGTTGCTTGACTTCAGTTTCTGTAGCTGGAAAATGTGGCACAAATGTGGCTAGCTTTGTAGAAAGCAATTAGCAGGCTTCTCACCAAGCTTTACCTCTTACAGGAATATCTTCTGCCAGAGTCTGTTATCTCAGAACTGTAGAAACAGAGACAAAGACCTGTATTTGACAAGATACTTGTGATAGAAAGAGGGGAAAAAACTTCAGAGGACCTTGTAAAACAGTGCCTTCTTTGAAAGATTCAGAACACTCTCAAGAAAGTAGTAGAGGTCAAAAAAGATGGTGTTGTCTGCAGGTAGCAGTGTAATTGTCCCTTTTGAAAACATATACATAATGAAATCTCTGAAGCCAGGTTTCCAGGAAAAAAATACAATTTCAGTCTGGGAAAACAGCCAGTGAAATGGGACTGAGAAGATATTCATTCCATGGCTGCCTTTACTCAAGAAAGAAAATGTAAGATACAAGGTTATGTGAAGATTGCCTAAACTTTGGGGACACTAGTGGTGGATGAATTCATCATCCTGATGAAGAGGTTTCCCCAGATACCCAGGAACCTATCCTCTGCATTTAGAGTAGCACAAGTGATGAGGTTCTTTCTGTACATTTCTCACATGTATCTTGACCTAAAGAAGAATGTTATTTTTCATTCCTTGCTGTAACATAGAAGAAGAAAAAGGATAATTTGAGCAGCAGAGGATAAAATAATAGAAATTAATGTTCTGTTAGATCAAACTCATTTGGGAAAAGTGTGGTAAAACTGATTCAGCGTGTCTCTATGCCCCCAGCATCTGATTCAGATATGGACGGGGACATGAGGAAAGATTGCAAAATTAATATGGTTTGAAATTACCATTTTTGAAAGATTTACCTTCTCAGGTGAAGACTGGAGAGTAAATTGTGCGGTCAATTCGGTATCAGTAAAGCCTAACTACATGTATTTTGCATATAGTATACCTTAGATTTGGTTCTGGCAAGCCTTGGCAAATGGGAATATGCAAGAACTGTTTGTAAAATAAGCTGGAACTGAATGAATGGGATTCACATAATATTTTCATTGAGTAAAACTGTTATCTGTTGTTGCTGTGTTGCCCTTACCTGAAAAGTCTGGTTTTCCTCAAAAGTCGCAGTCATGATGATGCAGTGCATTTGCAGACATCTGCAGACTTTACCTTAAGAATGGAGTTACTGACATTTGAATCTTTAATGATTAAGAATGGCTGAGGTGCTGCTACTGATACTTTTTTTTTTTCCTTATGTTTGAAGATTTTATTAGTGTTCAGGTTACTCTTAATTTTGAAGAAGCAAATAATGGTAACTTTTCCTTTTGGTACTTTTGGTATGTAGTATTTAAAAGTGTGTGATCTTTAAATTTTTTTTTTCTCTATTTAACACGTGTTTTTACTCTGTGTAGGTATTACAGCCTTGTGACTTCTTCTTTGAAATGAAACAGTCAGGTACTGATCCACAGACAGCTGATCTAACGATTAAATCTCTAACAATAAAAGTAGGTAGACTTTTATTGTGGTTTTAGTTTTTAGTTCTCTACTGCTTACTGCTCAGAAGGCTTGGAAGTTGCTTGTGAGATATGTTTCTTAAAAAAAAATTAAAACCAGGAATGACTGAAGTGGGGAATTGTTTCTGTTCTTCATCAGGTCACCTACCTACTTAATGTGAAAATAAACAAAATTGAAAATTAACAATTGTGTCACAATGCTTTGGATTTGGAACCTGTGTTTTATAAAATGGCCTGATGTGCAGAGATAAGTTTTGAAGTGTTCAGACGAATCATTGGATGATGTAGTTTGGAAAGCTCCTAATTGGAAGAAAGGCGGGGCCTGAAAATCTGAATAGGTTGAACTATTGCTTATGGAAAGGAATGAGTTTTCAAATGTAAGAGTCCAGTAGAGAACAGAAGTGTTTTGTTAGTGTAACGTATTCATTAGAATTTTGTGTCTGAAAGTACATATTCATTAGAATTTTGTGTCTGTTTCTTGTACTAGCTTCTCATTTCTGATTATTCCAACTTCTTATTTGTAGGTTTCACCAATAATCATAAACACCGTAATTACTATTACATCAGCCTTCTATCAAACTGCAGAAACAACAGAAGAAGAGATTAGTCAAATTCCTCCAGACTTGTGGAATAAGAAGGATATAAAAAATCTAAAAATGTGGTTTCTGGAAGAGTCAGATGAAAATGAACATACAAATCCAACTGCTGAACTGGTTCCCACAGGAGAGTCATTGAAAATGAATGTGGAATCTGTTTTTCTAACACTTGAAGCTGGGGTTGGGCACCGAACTGTACCAATGCTTTTAGCCAAGTCCTCATTTCTTGGAGAAGTCAAAAACTGGAGTACTCTAATCAACCTACGTTCTCATCTGGAGCTAGAGGTGAGGAATCCTACGGAAGAAAGAAAAGTTTCTTAAGATGTTAAACCTGTTTCATTATTTAGACGAGAAAAGAAAAACATTCCATATATTTGGTGACTAAACTCCTGCAGACACATGTTGTTGGAGAAGGATGGGACTGAGATGTTAAGATAGTTAAAATGAAAGTCTGATGCATTACTACTACTACTACATTGTAGTAGTAATTGATGATAAACAATTTACACTACGTACAGGTTTCCAAAGGCCTGTTGCATCAGTATTAAATTTTGAAGTAGGAACTGGCTAAAACCCTTTGACAATCTTAATTTAAGATTACAGTAGAATATATTCATGTATCATTTCTATAAAATACTCTATGGTACCATTGTGGTATATAAAATGTCCAAGGTGGCTCATACTTGGAAATCACTGACATAAAATCCAGTGGTTGTTGTAGGTAGATTCTTTCTTATTTATTGTGCTTTTTACTTCCAGTACCTACAGTTTAAGCCAAAATTATATTTTAAGTGACACACCTTATACCACTTATTTGTCTTTGCAGTAGAGACTTAGCTGCCTTCATTTTATGGTAGAAGCTGAAAGTGCAATCCTGATTATAAATATTTTATTTTATAGTAATTATTAGTTAATTAACCTGGAATTTTAAGTCTGTTAAAAATCTCTACAGCTTTCATTGATTTAACAATTGTATGTAATTTCCTAATTGATTTCTGCATTTCGATAGGTACATTATTTTAACGAAATGTTTGGGGTGTGGGAACCTTTGCTTGAGCCACTAGAAGTTGAGAAGACTGATTTATTCAAACCATGGATTCTTGAAATTAAGGTATATTTTCCAAAGCTGAACTCAAATCTTTTCAATACCTTAGAAAAAACAAATGTGCCTTTCATTGCTAAGACTGAGCTAACAATTTTGTTCCTTCTTGTTGGTTACTAAGATATTTTTTTTTTCCCAATTAGTGAATGAAAACAGCTCTTGTACAGGTGGGGGATTCAGACTCGCAGATTATTTTAAATAATATTATATTTCAGGTGGCAAGAAGATTTTATTCCAATTGCTCTAGATAATCATAGTGGCTTTATATCAGTTTCTCTAAATTAGGTCATATGCTAATGATAAATTCAGTAATTTTGGAAAGATTGAAGACAACTCATGTCTTTCCACAGTAATATCTGTAGCAGGAACACATTGGAAAAACTGATACGTGTTATTTATTAGTACAAAGTGTACTATGGGAATAGTACTTTTACCCCTTCACTTCCGTCTTTCATGTGAAAAAAGTCTAGATTCTGGTCTCAAAGTAGATGTGTTTATCTTAGGCTTTTTTTTTCCCCCCTCTCTTTCAGTCTTAACTTTTATTGCATTTTTTTAAGATACAAGACCTAATGCAGGAGACAGGTAGAATATAGTAAGTCAACCTCATATTTTCTTGTCCAGATTTGAAATATAACATTTGGAAATACGTGATTTCCAGGAATGTTGAAGGCCAGAAAAATGTATTTCATTTGACTTGTGTTTTTTTCCTTCAAACAAATGAAAACATAGAAAATAAGCATTTGGTTTGGAAACATATGCGACTGAATTTGGGGTTACTGTTGTAAGAATAGGAAATAAATTATGTATAGTAGTCTTTACGCAGTGATTAGGTATGTTAAGATGAATGTTTTCACATGGTACTTGCTGGATATGTTAGTAATTTGTATATAAGTGAATGTTCTTTATTTTTAAATAATCATAACTTCAGCCACTGTTACTGGAATTTTATTGACTTCTGAAATATATATTTTGCCCCTTGCATTCTTTGTTCTCTCCCTCTTTTGTTTTTATTTGAGAACAAAAATATGAACTAAAAAAGAAGAACTGTGGCAGTACATGAGAGTGGGAAAGGGAGAGAAAAAGAGTCTTGAGGTGAAACTTGCTCCTGCAGAAGGAGTGATCAGATAAGAATTCTTTAAACGTCTTCTTTCAGATGAAGAAGAAGGCTAAAAAAGCATTGGTTGAGTCAGATGCAGAAGAAGAAAACTACAAAGTTCCAGAATATAAAACAGTAATAAATATCTCCTCAAAAGATCAGTTGAACATTACACTCTCCAAGTGTGGGCTGCAAATGTTAAGTAACTTGGGCACGGTAAGAAAGATCACTTAACTATGCAGTGTCAGAATTTTTTAATGTTTACACATGTTGTCTTGATGAAGTCTCATTCAGTGTATTTGTGTTTTGTATCTATTCTTTGCTTTCTAGGCATTTGCTGAAGCAGCTAGTCAAACTTCAGACATCTTCAAAAAAGACCGAGCACCATTTGTAATAATAAATTCTTTAGGACTTCCCATCACTGTCTCACCTAGTGATTCCTTTAGTGTCCTTAATGTTGAATTCGGAGCAAAAATATTTCATTTAAGAGATGGAGAGAATTTGAATATGGAATTTGTCAGAACTAAAAATGAGAGTGACCAGTTCACAGCAATGACCACTCTGAGTAGCAAGAGGTTTTACATTCAGATCTGTAAGTTCCAAAGTTCATGCATCTTCTCTGTTTTGCAAATACTGCATTACGCTTAAGACCGCATCTTGTACAGGTCAGGGGGACTACATATCGGGGGACTACATTACATGAAAGGAGTGTTTCTTTGGATTCTAGATGCATAGATTTTCTACTATGATAAATTATTTCAGTAACTAATATTTATTTCATAATTTTACTGCAATCAAATATTGTTGTTTGTATTCACACATTAATGCAAAATTAAGCTCCCCAAAATATTATTTTTTTATATAATTCTGAGGCCTATATGTATGTGTGTTCATGGAAGTGACTCTTAAGGGCAATGTTTTTAAAAAAAGATTCTTTTAAATAAAGTCAATACAGTTTAAAAGTAAAATTTAGCTATTTTTATTAGTATATGTGTCAACAATTTGCTCATCTTATTGTAACATTTGACAGTTTTTCAAAACTATTTTTCAAACTGGTCTTGTCCATATGACTTACTAGTTGAATTGTTTTCTCAGTATATATGAGCTGTACCTTGTTAGAAAGCCATTACATCTTGTAAACATTTCTCTTTAGACACTAATTTTATTTGCAGTGGAAAAATCATTTAAATATTTGAGTGATGGACTCATTTACTCTTTTTCCTGTGGTGAAAAATGAATCTTGGCTGTTTGTCTAGTAACACTGTCATGTTAAAAGTGGTGATTGTACTTTTTCATTTGCTTTAATTTTTTTTTAGTGTATGGAATGATACAGAGAATTCCACTCAATGCAGATTTTTGTTTTTCAAATTTATCTTTATACTCCCTTTGAGCCCTTAATTTCTCATCTTGTAAATTCTAGGTCCACATAATCATTCCACTGTGGAAAAGATTCCATTGACAAAAGTGGGTCGATGTATTTACAGAGTGAGACACGAAGAATCAGGTGTTGAAAGGTCCATTGTCTGCCAAATTGATACTGTTGAAGGAAGCAAGATGATAACTATACGTTCTCCTGTTCAGGTTGTTGTATTCCCATGCATTATAATTTCATTATTATTTCAAATTTTTAGAGAATTAAAATGATACTGTGGTCTTTAAATAAACATTTTTAAAAGCATATCTACAAAACTTTAAGATATAACTTTGTTGTTGTGTATTATAAGGTAGTTTAGAAGAGATTTTCAAGAATAAAAAGCTTTTTCAAAGTGACAAAGATGGGTAGTGGGCATGGAAATGAACCAGATTTTAGATCAGGATAATTAATCAGTAATGTTTTCTAGTACTAGCTCTAATTTCAGTCTTGTTGAACTATTTGCTTCTTGTAGTCAAACCTCTCAACCTTAGACTGATTCTGCAAAGATATCCTTCTATCAGATTTTTTTTTTTTTCTCCATCCTGTACCATTGATACATGAATTTCAAATTTAGTACCAAGTCAGCTGACAAGTGAGCCCTTTGAGCGTATATCTTTTTTGATTGAATAGTATTTTTGATGAACATTATATAGTTTACAAGCACAGGGATAGTCCAGATACTACTATTCTGTAGTGATAGTGTCCCGGTTACATTTCACATGCTGCTTTTGTCCAGAGTGGTTTATGGCTTGGTTAATGACCAGATTTACTGTTTTATTCTTTCCTAAATTGAATTGATATTTTTTTTCCAGAGCTAATAATGCCATTAAGTTAACCCTGACTTAGAAAAATAATGTTTGCAAAGAACAAGAAACCTATATACCCCCAGATTATAACAGCCATTGATGGTTTAACCTTAAAGAAATATTTGACTTCCCTTGTTTTTTCTGCCATATGGATTTGGATCCACACACTCGTGTATCTGTTATATTTTTAGGAGAAAGTTCTTTGGAAAGTTATTACATAGTTCAGGTTTACTTGTGTTTGGTTTTACAGGGCTTTATGTTTCTCCTTGAATTTTACAGCTACTATATCAATTTCATAATTAAAATATAACATTAAAATGCACAACAAAATCATTTAAGATTTGCTGGTATCAGAGACAGTTCTTTTGAAATACCTGACTTTGAATGGTAAATGGGTAAGATGAACAATGAGAGAGTTCTTATTCTGTGTTCTATTAGGCTCAAAACACTTTCTTTCCATTTTTTTCTAATGTATGTCACTGGATTTTTATTTCATATAGATACGGAATCATTTTTCAATCCCACTAAATATTTTTGAGGAAGGAAGATGTTTAGGGGCTGCTTCACCAGAAAATGAATTCAACATACCGTTGTCATCTTACAGGTACTTTACTGCATTGTTCTTTTATCACGGAAAATGTTTATACAATTTTGATTACTGTATCAATACAATTAAGCTAAAAAAAAATTGTTTCCCTTTGCTACCTAATGTAACTAATACTGTACTATCATTGTTGGGTGGGATCTTCTCAGAGCACCTAGTCCACGTTAAACAGAATACTATTTAATTCTTGATTTGGAAGTCTTTTGAAATCCCATTTTACTGAAACACTTAAATTAGCTACGTTACTTCAGGAATCCAAGTCTGGCTGCTTCTGGAACACAGTGATTGTTATCCACACAGTACAGACTTTTTTTCGTGGTGGAGTGACATCTACTGATGTATTACATCTTTTCTTTTTTTTTTAAAAAAAAAAGCTTCTTTTGATTTTTGCGATTCTGAAGTAAGAAATTTAAACAAATACATTTAAATTCTATCACAGATGTAGAAAAAGACTTGTCAACTTTAGAAAGATTTGGCTTCCAGCATAGATATGCTATTAGCACCTTCAAGCTAATACCCACTTAAAACTGCAGTGAGTTTGTATGTACAATTTAGCTGAACTGTCACCAACTTTTTTAAGCAGATGTTTGCTTTGATTGTGTTCTTTTTTTTATGATTACGGAGACTTTTTCGTTCTGTTTTTTCCCCAAACACTCTCCCCATTGTTTTTACTATGGTGACAGGTGTGTATCACTTTCAATAAATGAGTTACTTTTTACTGTAGGTAATGTAAATTCATTAATATTTCTAACTATATTATATTTCATAAGGTCTAGTGACATTCTGATTCATTGCACAGATATATGTGTGAGTTCCACTAGGCAGTCAGGAAATGTTTACTAACAAAAGTCTTCAGTCAAGAAGCAGCTGATTGGATTAAAGCTGTTGCTTTACAAAAATAATCCATAAACTTGATGCTATATGTGACTGGAAAGAAAGACCCTTTTGGCAGACCTGTCATAGGAGTGGATTATTGGAACAGGAATATTGTAGCAGGACTTGTAAGGGAATTCAGTAGCCTCCTCGTAAGAATCTCCCAACAGTCCCTTCTTTGCAAGGGAAGTATGTGGAGGTACTGAACAAAAAACCCCAACTGGTACAATCCCATGAACTTTTGGGGTCAAGACTACCTTTTGCTTGTTCTAAGCAAGGTAAAGGCAGACAATGGGTACTGTGAGAAATCTTCCAAAATCCAAGTAATAGTAGAATGTTAGTGTTTTATGGTACTTTTCCATGACTGAAAAATTCAATCTCATATTGAGTGTTTAAAAAAACATCTTCATTTACAGATCTGTACTGAGTTTGCAACCGCTAGCTAATGAAAATGGAGTGGATGGAGAATATGATATGTGTGAAGGAATTACATTTGATGAAATTATGAAAAACGTTGACAGTTTGTTACAAAGGAAATGCCAGTCTGTGAGGTCAACTAACCACTCACTCATCATCAATATTGTTCCTGTAAAAGACACAGTGGCATCTTCATCATGTACAGAAGATCAATGGGATTTTCCATATGTTGTTCATTTATGGCCTTCAGTTCTTCTCCGCAATCTTCTTCCTTATCAAATAACTTATTCTGTAGAGGTGATTCTTTAATGTTTAATTTTTTTGTGGTGTTTCACACCTATGATATGAAAGCTGACCAACTGGCTGAAATACATTTACGAATGGATATTAAAAGGAAAGGCTTCTATTAGAGTGTTTGTGAGGAAGTTTACAGATCTTGTAAGGGCTAGCCTGTATCTACAGAAATGACACAGTACCAGAATGTGGAAAGTGGTGGTATTAATAATTAGCAGTAAGTCATAATTTAGATGCATGTGCAAAGTAAAACACTGTACTAGTTTAGCTCTGTGAGAGAGTCGCTCTCAGTTGCTCAAGTGCAGTTTGAGCATAATTAAACAGCGTAGCTGTTCCTGTGAATTACGACCGCTTCAAGAGACATAAGTGGGTCAGCTTACAGTAGCATTTTATGAGCTGTCACTGACTTCTAGCAGTAGCATGCTTTTAACAAATTCTCACAGGCCTGCCTTTTTGCCAAGTTTTGGCTTGAATTGCAGCCTAGTGCCAGACTTTATATTCTTTTTAGTTGAAATATAATGATTAGGTGCACTTTGACTGTTAATAGGCATGCATTCCAGGGTCAGGTGAGAGCCCGTCTCAAGTAAAACACCTAAAACATGTACAATGTGAGCATTAGTTTCTCAGCACTAGATGTTTCATTCTGTGGATCTGCTATGGTTTTGTCCCACTGCTTACTAATTTAGACTTAGGACAATAGAAATAATAGAGACACATGAAACATTTTTTTCAGATGGTCTTAATATTTAGTATTTCAACTGAAGTAGTAGAATGTAATAATAGAATTTTGTCACAAATGCTCAATTACTACAGCTGTAGACTGTGGCCTCCACCAAATGTATGGAAGTAAGAGGCTCTTTTCTGCCTGTGACTTGCAAATTTAAATTTAATGAAAAAAATACTGAGTTGAGGAAATCTGTTACTTAATCATTTTTACGTATTCGAGTTTGGTGACAGATTTTTTTTTTGGTGTTAAATATCGATGACCATGCATAGGGTTTTTTTCCTTTAAAATGTTTTTTTAAGAATGTAGCATAGTTAAATAGCATGTTATGCAAAATTTAAAAATGCTTATATAACTTGCATGTTAATTTTCAAAGATAGCTATAAAATAAAAGATGATATGAATTTTGAGTATGACTTATGTAAATATACACTGTTTGGGTTTGTTTGTTTTTTTTTAAAGGGAGATGGGAACAAATATGACACTCTACAAGAGGGATGTTCAGCCCAGATTCATAATGCAGTCTTGGATCAAACAAAGCTAGATTTACAGTTGCTTAACTATCTTGATCAAAATTGGAAAAGTGAGTACCATATAAAAAGCAATCTACCAGAAATCAGCTTTACGACGTTTTACTGCATCACGGAGTTGGATAAGACTGAACTGGATATTGCTGTCCACGTGACCTACGCAACTGGGCAGATGGTTATAGCAATTCACAGTCCGTATTGGATGGTAAATAAAACCGGTAGAATGTTGCAGTACAAAGCTGATGGTATTCACCGCAAGCATCCTCCAGATTACAAGAAGCCGCTCCTTTTTTCTTTCCAGCCCAAAAACTTCCTCCAAAACAATAAGGTATTACCTGGCAGCTCTGTACTCCCTTATGTTGCTGCATGAAAGCATTTTTACACTTTGAAAATTATTTACACTATGCTATGCTCTCTAAAAGGCATGAAACCTGTAATTTCTCTGTCTGAAGACAGAATATTTTAATTAAGTGTAGTGTCAGATATGCTTGAGATGGGAAACTTACACTATCAAAGGTATTGTTAAGAAAGAGATCCTCGTCTTTGAGAGAAATAGAGTTCACTGAGAACTGTTTCTTAAATAAAAGAGTTTCCTTTATTCCATTAAACTGGATCAGTAAAGATTTTTATTCTAAAGTAGGTATAAATGCGTGTAAGAAATAAAGCTGTGGTACTTGAAAAATGAATGCTACTTAAAAAATGAATATTTGCAGTGGTGGTTGGTAGGTTGGGTCTGGGCTGTTAGTAAGCTAAGGTTAAGATGCAGTTTACCACTTGAGTGTGCTATGTGAGTTTTTTAATGCTGAATATTGCTGACAGATAAAGGATACAAGAGAGATTACAAGACTGTATTGATTTGTGTTTGCAGTTTTAATTGTGATAAGTTTTGGAAAGGATTCTTACGTGGTTGCTTCTTCTGAAGTATCTTACACTTAGAATGCATGTTCCATGTAGCTTATAACTAAAGGTGGTAGAAGATACCTTTATGAGATGATGCAGGCAATTGTTATGTCTTGACTTTTTAATAAAAACACCAGTATGCGCTCATGTTTATATATATGCATACTTCATATATGTTTTTAAATGTTGTCAGTGTCTGTAAGCTGAAAATTAATTCAGGGTGCTTCTTCATAGGTGCAACTTATGGTAACTGACAGTGAACTGTCTGATCAGTTTTCACTGGACACTGTTGGAAGTCATGGTTCTGTGAAATGCAGGAGTCATAAAAAGGAATATCAAGTGAGTTAAATTTATCTTTCAAATTCATTACTTTCAGGAAATATAAATGAGGTAAGAAAAGAAAATCATACTTCTAACAACATCTTTCTGTTCACAGGTTGGTGTCACTATAAACAACAGCAGTTTTAATATTACTAGAATTGTAACTTTCACTCCATTTTTTATGATCTCAAATAGAAGCAAATACACTTTGGAAGTAGCTGAAGAAGGCAAGGAAAAGTGGATTCCTATTGTTTTGCAACAGGTAAACTTATAACAGAATCTATTCCGAGTTGTTTCTCTAAGGAGGGAAAAAAAAAATAATGTTTTGAATACTCACTGATGGAAAATATGAGCCATGCATAGTGTTCAAGGACAATGTCTATTGAATACATCATGCCTTTTCATTAAGTTATATGTGTCCTTTTACCTTTTCTTAGTGTTGCTTTAGGGCATACTGTAAAGCTGGTTTACTTTGTAATTGGAATGTTTTCTCTGTTCCCTGTATCATAAATAGTATGAGAAAGACCCGTACTGTTACTATATTATCTCACCGTGCAGCAGCACTGAAGCTTCTTTTCAGTTTTTGCAGTGGTATCTAATAGAGTGGTTTGGCTGCCTTGGTACATGTCATGATACTTTCATACTGGAAGAAATTCCCTCATGGGGATCAGTTCAGACAGCTCCAAACTGTTCTTCTGGGAGTAGTCTCACTGCTGTTTTATAGTGCTTAATGCATCGTTTCTAGACAGGGATCACTGGTCCCTAGGCCAAGTGGTGCTGAAATGGCTTTTGGGCTTTTGTCTATGCTGCAGAGGTCTAGACTGTTGCACACTGGGGTGCATCTTGCCTGTTTGCACCGCAGTATCCCATGGTTACATTTTGTGTGTGTTTTGAGGTCATCATGCCTTCCTTCAGGGCATGTAGACAAAGCAATGCCTGTTTGGGATAGTGTGGGAAGTCTGTGAAACCTGAAAGTGATCCATACTGCCTTCTGTGAAGAGTGAAGTCTCCCTCCTTCCCTTCCAGTGAGTTGAAGACAGCACATCACAAAACACAGAGTTTAGCCTAGCAAATAGTGCGGTTGGAGGCTCTGTTGCTTTTCTTTAGCATTGTAGGTACTCCAAATGGTAACCAAAAAATGCTTGCAAACTAAAATACCAAAGTTAAAAGAATATTATAAATCAGATTCATAAGCAGATCTTTTTGTTAAGTTTTTGGTACCTGTGCTCATTCTCTTTAAGTGTGTGTTACACTTTTAATGATCATGGAAGAGAAATACCATTTAAATACCATTGTTTCAATTTACGAAACCGATACTACTCTGCTTGTTTTCTGTTGTTGTTCCATTGATTTTTAAGTGTACACAGTGATGTTAGATCTATAAATGCTTAAGATGGTTCAGCTTCCTATAACGTGTTTCATTATTTTCAGAAAAGCTTCTTTGCTTTTACTCGAGAATAAGCTGTTTGCCATAAGCCTACACATTTTTCCTGTTCCTAATATTCTTGTCTTCCTCTGAACCATACTTTTGTTTGACTTTGCATAGTTTTGTGTTCCTTATATGCATGGTTCCTCATCTAGCTGGTTGATAAAGCTTTGAAAGGACAAAGGTTCATGTGTAGTGGCATGGGCCACTTCATATCTAACTTCTTACTCTGAGAAAATTTAGTCAGATTTTATTACTTCTTCATGTTTCATGTCTCTCAAAGTCTGTGTTGTGACAGTTGAGTCTGCCATGGTTGTTCATTTGTAACACAGTTGCTCAATCTGGTGTGTTTCTTTTCTAAATCTAGGTAAAGTTCAGCCATTATTGATCTGTCTTTGGCCATCCATCTCATATTTCCAGGAACAAGTTTCCATCTATTCCTGTTCTTGAGATCTTGAACTCTGCTATCCAGCTAACCTAGAGTTTCTTTTTTTAAATTAATGCCCATGACTTTTTTGAGTACTTCTCACTTTACTTTTACATTGAGTTGATCTGCATGACAAGCTCGTTGAAATGTTAATTCATATCTCAGCTTGCTCCTCTCTCCTCCCATTTTATTTTTGTCACTTTAAGTTTAGTGGAGTCCTTCCTTCTGCTTTACTTTTTTGGCCACTCATCTTTCTTAGTGACAGATAGCCTGTCTTCTCAGGACAAGAAGTAATCCTTATATAGATCCTCTTGGACATGTTCCCTGTCTGGAAAGCAGTCAATCTATCAGAAATTTGAATTAATACTTTTGGAAAAATCCATTGTTCTTCAAAGGTTATAACAGAAGTTGTTGGACAGTGATTAGTATGAAATGACTTGCCAATGACAGTCCTTCAAGTTAGGTATAACGCAAGACAATTGACCAATATACATAGTCAGGAAAAAAAGGAAAGAAAACGTTGTCCAAGACTATAAATGAGACTTAAATAGAAATTAAAGATCCTCTTATGGAATGGAGATTGTTGTATAAATATAACATCTAGATAAGCACTTAGTAAACATGTGGCAAAACACTTGGAAACAGCATAATTTTGTGACATATTCTGTGGCTAAAGAGTATTGATAATTTTTCAGTTCTCTGTGGTTGATTCTGTAACTTCTTGTTTAGTCAATTCTTTTTACTTATTTCGGTTTTGATTTTAAACTTTCATTTACTGTTGATGGATTCTCCTTGAATTTCCTTTGAGCTCTCTTAATTCCATGTTGAGACTTACTTGCTGTATTGTATGCTAGTTTACAACACAATTTAAATTTCCTGTGTAGGATACATGTTGACGTAGATAACACCTTCAATCTTGCTGCTTAACTATATTTTTTTCCTTTGTCTTCCTGCTTCCTGTGGTGTGAGAAACAATGGGAAAGGGAACTTAGTGGCATGGTAAGTTGGTGAACTAGTCTTTCACCATTGACGGTTTAATTCTAGGATTCAGACACAATTAAATATAAACATCTCATTTCTCAATGTATGTTGGAGAAAGGTACTCCTGAACTTTGGATGTTGCAGGTGAACAGTTTGAAATGCAGGAAAACTGGTCTATCTAGACAGACTTTGGCTCCTTCTGGTTGATAGTCATTGTTAATCATAGCTTGTTCTCGTGAAACCTAGCATGGCTCTGATTTCAGTTGTGGATGTGAATAGCAGAATGTGCTCTCTGATTTAGTTGCCTAATGCTTCATCTTTTATTTATTTATGTTTTATACCTTCATATGTGTGTGTGTGTGTATGTGTATATATATATAAAGTTTTTCAAAATAACAGCTAGTATACT
The DNA here is from genome assembly GCA_033628505.1 of Tringa tobata. NCBI lineage: Eukaryota > Metazoa > Chordata > Aves > Charadriiformes > Scolopacidae > Tringa > Tringa tobata. Next base: position 4,871,536 of record JAHREE010000068.1, read on the forward strand.
GATGTCTTGCATACTTAAGTTACTATGGGGTGTATTTATGCCAATTTTTGTCATTGATTATTTGCAAGAGGTCTGTTAATGTATTTTCTGGTTGGGTTATTTTTTTTTTTTTGTAACAAGCTTGATCATTTAGGTGGTGTAGCCATGCTCAGCTTTATACTCTGGATTCCGTATACATTACCTATTTTAAATCTACTTCTTCACATGAAAATTAAGTCTTACTGGTTTTGCTTTTAGCTACTTAACTCAGTTTCTTCACTGTAGTCTGAACTATTTCTGACTTCATTTCAGTTTATTTTGTTCAGGTAAGTAGTTACTTTTAGGTTTTTTAATAGAGTTCCTGATCCAACTCACTACACTTCTGGGTGTAATTTTTGGGGCTAAAATGAATGCCATTTAACAAGTAGTTTTTCTTACTTACTTTAAAATACCTGATTATTTTTCTAGTGCATTCCCTTTTGGCCTGAAAATGATGCCAACAAACTGCTTGTTAGAGTTGAAAATTCTGATCTCCCCCCAAAGAAGATAAATTTTGATAAGCAAGAAAACTGTCTGCTGCTGCATTTGGACAATAAGGTAAATGGTTGCCTTTAGGAATTAAGTAAAACAAGATAAATGTTTCATTTCCATTCTCAAAACTTTCTGTCTTCCCAATGAGTGAAGTATTGCAAAACCTTACCTGGGGAAATGATTTTGTATGTGCAAGTTTATTATTCTTATGCTCTCTCCTTCCTGTTTGTATACACACAGATATAAGTAGGTGTTTCATTTTAAGTGCTTCTCTGCGAAGCAGATCTACAGAAGCTGAAACAGTTTTGCTTGTGTTCTCTAGCTGAGGCTGGGAAATCTTTACATTAGTTCTAAAGTAACACTAAGTGACTTTGACAAGTCACTTTGATGCCACCACATTTACTTCTCTGTTGCATATATTCTCATCTAGGAATAGTCTTTAAATACATGGGTATTTTTAGTAGTAGAATGTTTTGGAGGGCAATAATGCATATGAATGGTTAAATGAAGATTCCTTTACTATCATCCTAAATTTTGACAGTACGGGACTTGTCTGTAGTTTTGATTACTAAGTGCAATGCCTGATCCTTAGCAAGGATCAGGGAAGTATTTTAAAGACAGGTTAAAACTGATTGGTTGTTTGACATTTTTATCTTATAAGTGTAGAAGTTTTCCAGTATATTTATATTAAATTTGTTTTACTAGAATTTCATTCCACTGTTATTTATCATTTTTACATCTGATAGCTTGGAGGAATTACAGTGGATGTTAACCTGACTGAACATTCTACAGTGATTACCTTTTCTAATTACCATGATGGTGCAGCTCCATTTCTGTTGATAAACCATACTAAAGAGGAAATTATTGAGTATGGACAAAGGTATGTAAGAAGAGTTTTAGTGTGGATGTCTGCATGGAGACATGTGAACTGTTATTTCATGTATTGTAAGCATTCTAATTTCTGAAGAAGCCAATTTTTTAAGAAATGGCTGTCAAATTTTTTCAGGGCACCTCCAAAATCTCTTGTTTTATAAATTGAAGAGAATGCATTGTTAACAGAACAGCATTATGTGGTGTTAAGTGCCTGTTTCAACAAGTTACTGAAAAAAGGCTCTCTGAAAAAAGGTCTTTTTTTATGTGAATTTTGTGGTCTTGCCCTCTACATTTCTTTACATTCCTGCTGGGGGCAAAGGATGTGCTTGGCTTTTCTGAAGCTGTGCAGGAGCTGACTGTGCAGAATAAGTAACAAATGAGTTGTGAGTTTAGCTAGATTTGAGACTTCTACTGTTCTATCATATTTAGTTGATGTTTAGCTGAAAGAATGGATTAAAAAGTTATGGGGGAGATGAGGGAATGAACTGAAAAATGGGTATTTACATGAGTTTTGTCAAGCCAGACCAAAACTAAAATTATTTTAACAAATATGTATTATCTGCAATCAGTGAACATTTGGTTCTGCACCTGCATGCAGCTATACTAGTTCCATTCTCCATCTGGAATGTCTTTGTAATGCTTTGCTGCTGGATGCAGATACTGTGCAATGCTGAGAAGTGTAAGCTTATCTCCAGCATTTTTACCTGTTCCTTTGAAAAGCCTAACAGCCTCTACCATTTTTTTATTCTGTCAATCAGAGAAGAATATTTTTCCTTCTAATCAATCAGAGAAGAATATTTTTCTTCCTTTCAGTCAATCAGGGAAGTGCTGTTTAAAGATTTTTACTTGAAAAGTGGAAGAGCTGCTAGTCAAATTAAGCTTGCAGCTGTATATTCCTTTTGTCTGAAGAATAGTCAGTTGTTTGCTCTAGTTTTTATCTGTAAAGATTAGTATTTTTTATTTTTTTAGCTGGCTTTTGGTCATCCTTAGTGTAAATTTAATAGTATATATATAACTTTTGTAATGAACTATGCAGAATGGAATAGAATATTTGTTGGAAGGGACCTACAACGATGATCTAATCCAACTGCTTGGCCAGTTCAGGACTGACCAAAAGTTAAAGCATGGTATTAAGGGCATTGTCCAAATGTGTCTAAAACACTGACATGTTTGGACCATTGACAGCCTCTCTAGGGAGCCTGTTCCAGTGTTTGACCATCCTCTTGGTAAAGAAATGCTTCCTGATGTCTAGTCTGAACCTCACCTGGCACAGCTTTGAACCGTTCCCACGTGTCCTATTGCTAGATCCCAGCAAGAAGAGATCAGCACCTCCCTCTCCACTTCCCCTCCTGTGGTAGGCTCATTTCAGAGCACTGTAGAAGACAAGTCTGCCAGTGTTTAACTGTGAGGGGGAGATGGAGTTTAAAATCTGTTTGTCTGAAAGTACCCACTGTATCCAGATAATAAACACTGAACTTTTTTCCCTTCAGCAGATCATACGGGGAAAACTTTACTAAACAACGGATTTTGAGCATGCTTTTCTTCTCTTGGAATATTGAAGTTAGGCAGCACAAATACTGACTCTTCATTTTAGCTTGTAAACGCCACTGTCTGATTTTTTTTTTCTCTACTTAATGTTTCCCTGTTAATCACAAGTGGAGAAGAAAACAAGTATTTAGAATTTACTGTGTATACTTTATTTCTGAAGTATATAAAAAACAGTATAAATACTGTTTTTATTATTGTGCTGAGATGGTTTTGTGCATATTTTTTCATGCACGATGTTGTTCTAAGTTCTCATTTTCATTATTTGAAAAAATAATTGAAGTGTTCTTGTTGAAATGCTAGAATGCAAAAGTTATGGACACACAATATTCATTGACATTTTAATTTAATATTATTTTGTTCTAGCTCCCTCAGTGAATTGGAAGACTGTCTTCAGCCAAATAAGGCAGTATTGTATACTTGGGCAGACCCAGCAGGATCTAGAAAATTGAAATGGAAATGTGGAAATAGAACGGAGGAAATTACCCCAAAAGAGGTATGTTTATTATCCAAATCTCCTTTCAATGCTGTCTAGTTTATTATCCTGTTCATCAGTGTATTTATGAAATTGCATACGTAATGGGTATTATCGGCAATCTCATATATGAGGTTCAGTCACAGAATAGTAACAATATTGTTATGTGTTTACTGTGTTTATGCCAATAAGTATTGTCTTCAGTTCAAAAGCATGTGTGTGTGAGAGACTGCTGTAAAAATTCATAATTAAAAGTTTTATTATTTTTGTGTACCTTTAAAAAATGTCTCGTACTGTTGTTCGCATTGCTGAGACTTTTGCATTTGCTTGTGGAGTAGAATGATGAATAGAGTTGTAAAAACTTTTCCTCTCTTGTTTGTAGGACAAAATGGACATACTCAGGCTGGATTGTAGAAAAGTGGTCTATTTGATGTCATTTTTTGAAGGTTTGCAACGTATTGTCCTGATCACTGAAGATGAGAATGTATTTAAATTGGCATACGAAAGCGTAAAAGCAGAACTAGCAGAACAAGAAATAGTTCTGTCTTTGCAAGATGTTGGAATTTCATTGGTTAATAATTATACAAAGCAAGAAGTGTCCTACATTGGAATTACAAGGTAACTTATTTTGTATGTAACAGTCTAGAATGTTTAACTGCAGGTATTTTCAATCACTGAATTTCATTTTGGGGTGCAATGGAAGAGGAAAAAGAGGTCTGGATAAGAGCACTTAGAACTATATTGTTATGTTTTCCTGTTGTAAAAAAAAAAAAAAAAGGTTTTCACTGTGCTTTATATTAATGCATATGCTTGCTGTATTTCGATGTACATGTTTTTGCAACACATAATTGTAACTCTGTGTGGCAGACTACCCAATACTGTCCTGTCCATGTAGTTTGGGGACTGTTAATAAGAGTTTTAAGGAGTAAGGTCTAGGGGTAGGTTGTGTCAGTGGGTTTTTCTGTCTTCACTACAGAAAGAAGTTGCTGAATTCTGTCTTGATGCAGTAGCAGCTTGTAGTTCATTGTAGTTTTCATAGAGAAATTATGGTGACGCCAAGGCTCTAATATTTTAGGTTTTCTACTATAACATTTCAGAGAGAAGCAGAAAAGAAACTATGTAATGCTTCAGAAATGTGTGCTATTGTATTCAAATAGGGGCTTTTTAGAACACTCAAGGGACGTTTGTATCTCATTGCCATAATCCACACACTTCTGTATATTCAAAGCCATGAGGTTGCTAGAGTGCGGCTGTTTTCTCTTGATTAATTCTTTTCATGGCACTGCAAAATAAACAAGTAGAAACTTCACGTACACATATACTTCATGTATTCACATCTGTCATTCACAAAAAAAATCCCAATTCTTGCCTTCACCCAAGCTCTTATAACTATCTGGACAGTGGAAACACTCCACCATTAAAGGTGGCAGCTAATTGCCTTGATTCAAACTAGTGTTGGGATTTTACTGAGTCAATATTTTTTGGAAGTAGTCATCCAGAGTCAGTAGTCTAGTAGTGCTTATAATTGTTACCATTTTCTTGTTAAGCCCTGAGTGGATGAGAAGCTCCTGAAAGCTCTTTCTGAGGATAAGAGATTGTTCCTTGGGTATGGTGAAGAAACCCTATTACTCAGAATGTTCTCACTTGCAAATGGCTTGTTATAAAATGTACAGAAAAGGCAGTTTGTATCTAACTTGATGCAGAAACAAGTTTCACCATGCTAGTTCTGGGATCATGCACGTTCACAGTGGGGAGGGGAGAAAAAAAGTGAAAGCTCCCATCAGTTTCCAGGTAATACTGTAGCTGTTGTTTTGCCCTTTAGCTCACTTTTTTTTGTGTGTGTGTGGTTCTGCCGTTGAAATATCCGAACACAGACACAGATGTAGCTAAAAAGGATTGGATTAGGGGGCGAAGTCTGGAAAGCTATCTAATTGTGGGCTGTGGAGTAAGTTTGGAAAGGAGAAATACCCTCCACCTGTCTCATAGTGTTGGGTTTTGCCCTATCCTGTGCCTTCAATTTGACTGTAAGGTGAAATCTAGCACAAGAGCTTCTCACAGAAGTAGTGAAATCAAGCAGAGAAGTGTCCATTGCCCCTTAGGGAAGATTAATTATGACTGGCTTCCACTTAGTACCAAGAAAGCAGTGGGTGATTTGATCACTTTATTTACTACAGTAGTGCTTTATGATGTGCTTTCTCATTCCATAGTTATAAGCTATTAAAAGCCACTACGGTAGGTAAAACTTGTTTTGAAATAGGTAATCCTTCTCACTTGGTTCTTTGTTTTGTTTTTGTAGTTCTGATGTGGTTTGGGAGACAAAGCCCAAGAAGAAGTCGAGATGGAGACCAATGAGTGTTAAGCAGACTGATAAATTAGAACAAGAATTCAAAGATTACAGTGAGCTGACTCCTTCAGAAAATAAGATTATTGAGTTGGAATCAAATGTTTTGGTAATACCAATAGTTCTCTAATTCTGTTCTGCTTATACCTAGGAGATGGGCAGGGTGTTAATTTTGGATGGGTTGGTTTGTTTGTTTTAGCACAAAATCTTGCATTTTTCAGGTGCCTTATTGTGGGATAATTCAGTTGTGTCATTCAACCGCATACATATGAAAAAATCATTCCAGAAGTTATTCTGGATTTTAGAAGTACATTATGCTCCACATCCTTCTGTCCCTGTCTGTAGATAAATTCTAGATACTCATTACAATTGTGTTGTAGATCAATGAACACGGGATAGGTAAATGAGCCAATTTTTATCTCAGTCATAGACTGCTATATTATACTCTGCCTTTTGTCTAGAAAGCCATTTATTAATCACTAGTAATCCCCCAAATAATGCAATATTTTGTAGTTTTACTTCTATTGAACTTTATGGCAAAATCTGAGTCTTTTAAATAAATGAAAGTTATGACATTATTTAAAAGCTACAAAATTTTTAATGCTGAGCTATCTTTACAATGTTAATGAACAGTGTAAATTTTAAAGCGTATTATAAAAAGCAGTCTTTTGAAACACATAGCATACTAAATTTGCTTTAATAATGCAATAGGTATGTTTAACTCCCAATGGAATGAACATGAAGATTCAGCAACCAAATGAGATTCCTATCAGAAGGAATTATCTGCCAGCTTTAAAAGTAGAATATAGTTCATCTGCACATCAGAAGTCTTTCAGAATTCAAATTTACAGGATACAGGTGAGTCTTGTCACAAAGCAGTAAGAGTTTTATTAAGAAAAAGCAATTTTTGTGGAAACTTGGATTGATTCTTAGAATTGTTTGCATTTGTCATGTTTCAAATTTAATTGTGCTCATCAGTTCTTCTCAATCTTTGGAAATACTACTTAAATGCTTTTGGAAAGGACAGCAAGCAGACAACTGCAACCGTTCAGGAAAAACGTTTACCATACATCTTCCATGCTTTTTCCAGTGGTTTTCTTTACTACCAACAAAAAAATAGATACAATTTGTTGTCTTGCATATGCTTTTAAAAACAAATTCTGTGCAAAAATTCTGTGAAGCAATTCTTATCACCAACTTGGAGTAGCTTTTCAAGACTGTCAGGATTGGATTATTTCATTTTGAAAATAAGAATATTTTTAACCACAACAGCATTTCTTTTTTTCTGCTTTTGAATTGGTGGAATGCTACAGGTAACGTTCATAGTTCTTGTGTTTGTCCTGATGTTAAAATATTTCACTATTGAAAGCTAATGTGCTGCGCCTTGTCCTGTCCTTACCCCTATTAGATACAAAACCAGATTCCTGGAGCCATATTTCCCTTTGTGTTCTATCCTATTAAACCTCCAAAGTCCATCACCCTGGATTCAGGTTTGTTGTTCTAGTTTAACATAATCCTTACTTCTAAAATGACAAGATAACTTGCTTTTGCTTTTATCGGATGAAGCCTGTATAAGCTTACTGACTCCAGATAACACAAATACTAGTATCAGAGATAGTGAAGCAGTTTTCTCAACACAGAAGATAAACTTAAAACCATTTAGACAGCTAACAGTCAGAAAAAAAACCCCCAAAATTTCCTTCAATCCTCATTATCATAACTTCTCAAGCACGTCTTTTTGTCACACAAATTCACACATTTTACGACACACTCTTGGAGAGTGTGACATAACAGCTACATTTGGATCAAGCTTAAAACAGGCTTTTGGCAGTTGCATTCAGACCACAACTGAAACTTAATGCTGACTAATGTAGGAGGAGAGTTGCTTGCTGAATATAAGAAAAAAAAATTTTGCTTATCTTGATGGCAGTGAATCTGTTGCACCGGTTCTGTATTACTTGCATTTGGAGTTCTGAGGCAATGAGGATTCACTTTTCACCTTTACATACCCAGTTTTTGCCTGCTGCCCCAAATAAATTGTTGTTTGTTTTTTTTCCTTTGCTTGGATGCAATAGATGATGAGTGACCTATCTGAAATAATCTCAAGTAATCAGAAAAGAGATGTATGCTGGTGCCAGTCTAAAATCAAAATTCCTATATGAGGCAACATTTATAAGTGTTGTAGATGGCAAATTTATATTTTGCCTGTTCTGTATATAGCTTTCTGACTTCTCCATTGCATGGAGCATAGAGCTCAATGTCAGTGTACTGTGTGAGAAACTGTAGTTTTTCATTGACTCATTCAGAGCAAAGTCAGTTGACCACCAGGGTTATTTCGGGAGGGGTTCTGGTTTGAGACAAAGAATACGGCTTGTAATTTTGTACAGATGCTAATAAGTTGTCAGCTGTTTATGATCAATTTCAAGCTAGAATGCATAAATCTGCCAATTTTTTAAAAGTTTATGTTTTTGTATCAGCCATTGGAAATTCCTATTCCATGACTACAGAAATGATATAATTCTAAGATTATGTCAATATTAATTTGCTTTGAAATGAAAATGGCACATTTTCAGAACTAAGTGAAATAGAATTTTGATGTTTAATTTCATCCTTCTCTTCCTGTTCCTTTCTGCTCCTGCTCTTTACCCTGATTTAGTTGTTTGCTAGTCATATCCATTATGTAATCCAACTTTACAGGATTGAGAAAATCCTGAACATATATGACATTTCCATATTAAAAATATAAAGGTATATATATCACATAAAAATTTGTGCTGATCTCTTTTTATTTTACAACTTCATAGCTCCAAAACCTTTTACCGATGTCAGTATTGTCATGAGAACTGCAGGACATTCACAAATATCTCACATTAAGTAAGTATTTCAACATATTCTCTTTTCCTATCAATTATGTTTAATCAAGCTTTAAAATTTAGAATTATTATAAAGGCAAACATGATGCAAGATAATTTTACACCAGCTCATTCTTGGAAAGATCAGAGCACTTAGATGAAAGCTGAGCCCCCTTTATTATCAATATACTTGCAGAGTAAAACAAGGATTTTTCAGTGTCTTTTCAATGAAGATTTTTAGTCTTTTCTAATTTAGAAAAAACTCTCTGTTTAATAGTGCTATATACAGTGTTAAATGCTGCTACTTGATTAAAAAAATTCTGGCTACAGGAAACATGTTTATCTGGCACTGCTATGGGCAGACTTCACCAATAACAGCAAATCCCTCAAAAAAAGAAAAATACATGAAAGTCAATATAAAAGTGACCTAAGTACCCTAGATTATGTTTTATGTGTTACACATTTTCATAAAACACTTTAACAATTGTTTTGTTTCATGTGTAGGTATTTTAAAGTGCTGATTCAAGAGATGGATCTCAGATTAGATCTTGGCTTCCTGTATGCACTGGTTGAATTCTTTACACAGACTGAAGTGCCAAGTGACCAAGAGGTAGAAAGCTTTTCTTGCTTAATAGATTTAAATTTTGTAGTTATTCAACTTGTATTTAAAACGGGAAAAAACAACTTGGTCTTCTGTTTCTGTAACACTGGTTAGTTGCTGCGCCTGGGACTAATGTGAAGCTGTGAGGTTTTTAAGAGTTACCGTTGCCCACAGTAACTCTTTCCTTTATCCTCATCTTGCATCCTATGCGAAAAGGGCTTCAAAACCTTCTGTAAAGAATGAAATTAATGCTGCTGTAGACTCTTTGGTATTACTAATGCCTGAGAGATCAGTTAATTAAGAAACCAAGACAGGAAAGAAATGAAAGTGATACTTTTTTCCTTAACGTATCTTATCTTAAAAAATAAAAATAAATCTAGGAAAATCTTGGCCAGGAAATCACCAAAACTTGCCTGCCTATGAGAGCAAGAGAATGTAAAAAGAATGGAGGGAGAAGTTGATTGGAAAGTAAAAGTGTCTTCAGTAATTTTGTGCAAAATTATAAAATTGGAAGATGATGTAGTCAACATGTTGATGCTAAGTGGAGAGGAGAGGGCAGTAGGAGGGAATTGAATTATTGTACAGGGAGAATGAGAGGAGTTTGCACATAGTAACAGTAGAAATAAAACACAATAGCACAAAGTGCGAAGTAGTCTGCTTGAGAAATAATGAAAACTTCGGATACAACCATAAAGCAACAGAGGAGCCAGAGTGTCTTGGAGATACATGAGAATTTAAAGGGTTCCTTAAACAAAACAGTCATTTAATGAACATTAATAATGTTACTTTAGAATTATTTCAGAAATGTCACTGTATTTTCACATGCAAGAATATGTAGTCTAAACTAGTGGTTCCCAGCAGTGTGCTACGGCCTGCAGTCTGCTACATCTGTTGATACCAGGTGTACCTGTGAATTCTAGATTATTGTGGTAGCTTGAAGAATTATGTTAATTTTCAGTGCATGGTTGTGTAGTGGAAAAAATATGTTGTATTTTGTTCTTTCTTTCCCCCTCAGGTGGAAAGATTAATGGTTTGAGATCAGCATTGTGAGCTGAATCACTGAATCTAGAGATTAGAGGAGGCCCTCTTCTGTACTGTCATTTTTAGTGGAATTGCAGGGCATAATTTTAGGATTTGATCCGTGCTTAACTATAAGTGCCTTGAGTGTTTTGCTTGTTTAAGTAGCAATGTGGTACCTGGTTTTACTGGTCTGAAAGGATGTCTCACGTTATTTTCAGTTACAACTTCATTTTCGTTGGCTGCTGAAGTCTTTTCTGACTATAACTTTAAAATTGTTATTATTTAAAAATTTTAAAATTTTTTTTATACTTGGCCAATTCTTCAAAAACTGTTGTGAAGAACTCTATCTTTTGAAGGAGAAGGTCTAGATGAAGGTCTTCTCAGAGTCTGTAAAAGTCTACTTTCTATATAAAAGAAAATAGTCTTTAGTCTGTTTTTTTGTAAAAGCTTTGCACTATATTGTATGTTCAGAAGGGTATATGTGTGCGCCATTTTTTTGACACAGGTAAAAATTGTCCAAAATTTATTTGAAAATATTTGGTATTTGAACTTTTATTAAAAAAATTGGTTTGTTTTTTCTATCAAATAGATATATGTTGGATTGTATTTTTATGCATGTATTTCATCTTCTTCATAGAAAAAAAGATAGGAAGCAAACTCCAGTTAAAAGTCCTCTAAAATGTTGACTATAAGTTAAAAAAAAAAAAATCAGAAGGGTATAATTAGTATTGGTCAATGTATTGCATCTCGGTGACAAACACACGGTAGTTTTATGTACCCTAAATTTTAAAGTAATATATTTTTGAAAATGCATTCACAGCTAGAACTTTTCAAAAAGGATGTTCAATCTCTTCAAGAAGAACTGATGAGTGTGTCATCAATGGATACGTCACAAATCAGCTTGTATGAATACTTTCATATCTCTCCAATTAAGGTATACCTTTTTCACGTTACAACCTGTGTTTGCTCTCTAACTGAAGAATTGTTGTCTTCTGCAGATAGTAGGCACTGGAAGTGAAGAGACATAGTAGAGGTGGTCAAAAATAAAATAAAAAGCTGCTAAAAATGGAAAAGTGCTTTCATTGTTACCACTAACTTTATGTGTGGTTTACATTAATATTTATAAAATATTTACATTAAAAGTTCATTATTTCATTCCTGTATATGATTTTCTTCATATACAGTAATTCTTTTTCTATTTAAGAGATCGTTGGAAAATGTATGGTTTGTGTGCAGACAGTGTGTTGTGGATTGGGGAATGAGGTCATTTCTCAAAAGCATATGCAGCTAGCATTACTGTGCAATGACATTTTATGCTTTATTGTTACCTCCTCACTGGAAAAGCAGTTTTGGTTTTTTACACCAGTAAAGTCTACTTCTGGGTATTTCCCGATTCCCATAAGCATTCAGGTACAGCTGTTGAATAGTGTGTGCATACTTACACGGAAGCAACAGCCTGTTTGTCCAAATATAACCTTCATCCATTTGTAGCTTACCGGTCTTCATTTTTTGATTATTGCCCAGCTGACGTCATTAAAGCTGTGGTGGTACTTTATAGGCTTTATGACAGTTCTTAATAAGAGAATCTCCGCTCCATCCCATGAGAAACAGATCACAGAACGGTTTGAGTTTTACCTCTTTATGGTATCTGGTGAGGTGTTAGAAATGGTCTGCTATTAGAGCAGGTAATTCCAGCAAATGCTTGGCTAACTTTACATAAACAGCTTAGCCTAACTCATTCCAAGTATATTTAGTAGCTGTTTCAGTGGATCTTCATTTAGACGCTGATAGGTATGTCTCCAGTGGTTTCATTACAAGAACTGCCCAGGACTTGACAAAAATAAAATGCCCTTCATGTGTTTAGATAACAAAGTGAACACTTTGTAACAAAGTAAACAAGAGCTCATTTTGGAATGAATTCTGTCATATTTGACAAGAAAAATTACATGGAGGGGATAGGGTGGACTAAATTGGCTTCGGGTTCTAATAAAAGATTAGTCTGTAACAGTGATGAAGTCATTATAGAACTGCGAACTAAGGGACCTAGGTTCTGCAAAATGAACTACGTATCTTTGAAATGAACTGTAGTTAAGCTCTGTTATACCATAAGTTAATGAAATTGTGGTGTCTTCAGAGAATTGGAAACAGGCATAACTTCTTTCCATCTGGTTTCAAAAAATGCTGAACAAACTTGTGCACTATAGAGCCCCTCAACCACTTTTCCTGAAAGTTTTTCTGTTTTGAGACTATCACCGTAAGTTCTGTGAAACAAAAACGTTGGTCAATTCAGGTCTGCAGAGGTGGGGTTTTTCTTGTATACATGTTCCAGTGTTTATTTAGCCCCGTAAAACTTTTTTTAATAATTATTTGTTTTCAGTCTTGTTTATCATTCTTCCTTGGACATCATGCTATGTTGTAATTTTGTTTTGGGAACAAGCTAATAAGCTAAACTATAGCTAAAAGATTCTGGAGTCTTAATTGAAAACATGAGTAAGCAATTTCAAGTTTTTGTTTTCTTAAAGGTAGTTGTAGTTATGCAGTTTGACTTTAAATGTCACTGTCTTTTTATTGCCTTATGTGGTGTATTTGTTTTCTTTTATGAAGTCAGTCTGATTTCAATCAAAATTAGAAATGCCTTATCTCAATTTTTAAATAATCTAAAAGATTACAAAGATAGAAATATAATACTTCTAATAATCAACCACTTTATTTCTCAATCTCATTTTTATTCTCTAGTTACACTTAAGCTTTTCACTCAGTACGGGTGGAGAAGACAGTAACAAAGAAGAACGAAAGAATGAATTGATACCGCTTCAGTCCGTGAATCTCCTGCTGAAGAGTATAGGGGCCACCCTCACCGATGTACAAGATATTGTCTTTAAGTACGTTGAAAATATGATTGTAAAGAATGCTTCCAAAGATTAAACCAATATTACATATGTTAGATTTTATTTTGCTTGGCATAATAAGGGCTTAATTTTTTTCTTTTTTTTTTAGGTTGGCATTCTTTGAACTCAGCTATCACTTCTGTACTACGCAGCAGCTCCAATCAGCAGTTATAAGACATTATTCAAAACAGGTCGGAATAAGTAAATTTCACTATTTCTGTAAATTTATATTTTGAAAGCGCTACTGTGCACTTTGGTTCTATGAAAATAAATAAAATTCAGCCTTGTATGCTTTTACAAAGGCTAAATGCATACACACATACAAAACAATTACTCATTAGTTGGATTCTATTGCCGTTATCCTGGGGGCAAGTAATGTTTCCAAATTCTGACTAGAAGATAAGTGGTGTGACAAAACAGCTTGCTGGAATTGATAGTGAAAGCAAGAACAATGCAGCTCGGAAAGAGCAGAGTTGGCATCAAAATGGTAACGCTTTTTCTTAGACAGTAGTACATGAATTAAGATCCATCTTTGGCCATTGTGTACTCTTCAGGTCCTGGCATCCAGTTGAGAGAATGCAGCAGGCACACTTTTGTATAAAAGAATTACTTGTCTTCTATTCATCCATCATTAATAACAAGGGATTCTTTGGATGTACTAATTTGGTGATTGGTCCATCTTTAAAGGAGAAAAAAGCCTGTACAGGGTTTTAATTGGGAAATGAGTATCCGTTGTTTTCTGTCCCTTCCTTTTCCCAGAGGGAAAATTTGCAGTCTCCTAGGAGATGCTCAGCCTTTTTTTTTTTAAATCCAATTACATGTCATGTAGATGTAGTTATAGTGTTTTGCAGTCACAATCAACAAAATTTTCTTGACATATGCAAAGAGACTAAATTTTGTCCTGTGGTATGAGAGAAATCTAGGTAATGTGCTTGCTTTATAAAATCTTATGAACATTGATGTCAATTATCTGTCAAATGCTTGTAAGAAGTAACATTTACTTGGCTGACTTAATATGATTTGCTCACTGTAAGACTTAATATGATTTACTCACTTCTACTTCTCCAAATAATTGAGTTTGTTATAGTAAACTCATGTTGCTTTCACTTTTTTAGATCTGGGCATACTACGCTGTTTGCCTTTGTTGTAGTGTAATTTCTGAAATATTTTTTATTTTAGGCTATTAAACAGATGTATGTTCTTATACTTGGCCTTGATGTCTTGGGTAATCCATTTGGATTCATAAGAGGCTTGTCTGAAGGAGTAGAAGCATTCTTCTATGAACCTTACCAGGTAAAAATCTCTGCCGCCTTTTTATGAAATGCGTCACAAGTAGATAGATATGAATTACAGTGAAAGATGTGGGTATATTAATACCTTTTTTGGTTTTTAATTTAGATTTTGAATTGAAAATTGAAAGTGGAAGTCCTAGGAAAAGTTACCATAAAACTCAAGTGAGATAAAGAGGAGAGAGTAGGCCATTAAACTTAATTCACAAAAGACTATTCCTTATGGTTCTTATTTTAAAATAAGTTGTCTTGTTCCTTATTTGGCTTAAAATAAGCAGACTTCAGGAAATGAAACAGTATTCTAAAACAGTCTTTCTCTCAGGTGCTCTTGTGGGCATTTTTGCACTTTCTTGATCTTACAGCCTTGTTCTCTTTGTTTTATAAAAATTCCAATGCAAATGTAAGATTTAGAAATATGTAATGCATGTACTATTTGAAGCCTAACACAAATGAGTCCTTTTTTCCTTTAGGGAGCCATTCAGGGTCCTGAAGAATTTATAGAAGGAATGGCACTAGGATTTAAAGCACTAGTAGGGGGAGCTGTTGGTAAGTTTCAGTGTTATCACAGTAGTATACTTCATAGTAAGCAATATAGGTGTTTGTAAATTGCATTGGCGTTTTACTTTATTTTACAATAGGTGGATTAGCTGGTGCTGCATCAAGAATCACTGGTGCTATGGCAAAAGGAGTAGCTGCGATAACTATGGATGAGGATTACCAGCAGAAAAGGAGAGAAGCCATGAATAAACAGCCCACTGGTCTGAGAGAGGGTATCACTCGTGGTGGAAAAGGATTAGTTTCTGTAAGGAAGAAAAAAAAATATAAATATTTATGATGTTTATGCAGGCAAAAGTAACAAATCTGGAGCATGCCATAGTCACCAGAGAGATGTTACTCTTTATTTTAATTCTGTTTTTGCAAATATATGGCCACAATTGAGTGATAGATTTAAAGAAGAATGTGTGAGGGTAGAAGAGAAGGTAGAAACTGTGAAGCAGGTGCCTTTAATTCTGTTAACTTGTGAATTTTAGAATACTCCAACATATTTTTTTTGAGGCTATTCACTAATGAAGTATATCAAAAATGTAAGAAATGAAAAATATAATCTGAAAGCATATTTGTAATGTATCTTTTGTTTCTCTTCATAGGGTTTTGTCAGTGGTATAACAGGAATAGTTACAAAACCCATAAGAGGTAGGTTTATGTCTTCTGATGCATCGACTATTCATATGATGGTGAACTCTTTATATTTATGAGATATTATAAATCTGAGTTATAAAACTTCTTATCAAGATTTTGTATTCCTACTGACTTAGTTTAAATGTTTACATGAACTTTATGTGGAGCAGACTGTGTAGTTGCATATCAAGAAAGATTTGTGATTAAATGGGAATTAAGTTTAAGATTGTAATCAAAACCCAATGTTTTCTAACGCTTTGCTGCACTTTATCCTTTTAGGAGCTCAGAAAGAAGGAGCAGCTGGGTTTTTCAAAGGTGTTGGAAAAGGCTTAGTGGGAGCAGTAGCTCGGCCTACTGGAGGAATCATAGACATGGCAAGCAGCACATTTCAGGGTATTAAAAAGTAAGTAAAATAAGTTTGAAGAATGATAAGATACGAAACAGACAGTAGTAGTAGTAGTAGAACATTGTGTCTTTGTATCACTTCTGTGTCAATGTTTCTAGATCTCTCAACTTTGTCATTAATACAGATGAGCTATAAAAAATACCCGTATTGTTGCTTGTATAATAAATAGGGAGCTATTTAAAAAATACACAGCTGATAGCATTAAAAAACACAACATGAAATCTCAGGATTTCTAGCTTTACCAAAGAAAATAATTTTAAAGCCTCAAAGATCAGAGTTCCTTCAGTTGCTGAAATTGCTGATTTTTTTTCCTTTTACTCCAAATATACAGGAAAAGAGGACTTCTCAGCTGCATCAACTTTTTAATTATTACTACTATGTGAGATGGGTTCCAAGACTACCAGATCATGCCAGGATCTATCCTGGTTGTTCAGACTGAGAACTGTTAGGATTGCATATTGAGTACTGTGATTCTCTCACTTCAATAAACCTGTTGCTGTAGATTATCTCACACTGTAATGTATAAAGAAGTAGGAGGAAGTGTTTTGAGAGGGCATTTAGTATTATCCTCTGAATACAGGTGTTTAATGGCCCTGTTCTTAGTCAGTTGGACCACTTTTGCTGCCATAAGATTGCCAGTCTCTTTTGTTTTCCACTTTAAGTTCTTTAGCGGAGAAGAGCACGAAAAATAATCAGAGCAGAAGTTCTGTATGGCACAGCTGCCTTTTGTACTTGAAAACTTCAAAATTATACTTAGACAGTAATTAAGTATTGCAGGCGTTTGCTCCCTGTGCCGTCTGATTTTCTAATGATCATTCTCTGAAATAGATTTCTGAGTAAAAACTATTACTGATTCACAGAATATCTGCTCAATGTCTGTTCATATGTAAAAGTACATACATAGACAACAATTCCTGTACTAGTATTTAAATTTAATTTATTTTTAAAATAATTTAGAGCCTTTATAGTTGAGTAGAGATATTGACACTTACCTTAAATTTGCGGTTTTATTGTCAGAGTTGCAGATTCATCAGAAGATGTGATAAGCCTACGCCCACCTCGCTTCTTTGGTGAAGATGGAGTTATTAGACCTTACAGATTAAGAGATGGAACCGGAAGTCAAATGTTACAGGTGAAGAAAATGAAAGATAATTTGACGTAACTTTTAATTCATCATATATTAAAATAAATATTTTACAACATTTCCCATTTCTTAAATTCCCTGCCTTCCCTCACCTAGTAGTCAAGAAGTTTCATTCAATTTCTTAGGCTTATGACCACTTTGGTAATATAGTTTCATGCAACTTTTGAGAATGACAGCGTAATTTATACCAGTATATCTGTAGAGGTTTTTGCAAGATGTAGAGCACTTTGAAAAAAGAAAAGTGTTTGTATGTGTAATTCAAAAGGTTTATGTCTTAACTTTTATTTTTGATACACAGTGATGGTAAATGCAAAGGTGCTTTTTTCAGTAATTTTATAGTACACATTTTAAACAGTGACTTTTTAATCTCAGTTTTATGAAAAACAGCATTTTAAACACTTAAAATAGCTGTATTTATATCACACTACAGTCATTTAAAGAACACAAACAATTTTTAAGTGGAATATTGTTTGTATGAAGAACATGTTGAGCAGCAGTTACTCTTGAATAATTCAGCTGCCATTTAACCAAATTTGACTCCAAAATCCAAGTGGAGATTATTTCAACTGTTTTGCAGCTTCCAAAGTTTCTATTTTTATTCTCTGCTTTAGAAGTAAAACTGCATTTTAGAAATACTCAAACAGAAGGAATAAAGTAGTAATGATTGCATGAATGTAAACAGAATTTTTAAAATACAGATTCACAGTGAGCCAGGGAAATGTTGGAGAAGTCATAGAGAAATAACCTTTTTGGAGAAGTAAGTAAGAATGAAGTACAAAGTAGCCTTTGGAGAGAATTTTTAGACCATTTTGAGAATTGTCACAGGTCTTTGTTTCATTTTGAGTTCCAATCTGATAGTTTCTGTTTCTCCTGCATTGTATTAGTCTGTCTTGTGTTTTCTGCCTATTTGGGGCATCTCAGCTATGTTTGCCATACAATTCACTCGTGATCTAAGTCAGCAGACTGTGAAAGTTTTTTGATAACAAATAGTGTGCCTCTGCCTGCCTTCTAATGAGGTAGCTCTCCAGTTTAAAGCTACTGTTATAAAGCATTATTACCTTAGCTAGACCATGGTTAGAAGCTAATGACCAGCATAAATTTATTGCTAATCTTGCTCTTATTTTTGGTATTTAAAACATCCCTTTTTCTGTTTGAAAGCATACCACTAAAAAAATGCTAGCAAGCCAACAGTGTCAGCTCTAACGTGTAGCCTTCTTTAATGACTTTGCATTGCTTTTGCTTCTTAAATTTATGCATGTTTGCATTTTGGTTTTTTTGATGATTCTGAGGGAGAACTGCTCTTGAAGAAACGTTTTGAAAGATCCAAACAGGGTTGTAATTCTTCTCCCTGTAGACAGTCAAAACAGAAAGTAATGAATTGCATAAATTTTTTTCAGACATTAATTTCTGATATAGTGTGTGTGATATCTTAATCTTATCTTACCCTAAAGTGTACTAATGGTTTTGGTTCTTAATGTTTCTGGGTCCTAGAGATTATTTCTGTGTTTTGTATGAGACTTGGTGTATCACATGTTCCATATGTGAAGCAGTTTGAATAACATAATATAATCTTACAGGGCAAAAAAGATTATTCTCCCTTTTTGTATTATTTCTATGCATACAGGTCTGGTGACTGGCCCCACTGCAGTCACTGTGTTGTAGCATTTTCAGCGAATCACTGAATTAGATTGGATGCGCTTCTTTTAGTGACTTAGAGATTGTATATGCTGAATAATGGAAATGGGATATAGGTGATTTTGAGTGCTCATATTATGTGCTGAAGTAGGATGTCACTTCAGAATTTGTTTTCTGGGGTTTTAGTTTGCTTTAATTAACACATTTGCCAGACAAACTAATACTTCTAAACTAATTCTTCTGCTTTCTTCTTCCCTTACCATGCTTTCAGAAAAGACAGGCCTACAGGGAATGGACTAAGACTCACAGTAGTAGTGATGATGATGACAGTTAGGATAATATGGACTGTAACAATTATACATGGCCTTTGTCACTTTTTTTGACCTTTAAGTATTAAATGTTGCTGCTATAATTCCCACTGGGAAATTGGGGATGTCTGATATTAAATCTTTTTTTTTAAACTGTGCAAAAAAATATGTGGGGAAATAAACTGTATGATGATGAATGCTAGGCAAAGGAGCAAAGTATATAATAAAAATCATCTTCTAGTTAAAACTGGACATTAGGTGAAAATAGTATCAAATAATATGAAGAAATAGTAATACCGTGACTTAGAGTTTATTTCCAGGTGTTTCTATCAAATGTATTTAATGGTTTTGCATTTATATGTGTTGGACAGGCTTTATTTATAATTTGCTAGATGGAATGCTATTAAATGTGTTTAGTAAAACTTTACTGAGTTGTACAGTCATTATTGGTGTTAAAATGCTGTTTGACTGTTTTATTTCATATTTCAAAAGTATTTTGTCTGCTTTTCTTTTTAACAATAAACACGTCTAAAGTATATCTAAAATGGATTCATCTGTTCTGTTCCAACATTGTTTCTCATGTTTCCTGGAACTAGGTTATATAAAAACACTGAATGGCCTTTAAAAGTATTTATAAGATAAAATACATTTATTCTTTTAAAAGGATCATTTACCATAAACCTTTAATTTTTCATTTATCATTTGTTTTACTGTAATTTTTACATTTTGGGTATCCTTTGGAATCCTTAGATGTGTGAAATAACAGTTTATTTAGTTATTTTTGACTGTAACCATAAATTATTTGGTTTGTAAATCCGTATTTTTCTTTTCATAGCAAGAAAAAAAAAGTAAAAAAATCCACCCTAGAACTAAACCCTATGTAAAATCATGACAACTGGAGAAAATACCAGTACTTCTATAAGGCTCTGTGTATTAGAACATATGTAACATGCTGAAGTATTTAGGTTTTTTATTTGTCTAAACATGGGGGAAGAAAAGAACACAAACAAGCAAGGTTGGACCACTATAGTTCTGTATTGTAAATTCTATAATATAGCTTTACAAGTTACTTGTTTTCTTCAAAATTATATTATTCTGTGTTCACTGGAATGCTTGCACAGTTTTCTCATTCTTTTTTGTTGTTTCTTGCTAAGTTTAGGTTCTAGTTTTGCATTTTAAAGATGCCTTGCAGTAGATATTTATGTATCAATAAGTACTGTAGTAAGAATTAACTCTTCTGCCAACATCTGAAGAATTCTAATTGCTTTAAAGCAATAAAAGCTTCTGAAATGTTTGTATTTACTAAAGGTGATGTCATGTCCTTCATTGTCTATTGTCTTCCAGTTATCAAAATTCTGAAGGAAAAACCATTACAATCTGTAAGACTGCTTATTCTGGCTCTATGCCGTCAAAAGCTGCTGTGCGGTCTGATCTCTTGGGCAATGAGCCAAGGAATAGATGCCAAGTAATCTCCCAGATAAAAGAGGGGACAAACTCAACTTGAGAGCTTGTTTTAGCTGAAACTGCTGATACTTAAGATTGCTACAGATCATGTATTGCTACTTATTTTGTAATACTGTCATCTCAGAAGGATGTCTTGCAGAAGTAGATGAAAGACTGTATTGCGATGTGTTAACCGCCCGAAACATTGTGGGGAGGATTTTGAGTATTTCAGATACAAATGGATCTCAGGTATTTCTCTGAAGAATGTAGGAAATTATTTTGAACTTCAATCTTGAAAAAGACACGTCATGCCTAATATTTGAGGAAATTATTAGGTACAACCTTATGGAAAGGTTACTGCTGCATTTTATTAAATTCACTGTTTTTTGGGAACTTTTAATATATGACCTGACATTTTCCAGATTTCCTTTTGAGTTCTTAGTGTAATTTCTTTTTTTATCCTGTAAAAGCTTGTTTTTCTTCTGTAATGACCTGTCTTATGAGACAATTCATTTCAATTTTATAACAAAGCATATATTTTCTTCATTCTTAAAACAGCCATAGGAAGAAACGTAATAATTTTTTGACGTAAAAAGCATCTCCTCAAAAATAAGAATTTATTTTTAGTAATAATACTTTTTTTTTCTATCAAATTGACCTAACTTTTTAAGTTTTTTAACTTATAATTCTACAAATCGTTACGGAATGTGGAAGTAAAATTTAGCATGAATGACAGTACTTTCTTGGTCAGGTGTAATTAATTCAAGTTCCGTCGCAATATAACTGTAAAAAGTTCTTTATTTGGTAAATAGAAAGGTTGTAAAATGCTAACTGAAAAATAAATAAAAAATAGTAAAAATCTTTGCCAGTATAGTTGTCAAATATGATTATGTATCTTGAAGTCTCTTTCATGGAGTATAGTTCTATTATTGAAGCTTTTACGTTAATAAAAAATGTAGTCATGTTGTATAAATATTTTATTTGTTTGTCTTGAGTCTAGCTTCCTCTGAATATACATAGGGAAAAGAAATAATTTGGATTTAGGATAACAAAAAATTGTATCACCAAGGATATTAGGATTTAATTTCTCTCTAAGTCATGGAACCAAAACCTGTGAAAAGTATAATAGTTAACTAGCTGAAACCGATGCTCTTTAAGGCAGCAAAAATGAAAAAAAAAAAATATTTTTTTTTTTTAGGGATTTAAAGTACTATATCAAAAAATATAGACCACCTTTTAAAATGTTTTTTTTCTTCCTGCCCCCCCCAGTTTAATATATTTTAATAGCTTACCTTTTGGCTGCACAACTTTTTTCCCCTCCAATTATTCACTGGTGAATTGAATTTGAAGTTCAGTCCTGTGCTGAGAACTCCAGGACTAAGTGCCATCCTTTCAGCTGGGGCTGCTAAGAATTGGCTATGTTCTTTATCTTTGATGTTATGTGGTACATCCCTTTTGATCACGGTTCTTCTATCTTTTTGATTTCTCAAGACGCTCTGTAGATTTAAGTCAGTGTAGAGCAATATTGTAGACAGTCACTGGGATCATTTAGTAGACTGTTTATATCTTTGTTATTATTAGTGGAGTTCTTTGTGTCACAGCTCAGTGCCTACCCGCAACCAGAATAAATTCAAAACCTTTTTGTATTTTTAATTTGCCTTTATAGTGTGTGAGTTTGGGAGGGCTCTTTTACAGTGCTGTGTAAGGTTGTTGCCAACTCTGCTGCAGTGGATGTAAGCTTGTCCGGAAGGCAATCCTTCAAAGCTGTGCTTCAGTACCGTGTCTACTGTATTGGAGGTGTTCAGCTTTGATTTGTGAGCTTCTTTTGGTCATGAGAAAAGCTTCAGATCAGGTGGCAGAATGTCTGATTGGGTTGAGAAGACACTTGTTTCTTAGTATTCAAGCTTCAGCCTGCCGGGAAGAACATCTGAGGAGTGGGAAAAGTGTGTCATATTCCTACTTTCTCTCCTTTCCTCACCCACCTTGGGCTTGGGCTCAAATCAAAACAAAAATGTCCATATTGGGAAGTACTTTAAAACTGAGATTTCACTTCACAGAATCATAGGGAGAAATTCTTTCCAAAGTTCAGAGTAACTTCATTTTTATTCGTCATTGTCCTGACTCTTTCCAGGCATCCATTCAGGCGTGCTGTCTAGCTTGCTGCTCCCTTAATTGAGTCACAGCTGTCATTATCCGTTGTCCTTTGGAAAGCTTGTTGTGTCTACGTTAAAGGAAAGAGCAGGATCCTTACCACTTAGATGTGCGATATGTGGATGTAGCCATTGCCCATCCCCAAATAGAAGTCTTGTGTATATTTAGAGGAAGGTAGCTGAGACTCGCGAACACCAGTTGTTTCAGAACAACATAGAAGCTTGCGTGGCTCAGTTTCATTTTAGCTTGTTTGAGATTGAAGCATAAATGCTAATATCTGGTGGAAAAGCAAGTAAAAACTAAAAGTGTCCTAGGCAAAGCATGTACCAGCTTGTTTGCTGACAGAGAATACAGAAAAGAAAATTGGCCTATTTTCCATTTCCCTGCTGTTACAGGAATCACTTCAGATGCTACAAATCAAAGAACTTTGGTTGTATTGGCAGGAAAAGACAAAAACCATCTAGATGTGGTCATTATAGTGAAAATACAGATCAGTATGTTTTCTCCATTCAGCTCATCAAATAAGGTCTCTTGGTATTCAGATCAAAAATTTATCAAGATGGTTCTGCTAATTAGCATTGGCAAATTATATTCCCATTGTGAAGCGGAAACTTAATGTTCTGAAAGAAAGCTTCTGACCTAATTTTTACTGTCCTGCATACTGTAGCCTTAGATTGAAATGTTAACCTTGACCGCAAATTGTTGATTTGAACAGAACTATGTTGATTTCAGAGTTGTTATTCATCATCACTGAATGGAATAGTGAATTCAGGCACTAACACATTGTGGACAAAAGCTTTGCTTTTTGTAGAATGACATTGCACGTTAGGGTAACTGGAATGGGGGAGTAGGCAGTAAAGGATTAAGGTTAGTTCTTTATTAATAAAGATGAGAGAATTTTGCATGGTAGCCAAAATGAACGTTTTACACGTTTTGTTTTGTTTTGTTTTTTTCTTTATTTAACAATTTTTGCCCTTTTCACACTCGAGCTAGATAGAACAAGTGACCTGGCTACTGCTTAGAATGATTAAATATTTCTGTGTAATTACACCAGGTTAGCCTCTGAAAATAACAATTCTACAGCTTTTGAAGAAGTCACCTTATAATTTGAGCTGAAAGATGCATTCAATATTGGACATTCTAGCAACAATAGTTAATTTCCTTCAGAATTCACACATTTGGACAGTAATCAGCAATCTAAAATCCAGCTGAAAACTTCAAGTTAATCTGAACATCTAGAGAGAAGAATAGCAGATTTATAACCACTTTTTAAGTAGGAATGTTCTTTATTTTTTTTACATGTCATTTAATTTGAGATCAGTTCAAGCAGGATTGAACTTTTGTATCACGCATAATACTAGTATTTTTTAGAACTATAACCAAAGGATTATGGATTTTAAATTTTATCTCAATTACTTAAACTCTGCTCTGTTTAATTTCTAACTTTGACAAAGGTATCTGTGCTTGCTTCTCAGTAAATTAAGATCATGTGGTGTGGTTGGGCATCTTTCCAAAGGCAGAGATGCCACTTTTAAGACAGTGAGCGTATTTGCGTATCCATCTCTGCACAAATGGTAACATCTGTTAGATTATTGCAGTGACATCTAAGCATTTTTACTACAGGTAAGAATAATTTGCAAAGTAGAGGTTTTGTGCTCGGATTACTTCACATTTTACAGTTGTTGGAGTGTCTTTTTTTCCATAGATTCGTTCAATTTCCATGTGTAGTCAATGAACCATAAAATATACTAAAGTAATCAGGTTATTAAACCTTTTTTAACTTGAAATACAGAAGTTGTGTTTTAAAAATTAGTATTTGTTTTCTTAAAGTGCTGAAACTGTAAGAACAAACAATGATTGATCAACGTTAACTTTCATAGTTTTGAATCAACAAATAGTGGCCCAAGATGCTGTCTTTCTCCAAACAGTTAATAGCTATGGACTGTAAAATTTAATAAATGTATTTATGCATCTATATTGAGGGATCAATTATATATATCCACTTATGTTTGACTTGTATAAGGCAATTTGGTAGCAGAGTGCAGTAGTGTCTTGCTGTAAGAATTGTCAGCAGTAAATTGGGGTATCCTTCTATGATATATTTCCTAATGAATAGCAAGTCAAATGCTAAAAGGGATGGACATTGTAAATAAAGGGTTGAAAAACCTAAAGGGAGAGTGTTGGCATAGATACAAGTGTTACCTTTACAAATGGACTGTGCAGCCTTTTCCTGTGCTTTATTTTGCAATTAATGTCTGTTTACAAAACTGTAGAACATAGATAACTTGAGTTTATGATGTTTGACTCATAGCATTTGACAATGAGGAGTAGTTAGCTCAGTGCATACCACATGCTTAACAGTATCTTTTTGCTAAGTAAATCGCTTGTGTTTATGTGTCTTAGTAGAATGAAATTCTTTTTGTGGAATTTGGTGGATGTTTAAATAGCTTTTGTTTAGCATTGCAACTGTGTGATAGCTAAGTACTGTATTTCCATAATTTTCATAATTCACAATTCATTATCAGTAAACTGAGTAATTACAGTGGGCTGAGATGACTTGTTTAAAATTAACTAGTGAGCTAATGAAAAGACAGAAAGAGATAACTCTGATCTCTTAAGTCCCACTTAAGGGATATTAAATTCTGTACTGAGAGCCTTACCTCAAAGCAATGCAAAGCCTAAGAAATTTATATTCTTTGATGTAGGAGAAAGACTAGAGATCCTCTCCATCCTAATAAGGCTAAATTGCTAAATGCTTGTCCCCTATAATTGCTTCTAATAGGAGAGAGATACTGGTCATATTTTGCAATATTTATGATGTGTTTAGTCAGTAAGAGAAATTTCTAGCTCTGTCACAGTCTTGCAGATTAAATGAAATGACGTGTATCTGCTGCTGCTACCAAACCACCTGTGCTCTTTCCGCTGAGATTTTTTTCTGTAAGTTCCTGTCAGCCTTTTCTTCCCTTTCCCTGTCTTTCTTACTAAGCCACTAACATTGAAAATCCATCGGGACATAAAACTTAAGACGGGTAGCCTGGTATCTGGGTCAGTATCCTGTTCATGCTATCTGTCCATACAGCCTCATCTGTCTTCTGATGATCCAACATGTCGTGTGCTAGAACGCTGTAGAGGCTACCTTGAGAGAGGATTTTTTGTTTTGTTTTGCTTTGGTTTTTTGTTATTTAGTTATGGTGTAGGAGCTTGGACCTAAGTATGAGAGGCAGGGAGAGACTCAAAGTGGAGGCATAGCAATCCCTGGACAAAGCTTGAATGAGTTTCCAAGAATTAAAAAAAAAAACCTTAAAAATCTGTTTCCTAAGCCCTTAATTCTTCATTTCTTATGCCATTCTTCTTGCTGTATTCATTCTGCCCCTGACACTAGGTCTTGCAGAAAGAAATTCAAGCAGTGACTTATGTATAAGTAGGCACATAATCAATAGCTGTGGTTTTGTAGCCCAACAGAGTTGGGGAGAGAAAAATTCTCTGAACTTTCTGAGAGCTTTCTGGAAAGCTGTCTTTTGGGAGCCTGTTATCCTAATGTTCTTGCATTTTAGCCACTAAAGAATCAGCCTCTTTGAGGAAATGTATCATTTAAAAAAAAAAAAAGGTTGGGCAAGTGGAGTTATCCGTGGGGCCAAATTTGAAGTTGTAGGGCACACCTAATGAAATGTCTTCGTCATTTTACTGTGGTGGTGAATACTCATTAAATGGTTTTGCTATTTTAATTGCACTGAGAACTAACCTACATGTTTTTAAATATTGGCATACATATCTGAAGAATACATTTGTAGCTAAGGGTTTATTGAGTCATGCTGATTTCTAATAATCTTTTTTTTTGCTTCTAGTTTGTAAAAGATGGGAAGTATGCAAGCAGACATGTTGCTAATTCCCAGCTAAGATGCAGCAATCTTAATTCGATCACTAATCACTCATTGCTCAGAAAGTCAGAAATCCAATGGTTGCCAAGTCATGTTAAACTTACAAAGCCTCTGTTTTAAAAATTATTCATCTGTTGTGATCAATATTTAAAATTTATTGCCCATTAAAGGATATTCTGCTACATATTCATGGCAAAAGATTAAAAGGTTAAGTTAGTTCAGGGGGAAACAAAAAATATGGAAAAATGCTAAGCATTATCTCAAGTGCATTATTAGGTCCCACTGTCTACATGATAGTGTGTTCTTGTATAAAGTTAAGTATAGATGTATTCTCAGAATTAATGACTTCAACATTTTGGAGGTGACTTAACATAAATTAGGAAGTGAATCCTTATTTCTTTTGTTGTATCAGAACTGTATTAGTTAGCAGAAGTTCGGTGCGTACTAGAAATATGTAGAAAACTGAGTCCTGAAATGTTTTGAGAAATTATATTGTTCCTTGCCAGTTTTGGTTAGGATTGATTTTTTATTTGCATACTGAGTAATTCTGAGTAATTCTGCGTAAAGATCAGCTGTAACAGATCTGTTAGTCATATTGTGACTTTATCAAAGTTGCCTTTTATTTAAAATATGTGGTATGTGCTTTGTTATAATTTATACTTTTGGAGGATAAATAGATTTTAAGCACAAAATTAGTACATGAATTTATATTAGCTTATTCAAAGCTGTAAAACTTTTATTTCTTTTAGAAAATTGAAAATGGAAGATTTGCAAAACTCAGATACATTGCACATGCTATGGTCAACAGTACAGATCTGTTAATGGTAACTAAAAGGTAAACAGTTTTGACTCTGAATATAAGCAATTAAAATATCATCAAAATGTGCATGTCTTGATAATTGTTGATCAGTAAGTACGCTTTGACATGCCTGTTATGTTTTTAGATAAAATAATGGGGAAGGCATTGTTAGTGTGCTGTTAATCTTGTTCAACAGTGGCATAGTTCAGCACAGGAGTATGCTATTTTCAGTGTCACAGTAATTTCTCTATTTAAAATGAGAAAAGGAATGTTGGGTCTATGATTTATTTAGCTGACAAAGATTCATTGTAGGTCTGGTTTAGGCTGTAGTCAATGGAACTGTGGGATTCACTTACAAATTTGCATACTGAAGGGAAAAAGGATAATGTAGGAACAAGTCAATGTCTAATAGTGGAGTAACAGGCATTGTTCTCAAGTAGAAAGTCTGTACAACCTTTTGTGAAAATACAGCTAGAAGTAGTGTTATGGTTTTGCTATGAAACACAGTATT
This sequence comes from Tringa tobata, assembly GCA_033628505.1. Classification (NCBI taxonomy): domain Eukaryota; kingdom Metazoa; phylum Chordata; class Aves; order Charadriiformes; family Scolopacidae; genus Tringa; species Tringa tobata. Next base: position 4,899,384 of record JAHREE010000068.1, read on the forward strand.
TTAAAGAAGTTAGAGGAAGGTTCAAAGTTCACTCTTTTGGAAAATATGCTGTATGATTGTTAAATATTATCAGATGATAACTCTTTAGGATCATTGAATGACTTTGCTAGAGCTAGGGTAACTCGATAACCTTTAAATATTTTTATATGAATTTTTTAATTATTAATTTTATTTTCTGGGGCCTAGTGGTGTGTTGTTTGTGACAAAAGGGACTTTTGGACAGCTGACATGTGAATGGCAATACAGTTATGATGAATTTACCAAAGAACCCTTTATCGTCGATGGCAGAAGATTACGCATTGAAGCCAAGGTATGTTAACATAACCATGGTTCATTTCCTTTTTGTGTTACTGTTTATAAAATGGAACTTTGAATTCCTGATCTCTCTTCTTTGAATTCTTGATCTGTCTTCTAGTTGAGATGCACTCAGAGAAGGGAGTTGAAATTTGACATGGGCAAACTCCTCAGATAACTAGCTTCTGACTGTTCTAAACAGAATGGTGATTTGGTGTCTGCAGATTAATTTATTCCTTGAGCCCTGGGAATTTTTTGTTGGTATGCACCGGTTTGTGGTGTATACATAGTTTGGAAACCAGTGATAAAACAAAACTCTCTCAGAAGATTGCAGAATACTTTTTTTATACACTCTGGCTCTGATTGGACTGTCACTGGAATGCCAATATGTGGACTTCTCCCTTGTTGCAATCCCGAAGATTCAAATATATCAGAGCAATACATTTGCATGTGCTATGGTTCAAGGATTTTTTTTTCCCATTTGCTAGTAATAAAATTCTTCAGAAAGTGTAATAAGGTATTAATAGCCTCATAAAAACTGTAATGATATATGCTTATCTTGTTCAATGCAAGTTGAAGACTATTGCTCTAATAAGCTGGCAGCGGACACAAGCGAAAAATGACCACTGATGAACAAGTGTACTTACAAAGACACAGTTCCTTAAAAAAAAATCTTAAATTCTTGTTGAAATGGTAACTGAATTTCATTTCAATCAGTAAATTTACCTGTTAGTGTTTTGGTTTGTTTCTGTTTTTAATAAGCTTCATGTGTGTAATTACGCATCTTGGTTGTCAGGACAGTCTTGACAGCGTACAAAGTCATTCAGTTTTTCACTTAGATTATTTGTTTCTATTGCAGAGAGCATGAAAGGCAGAGCCAGATTGGTTTGGAATCCTCCAAACTGGATTTCTGACTGCAAGTGAACTTTTACAGGATGAAATAATTATTAGAGTTTCTGCCATTTCAGACAATGCTGAATAACATACCCATCTTAACCCCTACACAGCAGTCATTTCAGAGTCCATTCACATGTCTTTATTGAAATCTAAGGTTGAAAACTGTATTTTGCAAAGCACTGCTTATGTTCTATTTCTGAAGCCTAAGTTGCTATTTTCACTACCTAAGATCACTACTTGCAAGTCAGTATTGGTGGAATATCCACCCAAGTAATGAATGAAAAATTACAAGTTTAAGGAGTACTGGATTTTGTTACCCCTCATGCTCCATTATCTGCCTTCCATTCCTACACACTTTTATAGTCCAGTCTCCAGGGTCTCCATGATAAAAAGGGAAGTCTATTATTGCTGGAGTATTCCACTCCACTGTGCTTTCATGCAGAAAATGAAGTTTCTCAGGGTGTGTGCATGCGATGTGAACATACTCAGATTAGCGTAATGGGTACACGCGGCTGTCTGAACCATATAGCTGCCTTAGTGGTAAATAATTTAGTCACAAAGTTTGAAGAAACTAACTTCAATTTTGAATTACTGTTTCTTTTTTTAGGAACGAGTTAAGTCTGTGTTCCATGCCAAAGAATTTGGAAAAATTATTAATTTTAAAAGTCCAGAGGATGCTAAGGTAAGGTCAAAATATTACAATACTATTACAGTTACTGTGCTAAATTTGGCTTAAAAAGTGAAACAGAAATATTCTAACATGAAACTACTATGTATACTTAAAATTCAGTATTTCTGCACAGCGATTACACAGATAGAAATGGCAATGATCTATTCAGTACTGAATTTCAAAAATACTCAATTCTAACACCAGACTCTTCCTTAGATAAATCTTTGGAATTATAAATCTCTGTCAAGGGGCTGATTTAGCAGTACTGCTAACAAAAACTAAACAAGAATGTAAACTAAAATAATACGTTTTAATAGAACAAAAAATATTTGCAAATTTCTCCTAGTTTTATTCTGAGGGACTGCGGGGGAGGTGGAGGGTGTCATTCCTCTGTTCCTCAAAATATGGTTTTGGTTGAAGAATGACGAAAATCCAGAATAGTAACACAAATAGTTTATTTGATATACAATATTGGTACTATTATTATATATATTATTCTATATGATCTCTTCTTTTTGACTTCATTAGTTTTGACTACAGCAAAGAGTAGGAGCAGTTCAGGTCTGCTACCAGAACTATGAGGTACCCCGGGTTGCTGCCTTGTTTTTATTAGCGTAGCTACTTATTTTCACAGACAATAAATTTGTCTTGTGAATATTCATACAGTATGATATAGTACCCTGCCATCACACTTCGAAACAGTGTGCAAAAGTTCCATCCTCATCTTAGTTTAAGTGTTTTTTGCATCTTCTCATCAGTTTAAGTTGCTTTTGTCTTCACAAGGGTCATTTCACTCAGCTGAGGTTAGTTACCAGTTGATACTGTTTGACTTACCTCAAAAAGCATTACAAATACTGTCAAGGTATTTGAGGGCCCCATGCTGAATTTGTCTTGTCTGCACTCTTTGGAGGTACTGAGTTACTCTATTATTTTTTTTTACTTTTTGGCTGTGGTGGCGCAGGGACAGTGTTGAGGTCCATTAGTCTGTGTGAGAAGGGAATCCCATCTATGCACCAGCTAAATTGGTAACAATTACAAAAATCAAATTACTGCATCATATTATGTACGCTGTAAGTATTAAGAAGGGAAACAAAAGCTGAAAAATTTGTGTGCGCTTTTCACAGAAATGTTGGTTTGCATATGTTCCTATAAAGGGCCATGAACCTCACCAAACCAATTGGAATGTGAATATGAGGGGAAAGGTCACTGTCAGGCTTGGTAAGAAATGTGGTTTTATCTTAGAGAAGGAATATTGAACAGATTCACTTAGAAATTGTCATCGGGGCCTTAAGGGCTATCCTACAAAAAGTTTTTGAAAGTCACTTCCAAGCTGTTTAGGCCTACATCTCACTTCTGCGAATGTGTATGTACTTAATGCTTGCGTATATAGAGAGGTGACACTGAGGGAAGTGTTTTAGGAACACTGGAAATGAAACTTGCAGCTTTTACAGTAAAAAGGTTATGAGGTCATCTCAGTGACACTGTTTTGTGAACATTGTGTCAGTCTAGTGGACACTACAGGGTTGTTCCATCTGTGAGAAGTGCCATATTCTGATGTGAAGAGTAATTTCTTGAACAACTAATTCTTCTTTCAAACCTTCAGCCTCCTGGTAAACAGGAGTCCTTGTTTCCGTGAGGGGGTGAGCTTGTGATAGTGAGCAGAGGATGCTAAAGATCTGTAATGTAGAACCTGATCCAGTAACAGAATCTGATTTGTAATAATCCACTCAACTTTCACGTAGCTTTCCCATGCCAATCCCTTTGTGTAACTCCATCTCTTACCCTAGGTTTCCATGTCACTGCCCTGTTGCCCTCTCTTTCCCCCCTGCTTTTTTCTTTTTTCTTTTTTTTTTTTTTTATACTCTTGGAAAACTGAGTTCCCTTCCATGTTCAGTAAACATATGAATTTGAAATTCCTGAAAAGAAACAAAATATAGTTAAAGAAAGCTTCTTTCTGACTAACTGTATTATCACATTGCTGCAACCTACCTCTGTATTCTCTTACCCTCCTCTCTGATGTCATCTGCCTGGAGTTGTAGACTAATGCAGAGCATTAATAATGATGTGGGTGAAATGATGTCATAAATTTTTAAAAATATTCTTTGAAATACAGAACAGGAAACTGAAATTTCAACCTACCCAGTTTTATCAGCTATGATAATCAATGTCAGATACTGGTATTTAAATGGCTCCATTTTCCTGTGAGAAAACCAGGGATTTATAATCTACAGTAGAATTGTAAGCACTGTGTTTAAAAACTCATTTAGGAAGAGAGCAGGTAGTGAAGTGTTCAGCCAACCCAATCTAATTTTCAGCTGCTTTGTAGGGTTTTTATCAAGGAAACATTTTTATTTTTTCCTTTTCCTTCATACAGTGGATCCTTTCTAAACTGGAAGAAGTGAGAGAGAATCAGCCAAAATTGTAATGAATGGAGAAGCATGAAGATAACGAAGAACACTGAACAGCTACCTTTTAATTCCTCTGTTAAAAGGAGAACTATTTGAATATCAGCAACAAAAGCAAAAACATCAGGGAAGGAAGATTTATGAAATTATTTACTGTGGTCACAACAATCTATGGCTATATCACAAAAATAGATGATGTCATTTAAAAAAAAACAACCCAAGCAATCAAAAATTTTCTGCCAAGTTTTGGCTTTTGTTTGGTTTTTTTAGTGTAAGAATTCCAGATTTCATTTTTTTATAAATACAGTGTAAAAAGAATTTGTTTTACCGTTACTTTTGATATTGAAATTGAACTCTGGAATAATTCTTGTGATACTATTCAGAGCAAATCTTCCAGTTTTGATTTGATTCTGAAAACTTTGTTTCTGTCTTAGTTTTCATATGACTTGAAGCTGTGTTGAAATTCAAATTTCTTTATCAAGGGAAATATTAACTTAATAATCGTTAGTCTTACAACTCAAATTCTAATAAGAAGGCTGCTGACCAGAGAAGTCTAATTTAGATGATCACAGGAGCGGCTACTTAGTTAACAATATTATTTTCTTTTTGCAAATGAATGGACCAGATCACGATGAATTTACAGTACAGTATCACTTTTAGTGTAAACTTTTTTTATATTCTACTCAAGGAAACATCGTAGCACCTCTATCAATATTCACAGAAAAAATATAACAGTTTACAAAAATGTATGATGGGGAGAATTACTCTGTCTCTGCACTAAAAGTATTAATTAAAGCCTATTATTTTAAATAAGTGTTATTAACAGTCTTGCAACTAAAGGAGTTTATGGGGTTATAAGTGCACTGTTGCATACCAAAAATAAATGCCTTGGATTACACAGTATTGTGTCCTAAGCAAGTGACTAATAAAGTCAAATTTATATTAAATAATATATATAGTATTTCACAGTTGCTTTTATCAACTTTTCTTACCTAATGAAACTCTTTTTTTTCATATCCAGAGAGCATAAGTTTAATAGGGTGAACTTGAATGTGTGCAATTCTGCTTATTTCTTAGATTTAGTAGTCATAGTGTTGTTAAATGGCTGTTTACTGCAGTTGATATAAAAAGTACAGGAAACAGTAGTGTTACATGAAGGTTTCCAGAAATTCCTGTACAAAATCTTCAAAATATCTGGTACATATAGTAGGTACGTGCTGCTAAAATATTGTTTTCAAAGAGGAATATAATTCTGACATTGCTGGTGGTGCTTGAGGTATCCAAATCATTGCATTAATGTAAAATCTAAAATGACTAGCATGCTACCCTGCAGTTGCAGATTTTTAATTTACTGAAAGTCTTGCCTTTGTTGTTGAGTAATCATTTAGCAGGTTACAAAATACGTGTAATCTTTTAATTTTTCCCTTAAATTGTAAATTGAATGAAAAGCCTGTAAGACGATTCCAAACTAAGACACTGACTGTGTTACTACACTTGTTTGTACACCAAGCACGCACCAAGAGTATTAACTCAGGTTATAATCATGCCAAACTAATAGAATACTTTGCCTTAGATAAGTAGTGTTATGAGGTGCACTTAGTATCATTCTGTATCTGTATTTTGTTTTTCATCTATCACTTTTCTTCTTAAGCACCATAGTTCAATTAATAGCTTTGTCATGATATCAATTCTTTATTACTGTGGCGTCTCCTCTCTGTTTCTATCAGGAATCACAGAATGATATGGGGTTGGAAGGGACCTCTGGAGATCTAGTCCAACCCCCCTCCCAAAGCAGGTCCACCTCGAGCAGGTTGCACAGGAAATACCATCCCCACTACTTACTGAGTATCTGATGCAATTGTTATTTCTAGTACCTCTTGCAAGTATTTTGTGCAGTCCCATTTGTATAGGTTTTCAGTTTACCCTATTTTAAATATTTTCTCTTCATAGGGCCTGTATTTCAATTAATATTCTCTCCAGTTATTAACTTTCTTACATTTATTTTGCTAATGAACTCCCAATTCTCAAATCTCAGCTGGCTCTTCAGTAATACTTAAGCAAGTTAACCATCAGTGTTGAAGGATTTATTTTAAATGTGCGTGTCTGTGATTAAGCTCATGCTTTGGAAAACATAGCAATTCATGCAAAATTGCATTTTTCCTACAGAGTATAAAATATTTTGATCTTCTCTGCTAACTAAAAGCCTTAACACAAGAACTGAAACACTGGAAGTGTTCAAAAGCCAACGTGGGACCTTTCCCCTACTTCCCTCCTTGTCTCCACTTGTAATAATAACACAATTTTCTATGGTTTCATTTTTCTAGTCAGTAAATTGCATCTTTTTTTCCATTTGTTCTTTCCTTATGCTTTCTCCATACTGTCATGAATGAATTTTGCCATTTCTTGGCAGACACCAGTTCTCCTGTTTTAATTCTACGTCAGCATGCGGCGAGAGGGGTATTCAGACACGCCATTGTGTAGTTTTCTGGATTACTGCAAGTTGTTTGAGATGTTCACTCTGCTGTGCCTCATTCCTTATTGCGATACGCGTATTTTTTTCCAACAAGAAGGCAGAATAGATATATTAATTTTTATTAAAAATTTATATGCAATTAGACAAGGGGATCTCAATAAAAATTAGAATGTAGGCATTTGGGTCTGCCCACCATTGTGTTTAAAAGTATACCATGGCCTTTACTGACGTATTGAAGAATAGCTTCTCTTCTAGATCACTGTTATCTAAACTTAATACCTTTGAGAAATGTCAGTTGGGTTCTCAGCAGTAGTTTGTTAAGGGTTAGAATGACCCCTAAGAAATCAATGACAAAGCATAGAATCAAAGATGCCGGATCGATTGCCAAAACATTTATAAGTCTAACTATTTGCACCTCTCTTTGTTCAGCTGCATGGCTTTGCATGGCATGGCTCGGCTGGTTTCCATGCTCCTCCGCAGCCCCGACCTCTTCTTCTCCTTGAATAAAGTGAAACTGAATTTTATTTGTCTGGAATGTGATTTTTTTTTTTCCTTTATATACTGCTTCAGATAACAGGTTAATACCATTACTTAGAATTTCGTGGGTAGAAATTGACAAATTCAGTCATATCCTGACTCTGAGAACAGAAGGTCAGGCTTCTGTTGCAGCTATCTCAGTGACTTCAGTGACAGACTTCAGTTTTTACCTTTGGTTTATTATATGGACTAGTTTTTAATAACTGTATTTACATAGGTAAGCTCCCTTTAAAGTATTTTTTTTCTCCTGTTGCCACATTGCCAGATTCTTATGAAATCCTCTTTTTTTCCCAAAATATTTTTGGACGTATGCCATTAGCTATTAATTATCATTATCAAACAAATCAAACAAGGCCTTTTGTTCCTTCTGAGTTATTTTTAACCATCTATCTGCAAATACCAAATATCACACACTAGTCAGTAAAAGATTAATATTACTGTGTAATGGTAGTTAAAATGGTAGTTAAAATGGTAGTTAAAAACTACAGCATATTCTTGAATTCGAACTACAAATCCTAGGTTTTCTAATTACTCTGCTCCTGTTAAACAGTTTGAATACATCACTTAAGAGGATTGCGAAGTCTTGTGGCCTGTTTGTAAATTGCTCCGTATCCATATGACTTTTAAATAGATGTGTATATATTTCCTGGTAGTGTATTAGCTTCAAGAATGAGAATATTCCACAAAACAATTCAGAAGATATTTTTTTTCTTTTACCCCTTTTTGAGCATTTCACATTTGAATTCCAGAAAAGAACTACATAAAGACTGCATTGCTTGGAATCGTGTAAGCATTGTACAAGCAAGAGTACACAGTATTTCTTCAGCAAATCATACAATTCCATAGTACCTTTTTCCAGCATTAAACTCTCCCAGTTGATCCCCTTCCATCTGCAGTGACTAATCTGTACTGAAGGTGCAACAAAAACTAAAGCAGCAACCAATACCAATAAAACATTTACTTCCCTGGAACTAAGGATATAAGTGCCTAAAGTTCCTAACAGTTAATTACCAAGGTTCGGTTTCGGTTTTTTATTCCTATGTTGATCAATTTATCTGTAACTTTTGTCGAGGAAGGGTCTCAGTTTTTATGCTTAAATGTGTTACTAAAACCAGACTGGGCGAAGGACCTGTTTCACTATTGTGTGCAATTATTATGGAAATTAATGCAATACTGTGAAAGGTTTGTTTTCCATTTTTTTAAGGGAACTGACACCATGTATTTCAAAAGAACAGGGCTATTAAATGTGGGAACTGTTGGTGAAAAATACTTCTTAATATGCATTGTGTATCTGTAATTGTCTCAGATACAATACAAAGTGATTCTGACTTAGATTTGCTTTTAATGTGCATCACAGTAATTGTTTCATTATGCAGATCAAAATTTTACAAAGCATTTCATATTTTCACACAGAAAACATTTGTGTTTATCATCGTCATCTCTTGAAATGCAAATTGTCATAGTGTGGTTATGCAATTCTTTAAAGCCTTCTGCTTTGCTCAGTCTATAACTGAGCAAATTAGCAGATAGCTAACACCTTCCTTCCTGCCTGTAACTCTATTACTCATCTAGTATTTGCCTGTTGTTATTCTTGCTGCTGGATTACTCTGGAACTTTCAGTATATGCACAGAATCATACAATAGTTTGGGCTGGAAGGGACCTTTAAAGGTCATCTAGTCACCTAGGAGCCTAAGCCTTGTTATTTGACCTGAGAAATGCAACAGCATCTTGGTCACAATTTTTTCTTTTCTGACTGCAAGGGGGATCGAAGGATGTAAAATTCCACTCACAGCAGACACAGGATTTTTATAAAAAGGTTTTGATTATTTTCAGGGCAAATCTGGAACAAGAACTCTAAATATTCTTGTAATACTTCAAGGGAGGAGTAAAGTGACTTTTAAGTCTCCTCCTGTAAGGAGTAAAAGAATGTCTATGCTATTAATGTTCATTAACTCCTTGTCTGTGGATCACCATATCAAAGGCTGAAATAAATGTGACTGCCACAGTCACATTTAGAACAGGCATTAAGAGGTAGAAGACTAATTGGCAAAAAGGGAGAAAAACGGAATTCTCTTTTTGCTGGATGTCTCCCAGTTTTTTTTATCTTTGTGGGTTTTCATTCCTTATTGCATGAAGCAGATCGAGAACTATGTGCGGCAGTTAGTCTTGGTAACTGCCCTTGTGAGCGTTTTTAAATGTTGTGTGAAAGAAAAGCATCCTTGTACTGATGGGCCCTGTGAAGTGGTAACTCAGTCTGCAAAGCCTGTATTCCAGCAAAGCCAGGCTCCCAAATTCAGGGCGCCAATGTACTCCTCACACAGACGGCAAATTTTGACTTATGATACGAAACCGTGAAGAGTTCCAACAGTTGTTTTCCCGTTAGGGGCTCAAAACTGGATCGAGCAGTTCAAAGGTTTGGGCATTTCGTATGCTTTCCTCCATCGCATCTCCTGAAAGCATTTTTGTCATTGTCTTTTCACGTGCCTGGAAGTTCTTAAGTACTTGTAAACCTCCAGTATCTACAGATTTTATGACAAGAAATGCTTTTGAATTATTTTTTTGAGCAACCGTGGTTAGTTTAGGACGGCAGGTCTGAGGACTGGTCATGATGTCAGTACTCCCGAGGGAGGGCAGAGGTGACACTTGGGGGACACGGACATCACAGGCGCAGACGTGCCGTTTATCCCGTGCCTTCTGTCACTCCCCCTCGGCTGTGCCCTGTTCCTCATCCCTGGGGGGCACCGACTGTGCTGTTCCCTCCGTGCTGACTGCCCCCATCCCCTGCCATGGGCACAACCCATCCCTCAGTGTCCTTCCCCCCCAGGAGAACGCTAAAGCAGGGTTAAGAACAGGCTCCTCCTGATTGTTCCAACACTGAAGAAGTAACAAATGAATCAGATGGTACAGGCTGTTTTCCCCTTAGTCAACCGAAACCAGCTCTGAACATGCTTTTTTCTGTGCTGCTGGACAAAAGGGGACTGTGCTCTTCATTATGTGAAAGAGTAAACATTTTTTTATGGGCAGTGGAAGGTCGGGGTGTGCTTTTCACAGGGCTGAACTGTGAGCGCTGTCAACCTGGCTGAAGACACAAGAAGCCCTACTCGAGCTGAAAAAAATCAGTGTAACTCGATTATTTTTTTTCTGTGCTGCATAGAGATAGCTATTTTATGATGATAGTAAAAACTATTGCTATAATATTTCTTCTTGGAAAAATGGAATTTTCATGTATCTAAATACAGGTGAATCTCAACACATCTTTTGGATTGAATTACTGCTAATAGCAAACTCTTCTACTAGAAGACTCTCCTTACCAGTGGTGCTGGGTTAGCTGATCGAGTGCCAGTGACTACCACAAAGGTTTCAAGATTGCCCTAGTATCTTTATTATTTTGTCTGAGAATTTTTGACCCAGTGAAGAAGAACTGGCTGGCCCACCAGTGGTACTGGCATCTTTAGAAAGTTTTGTAGGGGGGCAGGGAGCAGAGGAGATGGGGAAATGGCTGCAAATCTTCTAGAGGAGAAATCCATTATAAACTACCTGTGAAGCTCAATCACAGGAAAAGTGCAAAAAAAGCAAGTTATGTTAGTGACTTGGAGGAATTTAAGGCCTAGTTTATGGCAGGCAGCTGTGGATGATCTCCAAGCTCCTGTGACAGTGAACACAGAGTGTTTGCTAAATGCCTGCCTGTTTGAGAAACGCTTTTCCCCTTGAAAAAGGAATAAACTCCATGGACTGCCTCCAAGATTGTAATCTGTCATTCCTTAACGGTTAAAGGTATTTTATTTTTGTAAGGCACTTGAACAAAAAGGCAGTGATATGCAAAGGTTACCAGTGATGAATCTTTTGTATTTTAGAATATTGTATTCCAATTTCTGGAATATTAATTTTTGTTTGGCCTATCACAGCTTCTAAAGAGATGCTTCTAAAAAGTGTAATAGGTTTACACTCGTCTTTCAAATACATTGTTCAGAACAAAAATATATCTAGCATCCTAAAATAACATCAATTTGTAATTTTTAAGGCACCACTGTTGGAAATTTTATAAGCTATGACTGTAAATGCTAAATAAAATTTAAAAAAGAAAGGGAAAAAAAAAAAAGAAAAATCATAAGAAAATACCAGCTGGACAGCAACAGTTACATATACATTCTTCTTGATATACTTAATTCCCACAGCTGTTAAAAAATAACTCACAAAATTAATATGGGAAATATGAACACAATATTTTAAACGTATAGCTTAAAAGGTAAGCTTTGAAACTCATTCTTTAAAGTTCTCTTAATCCACACTTCTTCAGTAAATATAAATCCTCCTCCCATTTCTGTATGGTATTTGCAAAGATATCTTTTTGTCTTTATCAACAGAGGCTGTGCTATGAGTAAGCTACACTTTGTGACTGCAACCATGTTTTTTCTTTAAACCAGGTTGAACTCCCTCAGGTTTAATTGCAGGATTGTGTCCTTGACAGCAGCGAAGACGAAGCGAATATTTTCTGTGTCTGTGGCACAAGTGAAGTGGGAATAGATTACTTTCTCCTTGTCCGGATTCTGATCCTGATACAGCTTCAAAATGAAGTCTCTGGCAGCTTTCACATCTTGTTTAGGTCCTAGTCAAAAGCATAGTTAGTGGTTTTGAATAGTTAAAAGCTACGGGTCAAGGAAGAAACATATGGACAGCATCTTAAGAGGATAATTTAATATTTACATGTCAAATCGTGATAAAAGCATACTCTCTTGCTGGCATTTTCTTTTTCATATGTTAGCGAAGCAAAAGCTGTTACAACACTGCTTTCTAAAATGTATGAAGTATGCTTTTTTCAGTGGTAAACTTACAGGTCAAAGTAATTTTTTATAAAAACTTACGCAACTGAAATGATCCTATTTGCTACATTATTGTAGTATGTCAAAGACCATGAGAGAAATTAAATTTTCTAAAACACACAGAGTAAACAAGATTCTGTTTGGCCAAGAGAAGGATGAGTGTTTTCTCTGTAGCTATAAAATCATAATAACTCTTTTCATTAGTAATTGCAGAGTTCAACATGATACATGTTTTGCAGAATATAATACTGTATTAAGTAACATAACATATCTGTGTTTATTTTCATCATTCTTTTGGCTACTTTAAGTACCAGTAACATTTGTGAAGAAAAGTTATGCAGGCTGCTTTTTAACTTTGGACTTTTATATAGATAAGAAATTGTAATAATGAATGCAAAACTATACTGTGGGTTTTTACTATATAAGGAGCTGGATTAATAGCTGTATTCCCCAAGTTCCTCCCAATATCTCATCTCCTGAGATTGAAGATGAAAAACATGCTCCCGCTCCCTCTCATATATAAATAGTGATTGTGCTACTTTAATGGTAACAGAATGGCTGCAAGAAATCTCTTAAGACCAACCACAATGCTCCAGTGAAAAAACAAAGTTCCAGTAAAACCGAGTAACTTAAGTTTGGATTTGGATACAGTAGAAAAACATAGAAATCAAATATATTGCATAATTTCCCTTTCCGTGTTCAGTTTAACGAGGAAAAACTAACTGGTTTAACTATGACTTTTAGCTTTCTGAAAATAGTGTGGGATAAATGCTTACCTGTGTATTCTGGGAAGTAACTAATTAGATGGGAATACATGATTTTCTCTTCTAGAAGATCTTTTTTATTTAAAAACAAAATGACTGAAGAATTCAGAAACCAGGGATATGTAATGATAGTTTTAAATAAGGCCTTGCTTTCTTCCATTCGATTCTACAACAACAAAAATTAATATCAAGTTGCACTCTCTAGTCATTAGCATATAGAAATCACATCAGCTAGAGATCATAAAGGGTTTATTTTAAAGCTTTTTAAAAAAAATATCATTTTTATTAAGCACAATTGCAATGCCCTGGTTGATCGTTACTCTTCATGTTCTATATCCTTTAATCACTGGGTTCTGGATCACCACTATGAATGGCATGATGGCATGTAAAATCAAGGTAAGCTTTAATAATAGAAGTTATTTAAATTCTTGTGTGAGTTAGTGAGCAGCCATGGACTACTGCTCTATGAAAGCATCTTCTGACCTCAGTGAGAGCTGAAACAGGGTGTATCAGGTCAAATATCTGATATTCACACACTGTAACAGAGCTAAAGGACAAGAGCATATGTACTCATCTATACTAATAATAAAGTCTGTCCATTTCAAGAAAGATCTAAGGAACACCACATTCAGAGATTGCTGTTTGGAGTTCCTGGGCATAAGCTTGTGATGGCAGATTATTATTTACTTCCCAATGTCCAAAGTGACTATAATAAAACGTTCAAGATACTGAAAGGAAAAAGACAATTACAGTTACCAAATTTGTTCATGCATCAAAAGATGACAGGAAACTTTGAAAACTCTCTCAACTACAATGGATGCTGTGACACTTCAGCAGGTAAAGTAGGGTATGCTTTTCACAGTTCAACCAGATCTTGATCAAGTGATCTATAAGTGCTTGGGACTTCAGAGTTCAAATGGTACTAAGCCTTTTTGAAGGACGTTTGAAGGAGTCCTCATACTCCAGCATGTAAAGCAACTGTTACCAAAAGTGCAGTTCCACTAATAAGCTTTTCCCTAATGAGCTACTGGGGATTTTTTGCATCATTCTCTACAACACCTTGCTACTGATGACGATGGTACTCTAGAACAGACAGGAGAACTCATCTTAATTTTTCTAACCTTGGGAAGGACGTAAATTTTAAGTTAGTTTCTTTTAATTGTCCTTATTTAATGCACAGGTTAATTCCGAAGCATCAGAGACTTAAAAAACAAAGAAACAAAAGGGTAATTGCAGATGACTGAGGTAGTTAGAGATATTCCTGATACTCAAATTCTCAAACATTTGATAGGGCTTAAGTGATTTAAAACATTTTAAAATCATGTTTTGTCTTGTAAGGTCGAGTTCACTTTTACAGACAGGCTGCTAAAGTATTACAACTTCGCGACTGCTTGATCAGTTTCTTAGTGTATTTCTAGTATTCACAAATGTTTATGTTTTTCTGCTCTCTTTCTTAAAAAGCTCACATCTTTTTCTGTACCTTATGTACCCCACTCCTTACCTCATTGTCACATTCTGCCAGGACTTGATCATATTCACTTAATGCAACTAAGAAAATGATGGAAGTAACACTTTCAAAACAATGGATCCACTTCCTTCTTTCTGACCTTTGGCCACCTACATCCACCATCCTGTTAAATAGAAATACAGTCAACATATTAGTCATTCTTGTAAGATACTTTAGGTATATCCAAAGGCCTTACAATAAATCACCTACTTGAGATAAGCTTGAACTGTGAAAAGTATATCTTAACATTGTATCTTCTGTTTAATATTTAAACTTGATCCACTTACTGCAGTGCTACAACTTTTGCTGTGTCTTAGTGTTGTTTTGGGTTAATCCCAGTGGGCAGCTAAGCACCACGCAGAGGCTCACTCACTAGTATGGGGGGACGAAGGAAAGAAAAAGTAAAAGCAAGAAAAAATGGAGGTTGAGAATTAAATAAATTGTTTAATAAGTGAAGGGTAAGTGGAAATACAGATAAAGAAAACAAACCAAGTGACGCAAAAGCAATCACTCACCATCTCCCATGAGTAAACTGATGCCCAACCAGTTCCCAAGAAATATACAGCCAACCTTACTAAAGGCCTCTCTTTTCACTTTTATCACTAAGCATGATGTTATATGGCACAAAATACGTCTTTGGTTAGTTCAGGTCATCTGCTTGGCTGTATCCCCTCCCAGCCTTAAGGGGAGGCAGTCTTAAAGGTGCAGGTGCAGGCTGTCCTCATGGGCCAAAAAACAAGCTGCCGGGGGAAAAGACCAGCCTGGCTAAACAAAGAGATATGGTTACAGCTCAGGGAAGAAAAGGAGAGTTTATGGCCTTTAGAAGAAGGGGCAGGCCATTCAGGAAGGCTACAAAGATGTTGTAGGGAGAAAATTAGAAGGGCCAAAGCCCAACTGGAACTTCGGCTTTGGTTGTTAATAACATTAAAAAGAGTTTCTACAAATATATTAGTATCAAAACTAATTAGTTTCAGAACAGACTAAGGAGAATCTCCATCCTTTACCAGATGAAGGTGGTACATAGTGACAAAGGATGAGGAGAAGGCTGAATGCTGCCTTTGCCTCAGTCTTTAGTAGTAGAGTCAGTTGTTCTCCGAGTACCCTGACCCCTGAGCTGGCAGATAGGGGTGGGGACCAGAATGAAGCCCCAGTAATCCAAAGTGAGATGGTGAGGGATCTGCTAGAACACCTACACATACACAAGTCTATGGGACTGGATGGCATCCACCCGAGGGTACTGAGGGAGCTGGTGAAGTGCTCAGTGAGCCACTTTCCATCATCTACCAGCAGTCCTGGAAAACTGGGGAGGTCCCTGGCCTGTCAGCCTGACCATGGTGCCTGGGAAGGTCATGGAACAGATCTTTAGTAAGGCCTTTGACACAGTCTCCCACAGGATCCTCCTGGAGAAACTGGCTGGCCATGGCTTGGATGGGAGTACTCTTTGCTGGGTTAAAAACTGGCTGGAGGGCTGGGCCCAGAGAGTGGTGGTGAATGGAGTCAAATCCAGTTGGTGACTGGTCACGAGTGGTGTCCCACAGGGCTCGGTATTGGGGCTGGTTCTCTTTAACATCTTTATCAAAGATTTGGACGAGGGGATCAAGTGCACCCTCAGTAAGTTCGCAGATGACACCAACTTGGGTGGGAGTGTTGACCTGCTGGAGGGTAGAGAGGCTTTGCAGAGGGATCTGGACAGGCTGGATCGATGGGCCAAAGCCAGTGGGATGAGGTTCAATAAGGCCAAGTGCCATTTGGGTCAGAGCAACCCCAGGCAGCGCTACAGGCTTTGGGTGGAGTGGCTGGAGAGCTGCCCAATGGAAAAGGACCTGGGGGTATTGGCTGACAGCCATCTGAATATGAGCCAAAAGTGTGTCCTGGTGGCCAAGATGTCCAACAGCATCCTGGCCTGTATCAGGAACAATGTGGCCAGCAGGACTACAGAAATGATTATCCCCCTGTACTCGGCACTGGTGAGGCCCCACCTTGAATGCTGTGTCCAGTTTTGGGCCTCCCACTCCAAGAAAGGCATTGAGGTGCTGGAGTGTGTCCAGAGAAAGGCAATGAAGCTGCTGAGGGATCTGGAGCACAAGCCTTATGAGGAGCAGCTGAGGGAATTGGGGTTGTTTAGCCTGGAGAAAAGGAGGCTGAGGGGAGACGTTACCGTGCTCTACAACTACCTGAAAGGAGGCTTTAGCAAGGTGGGGGTTGGTCTCTTCTCCCAAGTAAATGGCCTGAAGTTGCGCCAGGGGAGGTTTAGATTGGATATTAAGAAAAATTTTTTACACTGAAAGGGTTATTAAGCATTGGGACAGGCTGCCCAGGGAAGTGGTTGGGTCACCATCCCTGCAGGTATTTAAAAGATGGGTAGACGTGGTGCTTAGAGATATGGTTTAGTGATGGTTTTTGTCAGTGTTAGGCTGATTTTTGGACTAGATGATCTGAAAGGTCCCTTCCAACCTAAGCAATTCTATGATTGTACTCTGAACAATCAAAACACTCACAAATATCTTAGTTCCACATCAAACTCCTATGGTTTTCCAGACAGTTAAGTAAGTCCCTCACATTTTATCCAGGTCAAAGTGTTCCCCAGAACATTCCATTTTCCAGGAAAAAAACAACCAACCAAACAACAAATTCACAGTTACGCTGGTTTGACCATGTGTTATCAGAGTGGATTCTGGTTCTGTGTTGTAACTGAAGGCAGGTGTTTGCTCATGATGATGTGGGTGGTCTGGTGGAAGAACATCTATAATCATGCCACTGTGAATTCTGCAATTTTGAAATAAAAACAAAAACCAAAACTGCTTTCCCTTAGAAAATCAGTAACTTCACCTGTTGCTTATCTAGTAGCAGGTATCATTTTAAGGCGCTTCTCAGATTTTCTTTCAACTTTATGTTTCTTTCTCTCAATTCCACTGAACATAAATTTTGTTGAG
Source organism: Tringa tobata (assembly GCA_033628505.1). Taxonomy (NCBI): domain Eukaryota; kingdom Metazoa; phylum Chordata; class Aves; order Charadriiformes; family Scolopacidae; genus Tringa; species Tringa tobata. The sequence continues at coordinate 4,916,685 of JAHREE010000068.1, forward strand.
GTATATTATATGGCAGGAAGAATGGAAGTATCTATAGTGGTGACCCTCCACTTTTTTTTAATCCTCCTCCTTCCCTCAGTAGCTCCAATGTCCTTCCCTAACTTTGTCTACCCGAAAGCTGTAAACTCACTTGAGGGCTTTAGTGTATCTATTAGGGCCCTCTCTTCCAAACAGTCAGGAGGCAGAAACTGTTGGCTCTGAATGGAATTCAACTACATTCCAATATGAGCACTCATGTTACTACAAATACCTTGCCTCTGCACTCCCTTGTCTAAGGCTTCTAACAGCCTAACTACCAGTTCAGCATACACAGTAATTGGGCTGCTTGTATTTAAAAGCTTTTTTCATTTAAGGTAAATTTCAAAAGAAATGTTTTGAAACCACTCAAGTTAGTCTATTAACTATGGAGACTAAAAGGGCTGGAAACACATACAAAGCTCATTGAATGCAAAAAGCAGCAACTACTTCAATAACTATACACTGAACCATTTGTCAGGCAGTCTTACCTAAATATAATATTTTCTAAATCAAAAGGATACTCGGTAATTCCTGTAGTTGGCACTCGGACTCTAAGAATATCTTGCTGAGTTGGCACAAATGAGGGCATAGCAATGCGATCAAGGTCAGTAAGATAACTGAAAAGTTAAATATACAACAGAAACAAGATTAATGCACTATCATAAATTAATAACACAGTTTCAAAATAAAAGAACTAACCAGCAATCACCGAAATGTGCCCACAAAAGCAGCTAAACAGAAATTGAGTTGTGTATGGCCTCAGCGCAGTTGTTGCTGACTTAAAGCAATAAACCCCTTTGCTTTAACTGAGACCTGTATGTAATTTTCAGACAGAATAATACTAGTCAAGAGAGATGATGCCTGACTGTTCTACAGAAAATCAGCCTATACCCAAAATGATTAATTTTATTTGAATAATCTGTGCTATTACCCCAAAATAAACATCAGAATTAAGATTTAAACACAAGTATACATATCAGTCCTGGACATAATGTTTACCAACAGTACTCTATCCCCTGCCACTTCATCTGTGAGGATAATCTTGCACACAAATGTGAAAGGTTGCTGGACAGAATTCAGAAAAGTAATTAATAGAAAGCATTGCAAACACGAATGCTTCAAACTTACATATTTTTAATATAAAACATGTTGTGTTTAGTTTCTCGTCTGTCCATGCAGTCATTCTTAACTTTACTCTCCTTCGTTTCACAAGGTCCTTGCACTTTTCATGGCTGGGATTAAATTCTAGGATGATATTCCTGTGCCTCCATAAATGAGTGGTGTGTGAGCAAGGAGCAAAGAACCAATGCCTGGTATTACTCTCTGTAATCATTCTTTGCACCACTAGAAGGCAACATTAGATCATCCAAAATCCTAACAAGGCACACAAAAAGTATAAGGTGTTTTCCAAATCACACAACGTGTTTGTAGCATACATCTTGCCTTTTATTTAAGCACTAATTCCCTCCTTTTCCTCCAGTGGAAGAGGGAGGCTGTTGATGTGTTCTCCCCTTGCTTCCCAAAGATCCCTCACATTTGAGCTCCAAAATCAAAAATACACTTAATGTTATCACTTACTAAGAAAATATTTCTCTTAAGAAAATTCCTTCTCTTCAGCAATGTACCAGGTTGTTACTGAGCTCTCGATTGTATTTAAAAGGAAGATTTAATAAAATTTAAAATAAAACTGATTTTAAATTGTGGCTGATTTCTTAGAAAATGAGGCTACAGTAGACCATTAAGTGGCATACTTCTTCTGCAATATAGGATTTTTCAAGGACAAGGCAGACAAACATCTGTCAAGAATGATATAGCTTAACACACAGGAACAGATTGCCTAGGTGTAACCATTCTAAGTTAAAGTTTACCATAAATGCCTAATCTAAATGTTCCTTGCTGAATTTTAACCCTCAATCTTGGCAGACACAGAAATGTAAACTTTCTGTTCTCATGAAACAAATATTTTTTTCACAATTCAGTTCCTTGAAAAGTGGGGGAGAGACTTATTGATTTAATTTTAGACTTCTTATTTATATCCTAAACTTTTCACGTAACAACTGGACGGTCTGACCTGCCTGCTTGTTGTCAATATATTTTGTACAGCTGTTTTTCATTATTTCCCCCAAGGGAAACTCAGTTATGTACCAGCTGTGTTGACCTCAGAACTGGGAGGGATGATCATTCCAATATGTTCAGAAAGCCTAACATTTGTTTCATCACTCCAGCTTAAATTGTGTTGCGTACCACAGGCCAACAGAAGCATACGGGTAATTAATAAAATCAGAGTGAACCTACCTCTTTATTATGAGCCAGCAGTGTGCCCAGGTGGCCAAGAAGGCCAACAGCATCCTGGCCTTTATCAGGAACAGCGTGGTGAGTAGGACTAGGGAAGTGATCGTCCCCCCTGTGCTCGGCACTGGTGAGGCCCCATCTTGAACTCTGTGTTCAGTTTTGGGCCCTCACTCCAAGAAAGACATTGAGACACTGGACTGTGTCCAGAGAAGGACAACGAAGCTGCTGAGGGATCTGGAGCACAAGCCTTATGAGGAGCAGCTGAGGGAATTGGGGTTGTTTAGCCTGGAGAAAAGGAGGCTGAGGGGAGATCTTATCGTGCTCTACAACTACCTGAAAGGAGGCTTTAGCGAGGTGGGGGTTGGTCTCTTCTCACAAGTAAGAAGTGAGGTTTAGATTGGATATCAAGAAAAATTTATTCACCAAAAATGTGGTCAAGCATTGGAACAGGCTGCCCAGGGAAGTGGTTGAGACACCATCCCTGGAGGTATTTAAAAGACCTGTAGACGTGGTACTTAAGGTTATGGTGTAGTGGTGGACTTGGTAGTGTTAGCTTAACAGTTGGACTTGATGATCTCAAGGGTCTTTTCCAACCTAAATGATTCTATGATTAACTTCATTAAATCTGGCTTGTCTTTGTAATTACACAGTGTACTTACTACTTAGCAGAGTCTGAGAGCTGGAATTCCCTCCGTCTGTCATAGCATTCTTGAATTCCTGGGTCTTCCCAGAGCTTCTTGATTGCTTCGGCTTGATTTCTTCCTAGCACTGTCACTTTATCCACTTCTACTTCTTTGATCATCTGAGCACTCTCCTAATTAATTAAATGATTACGCTATTGTGAGAAAGGATTGTCGTTGGCATGCAATACACACTCTCCCCTTTCTTTATTATACACTTCCCATCCCACGAGTCCCATGAGACTAAGCATCAGAAAGGAACCTAGGAGAAAATAAACAGTTTTAATCCTTGAATGCATTTAATTTTTCAAGTCAAATGACTGCTGCTGAATGTTTTAACCTAGTTAGTCTTGCTTACTGTTATCTAGGTGTGATTTTTCTTTTTAAAATGGGACCTTGATAAAGATCAGAAGAAGCTCTGAAGCTACTGTTTTCAAACTCTCTAAATTTTAATACCAATTTATAACAGCGGTAATGTTTCTAAAATCCTAGACAATTTCTTTAGCAAAGATACTTTTGGTTTGTTTCTTGGTTTAGTTTGTTTCAGGACAAAGCAGAGGCTGACCTAGCATAAACAGTCATCAAGCAGGCATCAAGTTCCTACAAACCATCTTCTGCTTAATACCTGCCTCAGTGAACACGGGCAAGGTATTACTCTGTGGTAAGAAAGAATTTTTCTTTGTTCCCTGCTGTTAAGTGTAAGAGGTATTGCAAAGATAAACCAAAGATTTGCTTTTAAGGGATACAAAAGAATCTATTGTTCTGCAGCGAGTGGTATAGTTCACAGAATCACAGAATCCTCATGGTTGGAAGGGACCTTTGAGATCATCGAGTCCAACCAACCAATCAATCGAGTTGATTAGTCTGAGGGAAAAGATGCCAATCAGAGGGACCTGGACAGGTTTGAGAAGTGGGCCTGTGCAAACCTCATGAAGTTCAACAAGGACAACTGCAAGGTCCTGCAGCTGGGTTGAAGCAATCTCCAACATCAATATAGGCTCGGGGATGAATGTATTGAGAGCAGTTCTGAGTACCGGTGGAGTACTTGGAGGTACTGGTGGATGAACAGCTGGACATGAGCTGACAATGTGTGCTCACAGCCCAGAAAGTTGATTGTATCTTGGGCTGCATCAAAAGAAGTGTGGGCAGCAGGTTTAGTGAGGTGATTCTGTTCCTCTACTCCGCTCTGGTGAGACCTCACCTGGAGTACTGCGTCCAGCTCTGGGGTGTCCAGTACAAGAAAGTTATGGACCTCCTGGAGTGGGTCCAGAGGCAGGCCACAAAAATGATCAGAAGGCTGGAACACCTCTCCTATGAGGAAAACCTGAGAGAGTAGGGGTTGTTCAGCCTGGAGAAGAGAAGGCTCCGGGGAGACCTCATTGTGGCCTTTTGATACTTGAAGGGGGCTTATAAGAAAGCCCCCTTGGCCTTGGACATAAGCCGTGGATGCCTCATCCCTGGAAGTGTTGAAGGCCAGACTGGATGGGGCTTTGAGAATCCTGACCCAATGAAAGGTGTCCCTGCCCACGGACAGGGAGGTGGGACCAGATGATCTTTAAATGACTCTTCCAACCCAACCAATTCTATGTTCTCTTCTGTTCAACTGAGTATACACCGATGTTTGCCAATAGCTTTAGTGATCTGAAAAATTATTGTTCTAAAATTAATTTAATATCGAAATAAACCTTTTTCCAGTACATTCCTAGATATCATCTAGATTTTAACTTGCCTCCTCTTTAAAAATGAAATAAGGTTTCTTCCTGACCTCCTACTTTAAGCCTGGGAGAGTAAAAAACAGTGACACTGCATAAAGATCTGGTTTGGATTCAGAACTTTGGTCTAAACTGGAAAATCCAAATACTGATACACCTGTTAATCCACTCATGCAAAACAAGAAAAAGATCAGTCAGAAAACAGTAGTTTTATGTAGTTATGGGGTCTTTAAGTTATCATGGGCAACTGTAAAACTACGTGACATAGAGCCTAATGCCTCAAAACCAATTCCTCCTTGCTCAGTTCAAATTAATTTTAAATATTTTAAGTCTCTAAAACGCTGTGAATATACTACTTTTCTGAGTTTTCATATTAAAGACTTACAATGCAGTCATAATGCCTGGGGAAATTCTCCATGATTGGAATTATCTCCAATTTTACAGATTTTATGTTACACAAACCAAATGCCAAGTCTTCTCATTTTTATTAAAACTTTTTTTTTTTTTTTTTCAAATAGTACCTACAAGCTTTAAACCTAACTGTTGTAATTATTGCTACACTGTAAATTGTTAATCAATGTAAAATAGTTTAAAATGCATCATGGTATAAACTTTCCTGTTAGCATTTCTTGTAGATTCTTTACAGATGTAATGTAATCCATATTGGTTCGTCACCTTAATTTTACAAAGCATAACAATGTTATCAAGACAGGTAATATTGTCCATTGAATACTTTTTTTTTGTTCTGTATCTATTAAATCAAATGTTCATGCTGATCTAGAACAACGTAGGAAGAGCTTTACCTGTAATTTATACTTTATTTATGCCCTGTATATGAAGCAAGAGGTTAGAGACCCTGAGTCCTGGCAGTAACATTTCTCCATATTTTCAATCATATCTGTTGAAAGATGGGCAGAATAATTTGGGTTATGAGTAATTCTTCCTTCAATTCACTAAAGCCATAGAACAGAAACCCTTTTCTAGAGAAAAGAAAGGGCACTGATGTGCAAATATATAGCATTTTGACTGGGGCTGACTTGGGCTTCATTCCATGCTAAAACTTTGCACATGCCTAAGAGGGCTTCATGTAATTGTAGCCGCCAAACCAGATTTGGTACCAGGTCCTTGTGAAAAAAAGTATTTTGTAGATGTCTACATCTGCAAACCTCAGGCCTCTTATGTGGCCAAGTGTTCTGTGACATTAGGAAATATCCTTTTGGGGAAAATAATTCAGATTAATCTTTCTTTTCATATTATATAACAAATAGATTTATAGAGTCAAATATGCAAATAGATACATAACAATATATCTATTTATAGATTTATGTATATCTATAAATAAATAGATATATAACAAACATATTATNGGGAAAATAATTCAGATTAATCTTTCTTTTCATATTATATAACAAATAGATTTATAGAGTCAAATATGCAAATAGATACATAACAATATATCTATTTATAGATTTATGTATATCTATAAATAAATAGATATATAACAAACATATTATAAAACAAATAGACAAAAAAACAACACTGACAGTCTCATGCTCATAATTCGAAGAAAAAAATCCTACAACGAAGAGAAAAATTTCTGACAGAAAAGGGCATTAAACTTGAAACATGCTCTAAGATGTCATTAGAAGCAACAGCAAGTCCTCCAAACTGGGCAGCAGGAGTATTTTTCATACTGGGAAATATCCCCATTTTAACTACAAGGCAAGTGTCACGGCGTTTTGTTTGAGTGTGTGTGCATTTGTGCACGTGCATGTGAGTGTGTGTGACAATTTGTTACTAACGGCAAACACTCATCATAAGTAACAATCAGCAATGACAGCTATTTCAGCCTCTGACTACTGTAAGGATTGAAGTAAACGATTTTTCTACAAACTTGTGTTGACATGATTAAATATTTCAACGTAAATTATAATTGGAAATGGATTGTTTGTTCTACATCTAGCTTTAAGTAATACTGATTGTCAAACACTGATATTAGCTATAGGTTAGTTGCAGATATTCTGTATTGTGTTCATGGTCAAAACAAATATTAATTGCAACTGAACTGAAAATTTGCAAGCGATAGCAAAATTAAGTAAGCCTCCAAACTCTATACACAGTTTTTCCAGTACATAATATGAACAAGTTCTGCTAGTTAGGACTTTTTTTTCTGTTTGTTTGTTAAATTGTATCTAACCCACTGAAGGATTTTTGCTAATTATTGCAAATAAATGGCCTTTGAATCTGTCACAAACTGTGAAAGCTAAATAAATTTTCTAACCGGTTACAGCTCTTCAATTTAGTTTGACATCTGCTTAAATGGCGTTTTTTCTTCCTGTGGTTAAATGCCATAAATGGTAACTGAATGATGCAAGATGCCCTACAAGGCTCACAGGGCTTTTACTACTTTGCTGTAGAGTCCCACCACCAGGAATTCTAGAAAAGGGCTATTAAATCTTGTTAGCACTTAATAATAATATAAGTTTAGATTTTAACAAATATTTTTGGGCATTGGCAACAGCATACCATGAAAGTAGATTAAATATCATGAAACTTTAAAATGGCATTTTGCCAAGCAGTGGACCTGTGTTTCCAGTGGATCGGGTCATATATTAAAACTTTCCTGTGCAACTTGGAAGAACACCAGAAATTTAGTTTTCATTTCCCTCAAAGCATTTTTTTATAGAATTCTCACTTACCACTAAGAAGTCAGCCCAAGAGACATTGTGACAATATGCAGCATTGTAACACATGAGCAGAAGGTGCTTTAAAGAAAGAAGAGAAAGGGCTCTCTAACACGAGAAGAAAAAACCCAACCCAAATCTACAATCATTACAGGCTGAACCAAGGAACAAAGAAGGGAAATGCAAAACAGCACAAGCATATGTTAACAATGTCAGTTATTGGCACAATTTCTTTTTTTAATGAAACACAAGCAACAAATGAGTTCCAGAATTCACTCTTAATTAAAATATGTATAGGACACTATGCTCTCTCTAAACATGGTATAAGCAGGGACAGCAAAAGTTACGTTAGACGTGCTGTAACACGTTGACATTCAAAATCCCTATTCTGAAGTTACCTAACTTCAGGCTGATTTTTTTTCTAAGTAGCCTCTGCTTCTTGATGTCATGGTGCAGGTAGAGAAAAAAATACAGCTGATAAAAAAAGGGTAAGTAATTTTGAGTACAACAGATGTAGGAGAATATACTTGTTCCATTAAAGAAAACCAACAAACAAACACCACAGCACAAAGCAAAACCGAAAAACAAACCTCATTATCCTGGAAAGAAAACTGATCATGTCTAACAAAGACAGCGGCAAAATTGTTTGGCAAATACATTCAAAACCTGTGTCTAGGCTGCTTAGAATACTAAAAATCTATTAGCCTCTTAAAAATCTATTACATTATTCTCCACTGAAAATCAAACTTAATTCTGCAATTAAAGGGCAACTTATGTATAACAAGAAATATTTCAAGGTTCAATTGTTAATCTGTTTTCCACCAAAAAGATATACTAAAAAGAAACAAAATAATCAGGAGGGGGTCTTGAATATGCCTTTTTCCCTTCACACAATAATACCACTGGGTAAAAGCAGCTTCCTTATCTTTTGTGAAAGTGCCAAGAAGAATGCCAGCTGAATGAATGTAATATTAAATCCAACTTGCAGTAAGGACAAATCTTTCCCAGACAAGAAATGGGTAACACCACAAATGACAAATGTCATTTTTGACATCTCCACACTTAGAAAAAAACTGTATTTGATTGGATACCTTGCAGCTCTGTCCCATTTCTAAGGAAACTGAGCATTAAATAGAAGATAAAAATGGCTCTATGTGCTACGTTATGAAGCTCTTTGTATTTATAAGGCCTGAATTCATATACCTATTTATTTCTTCACCTATAACCTTGGTTATTACTCCTTTAAAAAGCCTTCTGAGAAGAGCAGTCTGTTTTGGAGCAATAGCTACCAAAAGTGTTTCCTAAACCCCCAGCGGAATTTTTAATTTTAAAAGTGCTGTGAGAATTAACAAAGCTCCTGTTTTTCTAAACATTTATATTTTATGGTCTGTGCACTTCACGTACATATCGCAGGTCATTCCTTGTTTGGCTGGGCAAAACAAACCACCTAATGCTTCGACAAAAGTTGTGCTTGGAAGCTACACCAGGTTCTTCATAGCAAACAGAGGATCAAAGGAAGTGAAACCAAGCAGTTAATTCAGTATTGGGATGTTAACGAAAACAGCCAGTGAAGGGTGTATACCCCTTCAGAAAGATGTTATTTATCGAGAGATACTTAGCTACAGCAGGAGTTTATGTTTTCATCCTACATGAATAGAAGTTTTGTGAGTATCACTGAATATGTTTTACATCTCTAATCATTTTCACTTTTACAGTGCCACTGAAACACAGATTATATCTCACCACAGAACATGTATAAATATGCATTTACATACTTGCTTCTTCATACTATTGTCAGGCCCATAAATTGAACTTCCTGGGAGAACAATGTAATATATTTTGGAAGTCATTGTGTTTTAATAATACCATGTTTGTATTCATTTTCATCTCATTTTTTGAAACAGTCCCATCAGCTAATGATGTAATGAACAGGGTGTCTTTGTTTCTAAAGAAATAAAAGAGAATGGATAAAATGGGGAAAAAAGCCCCACAGCACTCCCCTGACATTTTATAATTCACTACAATGGGGATAGGAAGCTGCTAGTCCTAGGCCAGTGGAAGTTACTGATTAACAAATAACATTATAAATTTTACTAAGAAGTTATTTTAATTTCAATTCTGTTGGCTTCTTGTTGCTGTTTTTGAAAATTCTTTGAATTGGAACCAAAAAGCAAGCCCAAATGCAGATGCAACCACTTAAGTCAATCTGCTCTCAGTACCTGCAAGGCTACCAAGTTTTGCTGAATTACAAGCACTGCATATAGCTCCCCTGGTTGAGGTATGGTATTTTTTATATCTCAACCTCTATTACTGGGTAAAGCATACACTAAAAGACTCCAAAATTAGCTACACAATTACTGATGATTGCTTTGTTTACACATTTTGAGTACAGAAGGAAATGAATATGAACAAACCACCCTTAAAACTAAGGAAGAGGAAGCAAACAACTGGCTGAACTGTACATAAAATATATACACTGCTGCTATTGCCAGTATCTCCTAATGACCATCAAAGAGACAAAAGTATATGAGGGTTGGTTGCTAAGTGACATAACATTTTGGAAGAGGAAAAGTAAGGAAGGTGAAAAAAGCAGGGGACCTAAATGATTCAAGCATTTAGAGTTAGGACATTATATTCTAAGGATAAAGAAATATTGCTTATTTTGTAGTTTCTCTTTATACAGCTTTAATAGTGCACCGTTCCACAGTTATGAAAAGCTAGCTGGATAACTGGATAGGAACAGCAGATTAAGCAAATTAAAATAATGAACTGATGCCATCCTGGTTGTGCATCAACCACTTACCATAAGCTCTGATTGTATCTTTCTTACTGAGCCTATTCTGTCTACCACCCATAGGCTGTAGTAAATGTTTTCTCTAAGTTTTCAATCATTATTACGGTCTATGATAACAGCAGGAAGAGTAAACAGTACCCCAGCTAGCAGTAAGCAAAGCAAGACTAAGCAGTGCAATTGTAAAAATACCAGGCCAAACCACCACCCAGATCGTAATTGGCAACACAAAATTTTTGGCAAAGGTCTGCTTGAAAACAAGACCTCACAGTCAGGTCTGATATAAAATTTAATGCGTTACTCTTAAAAAAAAAACATAGGGAATCACAAGATATTTGCTTTCTTCTTCACAAAATGAAACAGTTTGCAGTTAATCTTTATGTATTTCCCTTTTGTTGACTTATGTGTGAGAGTGCACCCATGAACATGTAAATGTTGGGCAACTTCAAACACAAAAGTGTTGCTCCTGCAATATTACATGCACATGCACTAAAAGTAAGCATGTACACATATAAATACACAACTAGACATATAAAACCACATGTACAAATACAGATACATGTAATTTGCAGATTCCAAACCTAATTTTCCAACACCTCTAGTTTACAGGGGGAAAGGCGAAACAAAAACTATCAGTGTAACATCCCCAGATATAACCAAGTGACATCCTTTATTTCTTGGTTCATTTTTCCACTCTAGAGTAGACAGAGATCATTGTTTGGGACACTGCTAAAATATTTGGGTCACAGCTTGATTTAATGATCTCCATTTGAAACCGTGGTTTCAATATTTTATGATTTTTTGTTTTCTTTCTTTCCTGGCTACCCATTGCCATCAGCTGCCATCAGGAACGGTTTTAGAGGACTGTGTGCAAGAGTGAGATGAATGTGTATTCTTTCCCACGTTTACTAACCCACAGCATTGTTTAAAAAAAAAAGGGGGGGTGAGGGAGGAAGATATTTTCCTGATTTTCCTTTTATTAAAGGAAAAAGATTTCCCTTTTATTAAAGCGTTTAGTAGCTAGCATATGTTTACATGGAACAAAAATATTACAGTTTTTTTCCTTTATTTTGAAGGAAGAGGAGTCTAGAAGACAGAGAGCCCCTCTACCAAGGAACCAAAATGCCTCCCATCTAACAAAATTTTCCAGTGGTCTATTAATCCAAGTAGGTTTTACACATGTTGACTTTTAATTTTCATCTTCATAGAAAATGTATGCAGTGTTAAAATCTTCGTTCTTGCTGGAGACAGAAAGACTGCAGACTTGCAAATGCAACATTGCTTCCTCGTAATGTAATGACCACTGAAATCTTGTTTGTAATACAAGGCAGAAGTTTCCCTTTTACCATGCTAGCAATGTTATCGAGTTCAAAGTTAAAAGCACATGTAACTTTTCTCAGGGCTTACACAGCAGGCCAAGTTTCTTTTTCTTAAAAATAAGAACTGTGGTTGCGGGCAAGGGTATTGCTAGTTTCCTTAAAATTATTTTCCCATTTTTCCCTTTCCTCTGCAGTATTTATCTCATAAAAAGAAATGCAACATTCAAGATCAATAAAGACAATCTGCAGAGCACGAGGGCTTTGAGATTCACAACCACCAAGACAGAATCAAAGATGTTAGTTGTTGGTGACTCCCTTCTGAAGGTGTCTGTCACTCTGACACCCCGTGTCCTAGGTTCGAGGTGCCAGCTGCAACAGGAAGGTCTAATGGACCACTTGCCACTGCTACTATCAATTACTACAGTTTTCCTGGAAATTTCTTTTGAGCGCAAAGAAAACTAAGAAATTTTGCAATGCTGTGGGAGTTGAGGAGGCAACCAAGCTGAACAAAAATTAGAAATACAGGTTTCCAAAGCAAAACAAAAGAAAGTAAGAGAGAGACGTATGACAGCACATGAGATGTATGAAAATTGCAAGAGCCCATTTCAGCCCACATTTTGTTTAACACAACAAGGCCACAAGTGACATACTACTTTTGCTCCTCAAAACACACTTCAAGAGTGTTGTGGGCTATTGGAATGTCCAAAGGCCACAAATCAAAGTAGCAACATATAAAAGCCCAGAGTTACTTAATCCAGTATGAGAAAAGACAGTAACTGCCTTTATAAAAGAAAAAAAAAAAGAAAGAAAAAAGAAAAGGAGAATTGCTGCCATTGTAATAGAGGAAGAAGAACCTCCTCTGTCAGATCATAGTAGTTAGGACAAAATGGTCATGATAAGCCCTGGAAGAGAGCGTGCAAGGCAGTCTGCATTACTGGAGATCTTTGAGAAGAAGTAAATTAATATCTAAATTTAAATCAACGGAGCTGATGTTGCTGTGCAGGAGCTCATAGCTAAATTAACTCTTGAGACTCTCTCTAAATAAGAAAAAAAAAATTTTCTTCTCTTTAGGGATTGTTCTTACATTAGCATTTTTTTTTTCCAAATGGAATATCAGCTAGGAATAGTTTTTCCGAGACGATTCAGATCTTTAAGATTTGGTACGGCGAAGTGATCATACCCTGTACTCAGCACTGGGGAGGCCCCACCTCAAATACTGCATTGAGTTTTTGGCCTCCCACTCCAAGAAAGACATTGAGGTGCTGGAGCGTGTCCAGAGAAGGGCAATGAAGCTGATGAAGGGTCTGGAGAACAAGTTATGTGAGGAGCAGCTGAGGGACCTGGGGTTGTTTAGCCTGGAGAAAAGGCTGAGGGGAGACCTCATTGCTCTCTACAACTACCTGAAAGGAGGGCATAGCGAGGTAGGGGTCAGTCTCTTCTCCGAAGTAAAAAGTAATAGGACAAGAGGAACCATCCTCAAGTTGCACCAGAGGAGATTTAGATTGGATATTAGGAAAAATGTCTTCACTGAAAATATTGTCAAGCACTGGAACAAGCTGCCCAGGGAAGTGGTGGAATCACTATCCCTGCAGGTATTTAAAAGATCATCCCTGGAGGTATTTTAAAAGGTGTGGCATTTAGGAACATGTTTTAGCGGTGGACTTGGCAGTGTTAGCTTAATGGTTGAACTTGAAGATCCTAAGGGTCTTTTCCAACCTAAATGATTCAATGGTTCTATACTGGGTGAGAAATGAATTTGCTAACTCCATCCCTGTGTTTTCAGGGATGTGGTTATGCGTGCGGAAAAATTCTCAGAAATATTAAGTAATTTCTAACAGGCAATGTTTATGCTCTTAATAAAGAGAACAGTATATCCTAACTAAGCTAAAAATCAGTACTCAAAACATATCACAAAATTTAAAATATACTGAGGGGGAGGTTTGTTTGATAAGCTTTTTTCCTAAAAGCACACTTTGCTCACGTCAAGTTTCTCCTCTGAAAGCATGCATATTTACCTAAGCCTGAGTTCCTATCACAGATAACAGCAGCAATCCTTTTACTGCTTATGCACATAATTTCAGCTTGATATAGATGTTCTTCATATAAGTTATTCTATCTTTATGTGAATATTTAGTGTGATGGAGAAGTCATTTGTGCAGTCAAAGCAGTCCAATTTTGCTCTTCTGTTCTAGTAGGACAAACTGATTGCATTTCCTCAATCAGTATATAATAAGCAGTATAAATATAAGGTATGCTTTATATAAATAGATCAATCCTTCATATTTTTTTTAATTCCTGTGTTAGTGGCAGAACTGTGAGCAAATTTTCTGTAGCAGCATGACAGTTCAGACAAACGTTTAGCAAGGTAATACCTTCTCTCTGCTGCATGTGTCCCCCTCATTGTACATACAAAAATGAAGTGTTTCTCTTTGTTACAGCAATATATAAGAACATCATATTCAACCAGTCATCTACTCTTAGCCCTAATTCTGTTTGAAAAATAGTCAGATCAACATTCTTTGTTCCTAAATACAGCCCACTATATTTGTTCAAGTAAGGGCAAAATTGTTATAAAATATTTCATGTAATTCAGTGCAACCTCATTATTTATAGCCCCATAAATCTGAGCACTGAGGTACCAAATAGATTTCTGCACCATCCATTCAGGCTTTGATACATCCCTTGTACAATCACCCCATTTCTCCTTGGTTTTCAGTCAGCTTGTCTCTCCAATTCATTAAGTGGACTTACGGGGTTGCTTATTTCGCTTCTTTATGGAGAACTAGGGGGTTTTAATCTTCTACCAGGTTTCAGAAATAACACTTGACTCTTTGCAATTCCTCAGATCTGTTGGTTTTTCATCATTTTCTGGTCTAGTCAGCTCTACATACAATAGCACTGCAACAGCACAAAAAGGGTGCTTCCCGTCATTTACAAATGGCAAACACTGGTATTCTCACAAGAGTATCTCCTTTAGTCAGGTTAGTTTTACCCTGCTGATGTTGTGTTGTTGCAACAGTGGAAATGTGGAGATATCAAGTGGAACTTTGACTTCGCTTCAGTTAATTACATTTCAACCCAGCTGAAATTGTTACATTTTTTAAAAACTAATTCCCTCTTTGATACGATGTGATCAGAAGTAAAGAATTTACCAGAGAGAAATGAACAAAAGGCAGAAGTAATTAATTTCATAATGCCATATACTTTTTCAAGAATGCAGCTTTTACAAGAAGAGAAACAGAGAAAAAGTGTAAATCTTACTGAAAGGTCTATACCATACAATGCCGTTGCGTTTTCATATGTGGGTAATGCACTAATATTATCTATTAATATTGCACACAAATATTTGAAATGTTTACTCCATAGTCTTTACCCTCACAAATATCTCTGACACCCTGAGATATTCTATTCTCTGTCTTCCAATTGCTCCCTTTCCAGTGACTTTGAGCAGAGATTATGTCCAGAAGATGCCAGCTATTTGAGGAACAGGTTCTATTCAGGAAAATTTGTCTACTTGTCTGCGATGCAAAAATCTATAGTTTAATTCAATCACTTTTATTAGACAATGATAAAAAGAACACATTTCATGTGCCTGTATCCTGTTTTCACTAGAGTTCTTTAGAAATAACATTAACTTGTTTTCCTTCAGGATTTGTTGGTGTAAGCATGCCTTCCAGAAAACATGGGAATATAAATCAAATTTAAAAAGTGAACACATTTCCTTATTCTTACTTTTCTTCTACTCACACTGGACCTACTAAGTGCCAGCAGACACACAGATTCCAATCAGTGCTGTTTCAAATGCTAATAAAAAAGAACAGCCCAGAACAACCATATATAGTAAGTAATGCAGTAACATATCACTGTTAAGTCAACTGGTATGACAAATTAATGACAATGCTTTTCCCCCTGCGTTTCCCAGCAGTGCTTAAAAATATGAATTAAACTAAATTTGCCTCCCCTTCAAATAATCCATGAATATATATCCACAACAGAAATTGTCTCTTTTCCTCAATAAATCATTATGGTTATCTAACACTGGAACATAGACTAATTCGGGCTACAGAAATTAATCCAGCTAATCCTGAACATAGCTTCTGATTTACTCACAGTATCTTATGAGAAAAGGCAACCAACTTTAGTGTGAAGATGTGAATTAATCTCTATCATTGTTTCAAAGGTTAAATTAGAGGAATAGCTCTAAACACACAACAGCTAACAAACGGTGCCTCTGGGTTCTGCAGCGATGGAGCGTTCGTATTTCTTCAGTGGTCAGGCACAGGCACACACGCCTTGTACATATTCTCCTGCCAAATACTTTCTTGCCACCTCTTTTTCCTACACCAATAGACTTGCAACAATTTCCTCCTTCATCCAGCCACTTTTATCACAAAACTTGCCAGAACCTAATTACCCTTAAGATCTCTCTTCTCTGTAACTTTGGCTAACACATGTCAATGGGTTTAAAAGTTACAAGGGGTGGTGAAAGGCTGCCGTGCACATAGTGTGATCACAGAATACTTCCTGCTTAAGAAACCAGACTTAATATTTACTAAATTTATTCCAGCCTTATAAAACAATAGAAAAACCTTATGAATTACTCACAATACATTAAAAAGTGATCTGTGAACAAAAAACTAAGTTTCCAAATCACAATACTCACTTTATATATGTTCAAATTAGGGAGGAAGTTACTGGGGGATTTTGCTACTTGATTGGTTTGTACACATATTCCACCAGTGACTGTAACAGAGTTCTTTCAGATTTAGAGTGACTCAGGAAAAGCATGAATAAAGTTCTCTAGAGGTACAATATGTGTTGATTCCTGAAAGGAAGGAAGCAAATTCAGAGAAAAAAAAGGTGATTAGATAACACTCACCTCAAATCAAAACAAAACACGAAAATGCAGCTGACTACAAATAGGAAATTCATTGATGCCTTGGTTTCCTACTTGGAAGTAATGAGGTTCACAGATCCGAATGCCTGAATCTGTGTGTAGAACCCTAAGTGTACAGCAAAACTTTCAAGTGATAAGAGAGGTGGGACTCCAGCTGATACAGAATACTTTGAGATTTCCTAGGCTGAGGAAGAGCCTCAATTAGTGAATTCAGAGTCAGGAAAGAAAACAAATCAAAATGCAAGCATTAAGACGAAAACAGAACGATCTTCTGGCAAAGCAACAAACTCAAGTATTAGTCCAAGGAAACAAGTTTTAAGACTGCCTAAAGTTTCTTACTTCTGAGGTGCACTGATCTAAAACACTGGAATTTTCACAGTGGAAACTGGCAAACGTAGAACCAAAGTGACATAAATGGGTTTTTAAGATGTGACTATTGTGTATGTATGAGCTGCTGGGATCACAAAGAGGTTCTCCAACCAACTAAAGACACACATACATGCAGAGAAAAAAAAAATGACCAAAAAAAAAAGACAACAAAAAAGACAAGACTGTGGATGTCCAAAATCTACAGTTTGGTACAAGTTCACTGGATTCTGTCCCCTTGACAAAACCATGCACTTTCCACCTATTAAGATCTCAAAGTTCTGAGGGAGTAAACACTGATATTGCAAGATTAATTTCCTCTAATTTATTTTTGCGGTTCTACCAGAAAATACCTCATCCTCTTGGAAACAGAAAATTCTTTTATTACAGAGAATGAGAATGCACGATGCAAAGGAAGTTATGCAGCGAATAATTATCAACAACTCCTCTAGATATTTACAGTACGCCAAAATTGCAAGAGCTGAGCAATTCAGTGTTCCTGCATTCTTGCTCCAATTTCTTAAATCAGTGTATAGAGGTTCTGCCTCCCAGGCAGATGGAGACAAGATCCAGATGATTTAGACTTTATGATAGAACCAGGAGCATCTGAAAGAAAAGAATGTCTTTCTTTCCCAGAACTGTCCCGTAAAAAAGATAATATACATGAAAAATAAGAACTATTACTTGTCTCTTCTCAAACAGCTCTAGGCAAAGCAGCAAGTTGATCTCTGCACATCTGAAGTACCAAGATTGCCAATAAATTAAGCCCTTCTTGAAAACGAACTGCTTTCCTGGAATAAGGTTGTGTCAGTTGGATTCTATACAGTTTTCCATCCCTAGTGAACTTTACTTCTGACTTCATCGCTTCTGACCAAACAAATCCTGACCTGAATATAAAGAAAACACATGACATCACATGCCATCAGCAGGTATCTTGAATGAAATCACATATTGTCTCAAGAATCTTAAGTCACATATGAACGTCAAACTTGAAAATAACGAGAAACACATCATATCCTTGGAGACTCCATGCATGGAGCATCTGGAGAAAATTACATTTATGGCCATCTTAAGTTTCTGCAACAAGGCACTGGAACAAAAGAGGCAAATATAGTACAGTTCCACTGATTCCTTTCAGGGCACAATGCCGCATGTCCATAATCACTCAGTACTTAATAATGACATGTAACATTCACCTACCACTATCTAAAATTTATTTATTAAAAAAAAAAAAAAAATGGCTGGACATTTTTAAAGTATTTGACAGGCCACACCACACCTCAAGATTTCACTTGCAGCCTTACTATTGTACTTACAGGATACACACTGTTTGCAGAAATGGTTTTAAATTGTGGACAGCTATCTTTGAGTGTCCTGCATTAAGATGTGTAACAGCTTCATCAAATAGTGCTGAGTACAATTATTTGCATAACAGTGAAAAAACTGCTGGGGACAAGACTGATATAACCATTCTAAGTAAAAGATGGCTCTGAGTTTTACCTTTCCCTGTCTCAGAGTCTAGCTCTCAATATATTCAAAGACAAAGGGTCTTGATGGATTTGGGTTTTTTCTTTTTTTAAAAAACTCAGGTATGACTAAGGGCATCACATGAAATGCATTAAAATTAAGATATAACTTCTTAGTGAAAACACCACATATTCAATACTCTCGTTAATTCAGTATACAGGGAAATATTAAATAATTATTTAAATAAAGTGCATCTACAAGCCCATTTAGGCCTCAACTGGCAATAGTCTAAATATGTTAGATGACACCCCAAAACATATCTTAGTTTATGAGATTATCTTTAACATTTCAGTCTTTAAGATTAACATTTCAGATATACTCCACTACAAACTAGGCTGGTTCTTCCAAACTTCTCCCATCATCTTTTCTGAAAGAATAAATCGACCATCATTATGAAGTAATGCAGGACTTCAATTTCTAAAGAAGTATAAACACAGGAAGTACCAGATATCTAACAATATCTAACAATCTGCTTTACCAGATTTCCAGCCCGTATTTGTAGAAATAATTAGTTTAGATGCTGGTGCTATCTGAACTAAAGTGAACTCCAAGTCTTTTGATGTTCACCCATTTCTAAGGACTGTTTTTAAGGACAATGTCCTTGGAAGCGCATGCTTTCCCACGGAGCTGAGCTGCTCAGCTGTCTAATTTCCTTGCTAAATGAATTCCTTGGCTATTATCTTATGTAGCATTGTAAGGGTACATCACGTTGAATGGCAGATGAATGCTGCCAAACATAACATGTCCCTGCCCAGAGAAATTATATTCTAAATACGCTTCAGACACCTCACAACACAGCCCACATGAGCACGGCTTCAATCTTATACCAGTCTGAAATGTCTCCTCCTTAACCCCTCAACTTCTGTAGGGCACCAGATGCACTATTCATTCATTCCAGCACCCAGCAGAAAAGCAAGTGAAGATGACTACAAAATGCAAAAGTTACTGTTACTTTTCTATAATCAAGAATACCCCTGTATTCTCAAACAGGAATATGGAGACTCTTATGTTAGACTTCTGTTAATACAATTTCTCTCCTCAAGATTTTGCACTTTTAGCCTCTGTTTCGTTTACTAGATCATCCGTTTAAGTAATGAATAGACCCAATGAACCTTATTTAGGAAATTAATTCCACATTTTCATGAAAGCCATTTCCAGTTCATTACTCTCCAATGAGATTTTTAAAATCCAGAGACACCAAAGCCTAGTCTTTTCTTTCCCCTCACCTGCTCAAACAGGGGGAAGCAGACCACTCTGCATTTTTGCTTTGACTTTTGAAAGGCAAAAGAAAAGATATGAAATTCACTGTCATTTCCTTGTTAGAGCGAGACACTCTAACTGAAGAGAGTAGGGTATGGCACAAGACCCAGCTGTGCAACTATTTCCTCAGCTGTCTTTATCAGCAGTGGCACTGGATAATGGAGCCTTGCTCTCACATTTAAATTCCTATCACAATCTTTTTTCTTCCTTTTTTTTTTTTTTAAATAAAAAATAATCCAAGTGTATAAACTCCAGCAAACAGAAACACACTTTCTTCACTAACATCTTGATGGTTTTATATCTCCTCAGAAAAATAGCAGGTATTATGAAATACCATCAATTAAGCATCAAAGCTGACGTGCTGGCTGAAAAACCTGGGCTCTTAATAACAAGACAGAAGACGCATCTTAAATACCTGCCCAGTTTGTTGATTATTTACTTTGACAAGGGATGTTGGAAAACCCATTTTTCTCTATCCTGAAGATGACTGTTACTTTAAAAGAATGGACATTTTAGATTGTATGTTCTAAGGTACTGCTGTTGGTAAATTATTCCAAATGCTCTATATACATTGGGACAGGAGATGCAGTGAATGAGTGCTGATTTCTCACACAAATTAGCCTTCTTACAGGTCTTGTGAATCCTAGGTAGGGGCTCTAATTTTGTTGTGACTTAGCTCTGGGGGAAGAACAGATCTGTGTTTTTGTGTTGCAAACCTTCCCAGCAAATTGTTCAGAAAACATTTGACAAGGAACACACCTGAAGAGCTTCCATAATTTCTATGCTCCCCTTTGAGATCATGTAGTAAATTTTTCCCCTTTAGTTTTACATGTTAACATGAATTCAATATTGCTTGTAATTGAAATAGAGCTCATTATTTATAAATTATTGCTTGTATTTACAAACATAGAACAGTATGAGCCTGTTCTTGTTTCTAAATAACTTGTTACATACGTCAGCAAAATAAGTGCCATGGAAGTATAGGTCAAGAAAGTTTTTTACATTTATAAGAACAGGAGAAGAATACCATGTTTTCAGCATGTCAATCAATATTTTCAGTGTATAAAATTTAATTTTTTGATCTAAGAATACTCTGTACTTAAAAGATTTGATGTCTACAGTGCCGACCCTTTCCTCATCCTGTTTGCCTCTACTGCTTTAGATATAAAAACTTGTTAAAAGTGAAAATGCCTTACAAGCTTTAAAAGAATTCTGTTGAACAAATAGCTGGGCTTCATGGCTCCTCATTTATTACTGACCGGTAACTCAATTTTTCTTTAAGAATGAGAACATGTCACCATAATACTTTCCAACTGAGAGCCATGATAGCAGTAAAATATAAAAATCCACAACACTCTAGTAAATAAGGCTGTACACAACTCGCCTCAAATGAGTTCTCACACTGTTTCATCCAACAGCAATCTTTGACTGAATTTCCCTTTTCCATGATGTGAATCCACCTCCTTCCTCTCCAGCAAAGCAGACGGCTTAGTTGAGGGATGGATACCTCCCATATCTTTTGCTGAAGTCACAGAACTTCTAGTGGAACAGTACTTACAAATGTCACTCTAGAGGCAAGTATTTCATGAAGCCTAGGAATCTAGATCTGCCTTCTGCAGGTGACACTCTAAAAAGCATAGAAATAGTTTTTCAAAGTCAAAGGTATTTAAGCAGAAACAAAAGAGGCAAAAGAGACAATCCTTCCATCTCCTAATTTGGAGGTTAGTGTGCTTACTTGAAGAATGCAGACCTAAAGTTTAATCTCTGCTCTCATGTGTACTAGGCACTTCTGAATGTCATCATTGTATAGTATTCTACGTAAAGTGCCAAACCACCAACAAGAGAGGCTCAACTGCTTAGGACACCTTGCTCATTATGATGTGTTTAAGTTGTCCCTGTAACAAAGGCAGACAAACATCAAAACAGATGAGTGATGGAATGCTTTATACAGGAATGCCTAAGTCTGCATTAATGATTTCAGTCCAAATCGCAATTCTTCACATTAAGGAAAACAACACACTTCATGCACAAAAGGCCTACTGCATATAACAGAATTGGAAGAATTCATCATTTGATGGCTTTTCTTCACTGGCACCTGCTTCCATGACAATTTTCAGCAGGTATTTTTTCTTGTGGTTTGGTGGAGTCTTCCGAAGCACAGAGAAAAAGGTCTTCATAAAAGGAGTCCTTGCACACAAGCCTATCAGAGCTCTTTAAGAAAGCCTCCAAGTGCATTAGGAAGCATGATACAGCTCATATTAATACACTTGGATACTTTTTCATTAAATAAATACTGTTAGAGCTAGTAAGTTATCAGAAACAAAGCACAAGAGAAAAATTTTGTGGATCTAAAAAGCATCTAAAAGACAAAAAAAATAACAGAGGAGTTAGCTGATCCATCTTCACAGAGGAGAGGGTTCAGCAGCAGCAGATATGGTCAGGTATCTCTTGCTCCATTCCACAAATAATCCACAAAAGATTGTACCTTCACTGAGGCTACAGAGCCTGGAGATAACTCAAAATGTATTAGGACAGGCAAAGCTAAAGTTGACAATGAGTAAATGCAGAAGAATTTCACAGTGTTGAGAAACTGCAAAAATAAATTGACTTATCAAACAAAAATCAACCAACCAAAAAACTCTAAAAAATAATGACCAAAAAGCTCAAGAGGATCATTCATTAGTGGAACTAAGAACGTCTTGATTCTGGTCTCAGTTTCACACTGCATCCAGGCACTGGAAAGACTCATTGCTAGGGATCAGTTTAACCCCACCCTGTTCCTTACAGACTTTCCCTAAAAGCTCAACAGTCGGCCCTAAGGCTCACGAGTGGGACCGGCTGGACTTTTGGTTTTATTTGGCAGAACACGATTTATGATATTTAGTGGAATTCAGCTGGCTCTGCTTGATTGACCACTTAGTTTCTGTGGAAAACAGATTTCAATTTCCTTCAAAGCTACAAAGTCATAATGGAAACTATTAGCTTATCCTCAGTGCCCTTTGAGCTGCTTTCCCAGACCACACAGAAGTTTACTCACAAGGAAGAAAGCCAGAAACCTTTCAGGAGAAATCCTTGCAAATTAATAAGTGTAAAGTAATTTTAGATACATACAGTTCCAAATGAAATTACTTTTAAAGTGGAATTCTCTTGCAAATTTTAAATCAACCAGCACTTGTTTGTATTCCGATTGACATGTATAATAGAATAGTGGTGTCACATTACCACAAAATATTGTAGGATTTTCCTCATTTAAGAATTCTAGCTTGCAAAATTAAGCCTCAAAAAAAGTTTGCACTTCAAATACAAAGATGCTCTAAACATTATTTTTAAAAAATTCTCTTCTTCACCTCTGAATAAGGAACTTTTCAGGTAGGAAAATGGAATATATACTGTTTGCATTTATCAGCTCAAAAAGTCTCTCAGTTAGTTTGGATTTTCTTCTTTCAAGTTTGTAACTGGAGAGTGAAATCCAAACTATTTATGAAGCACAGCTGTAATCTAAAAGCCTATGTATTTGATCAACATCATGAAGGAAACCATGCACAGATAACATAGGAAGAAAGAAGTAAAGCAGGCAAGTTAAAAATCTAATCAAAGAGATTGCACAGAAACACCATGTCCATACCAGGACCTATTAAACAAGAGGTTGTAATCTTACTTCTAATCTTCCCTGTCATTTATTCTTGATTATGGTTTTATGTGGCCAACACCCATTACAAAGATTAGGAAAGCAAATGACCACACTTCCGATATATTTTGTGGAAGCTGAAGACTAAATACCTATACCTGGGGGAGTCAAATGCTTTCTAGCACCGTGTGTCCCAGTGCATCAAGGAGCCTGAAAGCAAAACCATTGCACACAGTTATCAAACACTGCTTGGAAGAGGTTGCCAGATGTCACCAACTCAGACCGCTGCTCAAAAAAAGACTACCTTAAAATTAGATTAGGTTCTTCAGTGTCTTCTCCAGGCAAGTTTTGAGGTTTGCTTCTAGGATGGGAGACTCTACAGTTTCTCTGGGCACACATTAGAGTTTTTCCTCTAATTACCTGCTCTCGCTGTGAAGATTTGACCCATATTTTCAATGAGTATCCACCTCACTACAGCTTGTAACTTTTGCCTCTTGTCCATTCACTGTACACCTCTCTGAAGAACCTGCTTCCATCTTCTCTACAACCATGTGCATTCTTTTGGGGAGCTGAAGTCTTGCGAGTAGATCCTTCTTCCGTTTCTGATTAACCCTGCTCCCTCACTCTCCCCTCCTATGTCACCTGTTCCAGGTCCCTGACCATCCTGGTTGCCCTTCATTGGACTTTTTCCAGTTTCTCAACCTCTAGCTCGTACTGAGGAACCTAAAACTGGATGCAGGTTGAAAGTGCATGTCTGATTTGCGTAGGGAAATATGCTGTTTACACTGCTGCCAAGGCCAAACTTTAACAGATCAGAAGCTGTACCTAAAGCAGTGGCTGCATTTTTAATATCAGTTTTAAAATTTGGTCATTTTTATCAGAGTTGAGACAAGTATTCTAGACAGCATGACAGCTACACAACAAAACCAAAGATCTCATAATAATTTGACTTCTAAATGGTAAAACTTTACGAAAACCACAAAATATCACTAAAATCTCTTAAATTATTCATATTTTGTATACAGCTTCCTACGGTAATTAAACTCACTGAAGACAATGAATATATTCAGAGACACAGAGCAGGACTATCAATATGGATGGTTTTGGTCCTTTCAACTACTACTGTCTTCCCACTATTAATACTGGGAAGAAAGTATTTCTTCTATCCCTTCATCTACTATCATTGTGATTTTGAGAGACATGAAAGGAGGAGTGACTTCCACTAATGGAGACTCTCCAAAGGGCAGTCCAAGGAAGTCAAAGCAGCCTCTCTGTAGACACTTGAGACAAAATTTCCACATGCAAACGATGGAGGCAAGAAACCCAGCAACCAGTAAATAAGGAGCAACCCCACTCCTAAGAAACGTTTTCAGAATTCTTCAGAGATTTGAAAGGAATTTATATCTGAAGCACAAGGCACATGTATATATGTACAGGATCATCTGCTTGTTAATTCTACTCATTTCCTTATGTTATTTAAAAAGGCATGTTGCAAGAGATAATAAAACCACAAATAATAACTATCTTTAACACTCACTGAAGCTTGACAGGATTTCTGACCCTGACATCTAAGTTTATTTAGATTTAAAATCTTCATGTTTTTTGTTCTTGTTGTCGTTTGGGTTTTTTTGTGAGGGATAGAGTGGTGTAGCCAAGGGTTTATGAAAGGAATAATAGAGTTGTTAGATGAACTGCTTCAAACAACAAAATTGAGAAGTATAAAACAGTCAGCAATTTTAAAATCCATTTTTTGTACAGTGTCCCAGAATCGGGTCTTCCAATATCTATAAAATACTTCAGTCTCAACACATGTCAACCTTAGGCATAAAGCCTGTTAAGAAATCTATTTCAGTGTTAGGAGGGTCAGGCATATATTAAATAACTATGAAATATTTCCAGCATCATAGGCTTAATTTAAGTCATTGTATACCTGTAATTTTCTTCCCCAGTTCATCACAAGAATATTTTATGATGGAAGGTTACAAAAGAATAAAAAGTAATTAATGGTCTAAAGGTAGTAGAATGTAATTATACGCAGACAGAAAAGACAGACCAAGACTAAAAAAAAGGAGCTTAGTCTGCTTAATCTTATTTTAGATTTTACATTCTGGTTCTACATACATGCAAATCAATTCCACTTATTTCACCACCTTAAAAATTATCTAAACATAATCAAGGTCTTTTTCTCTTCACACATTATCTGTTTCTAAGGAAAGCCCCTCCCTGTTTCTGAATACGTGTGAATATAGAAGAATCTTCAGCATAGACTTACTATTGTATACAGCTTAACTCATGAAAATGTTTCTGGTATCAAACTGATAGGTTGTAAAATATTGTTCCATGCATAAGTGATTAATTAGATTGTTTCCTAAACTAGTAGATCTTTACATGAGGAGCAACAGATTTAAAAGATGAGGAAGGTTTATGATTTTGCTAAATTTTAATAAATCATGATGTAAACACTAGCAACACCACAATGCTGCACTTCCAAGTGTGGATTCCAAGCATATGCAACCGTAGAGTCAAAAGCCTCACATATTTAGTTGCATAAGCTTTTCTGCATTAGGAAAGATTAAACTCAAATGTATCAAATTACAAGCATAAATTACAAAACTACAAACTTATGTCATCAGAAGTCCTTTTTTCCTCATATCATTAAAGAAGTAGTTGCAAAAAACATTGCAAATAATCAGATCTTTTTCCCACAGCTGAGTATTTCTTGGCCTTTAAGAACACCAAATTCACTGCCAGTCTACAGTTGCATAGGAAGTAACAGGCCTGTCATTCCTGAAGTAAGAGAAGCTGCTGTTACTCAAATTCCATCTTTCTTCTCTGAACTAAATTCTGGACATCTGAATTTCTTCAGCTTACGAAGAGACTTCTGATGTGAAAATCAACACTAGCAAGCAGCACTAGAACCGTCCAGTTCTCTCTGACATGTCAACTAGTGTGCTGCATTAATGATCATGTTGCTCTTTTTCCAATGAATAACACTTTGTCTTCATTCAAAGTAAAACACTAGTGTTGATACCTGCTTCAGGCTTTCCATGAAAGCTAGACGGTAAGTGCATGGTAAAACTAATCTTCTTGAGAAACAAAACACTGGCCAGAACTTTCAGCAATGTCTGCTCTTTATGACAAGTCTCATGAGATCTTAACATGTAAAAAAGCCCCAACTGCTCAGGTGAAGCATATCAACTAAGTTATCAACCTACACTTGCTTTAGCCCAGCAGACCTACTCCAAATTGTCTGCAGAGAACACAAGATAAACAAAGTCCTGAGATCTTTAATCAAATGTTGGCCTATTATGGTTTGGATTAATTTTCTTCCATATTTTTTTAGGTAATATGGGTAAATACCAATGCCTATAATTACAGCACTAAAAAAATAACACTCCACAACCAGTAATGGAAACTGAAGTCATGTATAGCTTGAATGTGACAAGTATTCTTACGGAAAAATATATGTTTGTTTAATGAAGTGTTTCATTTTGCTGGAATTCATATGATGATGAAATTAAGTTTGTATGGATACTTCCATTGTAGATGTACTTGAGAAGTTTCATATACTCTTTCAATAGAAATAGACAAAATTTCATACTATACATACCTTTGATGGGAAAAAACCCCAACTCCTATAATTTAGAACACATAGTATTTTACAGTCTACTGAAACCACATTTTACTTAAAACCCCTAGTTAAAACCAATTTAAAAATTTTTATTCACAAAGAATGACCATATTTAAACAGACAACATATTTTTCAACATTTCTGCTCTTTTGTTTCTTTTCACAGTACCATTCTGTTTGGACAACTAATCAAGATTACACATGACACAAAACTTAAGAAAGCAGTAAAACAAACATATTATTTCACTGACAGCATTCAGATTATTTGTCTATGGCATGCAAGCAAACAGTGTCCACTTCAGTATAAACAAATGAAAATTCAACAATCTGGGAGATGGGGAGAAGAGACAGAACTCTGTTCTAGGGAGAAACAATCAAACAGACTTGGAAATCAGGTTATGTAGACAGCTGAGCATAAATTTTCAATACCACACTGAGATTACAAAGGCTAGTATGACTCTTGGTAGAAAAATCAAAGAGCACAACAGTAGTAGTGGCAGAGAAATTTATCTCAATTTTTGACATGGATATAACCGCTGTAGGAATTCCAAATAGATTCTGGAGTTCTAAACCTGTGGCCAAATAGGACATCCAAGGAAGACTACAAGCACACATGGTATTTCCCCTTCATGTATATCTTCCAGAATCCAATCACTTCCAGTTCAGTGAGGGTCTGATCTTTATGTGGTTTCTACGTATTTAGTAATCCCCAGGAGAGTTCCTTCCCATGAACTTGACTGTGACTGCTTGAGCTCTTGAACCTACATGCCGCCCGTAATCAGCAAGGAATTCCAAAACTTGACTAATTTTCTGTGAAGAACCACCCTTTTTTACTTTCAGTCTTCATTTTATGCTCCACAGTTCTTGATGTTGAAGAAATGAAGACTAGCTCAACCTTTTCTAACACTCACTATGCTACTCCAGGTTTGTGGACCACTCTAACCACCCATGACCTGTCTCTTTTCCAGTCCTTACTGACTTGTCTTCATGGTAACTATATCATAACTTTGTTCATCCTTTTCCAGGCCTACTATATATTTTTAGCAACAGGGAACCGGAACTGCACACAATAATTAGGGCTTGGGCAAGCAGATGGTTATACAGTGACACAGAGGACTCCATTTCTTTCTTAAATTTCTTAACTTTCTTTTTTGACTGCTACTGAATGCTGAATTGACATTTTCATGGAATGATCTATTAAGACCCCAAAATATCACTCTTGAGCAGCAACAGTTTGTCACTTTGTGTGAAATTTGGATTTCTTTTCCCTATACGCACCACTTAACCTATCTTTACACAGATTTCCTTTGCTTTTTATTTATCTCATGCAATTCTTTCTTGCAGACCCTCATCTTTGCTACCCAAACACCCAGCAGAGTGCTCATAGAAAAACTGTGGCAATGGCATTCTTTCACCATTCAGGACAACTTTCACCTCCACAAAGGACACTGCTGCCAGAATGACAGAAGCAGCAGAAATTACTGGCCTGAACTCCACTGTGGCTGCATCTATTTTAATGTAGAGCTCCCAACCAAAGCAGAGAACAAAGTTTCCCAACTGTCTTGTGCCCCTTCAAGCCAGGCATCATGTCACATTGAGACCTGGAGAAAAGCTATTTTAGCCACCCTGCCTTTTGATCTTTAGCCTACACCACGAAGAAGCTTGGAACTGATCCTGATTAAAGGACTGGAGCCATGCCTAATATGTGCCATCATGAGAAAACTGGAACTATCAAGGGATCAAAGAGAATAAGCACAACTCAATCACTCGAAGTGTAGAACAGAAAGTTACAGATAACTTTTCAAGATAACCAGCAAATATGTAACAATATCCACATGCCAAAAGTGGAAGGTTGGCAGGGAAGAGAACAAGGCGCCTTTTCCATCCACTTCTATGAGAGCAACCTATCACTACAGTACTTTACAAATAATTGAAGTGAATTTACTATTACAGTGATTCTTATTTTATTTTGAATCGGAGCATAACTTTTAGAAAAACAGCCAAGCTGGAATGCAAGGAAGTCCTACAGTCTGTGTTGTACAGGAAATCAGACCAGATAATCGCAGTACCATCTCTCTACTCCACTATGTTATTCTATAATGCAACTGTGTGCCAAGCACTTTCAGGGCATATTTGCATGGCATAACAGAAAAATAGCAGTCAGCTTTTGAGATACTTTTAAGAGAGGTTATCTCTTGGAATTCAGCATAATATGTGTTACGTTCCATGTATTTAATTTAATTTGTTCCTAGCAGGAACACAGAGCAGAAGCCAGAAGAGCAGGGGAATTACACGTGCATATCTAGCATCAAAAGGAAAAGGAGACACTCAGAAATTTAACAAAGGACAACTCGGAATAAAANGCATCAAAAGGAAAAGGAGACACTCAGAAATTTAACAAAGGACAACTCGGAATAAAATTTTACCTTATACAGTATTAACGTTTACTTACTTTTAGAATTCCTACTCCTCATTCTAGCTCATTCTTCGTCCCCTGTTCTTTGGGTCTCCTACGCTGCTATCTTAAGCTTCCCCAGCTGCTTTCTGATCACAATTTTTTTGTACAAGAAAACTTTAACATTCCCTGTGGTCACAGTGGTTATCCTTGAAAAATTCCAGTAGTTTTTCTACTTTTCTTGACTTGGGGGAAAAGATAAAATAAAAAAAGTCTTGTCAGTGTAGTCTTTCTACTAATAATTAAGCGCTTCTACTACTAAAGCAGGAATAGATTTTTACCTTTCACAACTTTATTTTTGTGACACCCACAGTGTCTGTAGCCCTGTATAATTAACTTCTCCCTGCTTCTGCTCATCAAACAGTTTTCCATTTAAGTAGAAGCAAAAGAAACAAACCAAAGAGCAGGGAGAAAAGCCTAGTATTTTGGTAAACCTCCTTACAAGTCTCTTTATGACTAATAAACTCAGTGCTAGATAGTCCTGGGTTTGCCACACAATTAATACAGGACACACAATTTTGTGGCTCACAGCTATGGAGGTCAGGTCTGCAATACTAAAAGGACCTCTCGGGTATCTGATGAGATGAGACGACTCACTAAAGTTGTAGACCCCCTCCACCTCCGGATCTCTTTTGCTCTACCTACTTTCCAGACTACCTCTTCCCACACTCCTCCAAAGGCAATACCTTCTCCCTAGCCAGTCCACCACTATCCCTCTAGAGCTCAGAATGGTTGAGGTTGGAAAGGACCTCTGGGGTCAATGCTCCTCTTTTTCTGACTACTGTCTCTTATTCCATTAGCCATCAGCTGCCCAATGCATTTAACTTTTTCCCAGAGACAAGGTTTAGCTCATGGTAACGCACACGGTTTGCACGTGTGAGTGAAGTGCTGAAATACCTCAGACACTAGTGTGCAAATGCAACTGTTTATGTGAAATTCTGCCAGGGTAGCTGCCATCTAGCACATGTGGCAGAAGGCTTGCAAGATGGTCAGAGTGTTTTCACTGCAATGATGCGGACAAATACGTACTGTGAGTGCTTAGAAGTTAGTATCAGTACTCTTCCATTAATAATGCCATTAATGGCTTATGTTACTGGAGCTCCTCTCTCAGGAGAGTTTTGGCAATGCACACAAATTTTTGGCATCCTATTTTAAAGTGCTGTCCATTAGTCATTAGTTCATACAATCAATTTGTTACACTGTATTCAACTGAACATTTCGTATTATTAGTTATGCTTTCTTAGACTTTCTTGCCTTTTCAGTTTCCTCGGACACTTAGACTTTGATTTCTGTTTTAAAAGAGTACTTGCCAATTCCCCAGAATTTTCAAAAGATGTTTTAGCCAACATTTTCAGAAAGTATTGCAAATTACAAAAATTAGAAATTTCAGACTTGTCTAGAAAGCTAAGATGAATTTTTGTTAATGACTAAGAGATAAGAGGAAAAAACATGAAATACCAGCAGCACAAACACATACAAAATCACAGCAAGATCAAGAAAGAAACATACCAGCCACAAAGCATGCAACTACTTAATTTTTTTTATTGTATGGCCTACCATGTAGTCACAGCTTCAAACAGAAACTCCCTGCTAAATTAATACTGATGAAGCAGAGTGAACACACAAAACCCTATTGGGCCGTAATTTACTATATTCTTGTTGCTCTACAGATGAGTAAATAAATACTGGTTTAAATGTCAAAAACAATGAAATCTGCACTTTACACAACCAAACAAGACCTTTGTAGACTCTACTTGGCAGCTACTTGGCAGGTAACAGTGATAACCCCACTAGAATAGGGAAGTCTCCTTGTCAGTTTGGCAGTGTGGGCTCCAGGCAGCAGCAGGCATTTCTCCATGTCTCTAAATCAATCTCCCAGTCAAACATGGAATTGTGGAAATGTCTTGGAAGAAAAAATAACTGACAGCATGCAAAGAGACATCCAGTAACAGAGTAGCATATTCTGCCCCCAAAAGTGCTGTGTATCCTTCCAAGAAGATGGTCAGATACAAAGGCTTGCTGACCAGCAGCAATACAATGGTCCTTAGGACCACTTCATACAGTGTGAGAATATATAAGTTAAATTCATGTAAAGAACAATATGCATCACGTTTCAATATGCACAAGGAAAACAAAAAAAAGAGTAAAAAAAATGACACCATGGGGTTTGCTAGGAAACCGACTAACACTAAAACCTCTTCTTCATTGTGGCAAATTCATTCCAAGGCATAATTTTGTCGGCAGATCATAAATCCACAAAATGTGTCACAGACTTTAGCAGTAGGGAAATAGCAGGCCCAGAAGAATTTTCTAGCTGCTTTTCTTTCTGAAGTGGCTTTTTCATTTTTAACATGACAGCAGATGCTGATTTAAGTGATTTTGGCCGAGTTGCTACTAATTGGTCTTTTCATCTGCCATTAATTTATTTGTCTTCTTGTTCATTAAGAGATTTAATTGCAGCAACGTAGAAACTTGCCAATTTTCCTTTAGAAAAATATCCATTAAACTTTCCATTAAAAAAAAAATCCTCAAATTTTCCATTCCAAGGAGTTAGTTCCAGATTCCAGAAAATATTTCTATAAAATAGTATGTCATTCTTCTAAGAATTAGGAGTTTTCAACTGTGCACATTCACTCATTTCTCTCTTAATAACAAGAGAAATATGTGAGGAAGACCGCACAAGAAAACGTCATGAACTGGAAAAAGTTGTCAGCAAAACCAGTCACACAGCCTTTCACATAGAGAACATGTCTTTTATACAGCCAGTTGTGTGCAGATATCAAAAGCCTCCAGCTGTGACACACATTTTCAAGTATCTTCCTCTCCGGACTGATTAAACCTCTCGCTCCTCATGCCAAATCCAAAAATGCAGACTTTTGTGTTGTTTTAAGCATTATTTTCTTAGGGCTTTTGACAACTCAATCATTAAAAAAAAATGACAATTTATTGTTGCTTTCTGATTCAGAGTAATTTTTCCTCATTCTGCTGACCAAGGGCTCTGAGAGATGAACTCTGGCTAATTTTGTTGTGACAACTACGGATGTGAAGTTGCCAGATTGAATGTGGGTGAGGGAGTAGGAGTCGTATGCTTCCATCCTGACTCTGATGCAGAAGTAGCAACTTTTGACAAAGAAGCCAGGTGGGGAAACATATTCAGCCATAGCACTCTTTATCCAATGACCTTGTTTCAGCCTCCATAGCAAAGTTTTGCCACTTTTAATCTCTTCTAGCCCACAGAAAAGAGAATAATTGGACTCTGCTCCGTCTTCTGCACCATTAGCAGACCTATTTACCAAGCTTCTCTTGGTTTCAGTTGCCAATAAATAATGCTTTCACAGCCACAGAGGCGGCAATGGAATTATTCAGTTGTTATGAGGGACGGAGTATGGGGAACAG
Source organism: Tringa tobata (assembly GCA_033628505.1). Lineage (NCBI taxonomy): Eukaryota > Metazoa > Chordata > Aves > Charadriiformes > Scolopacidae > Tringa > Tringa tobata. Next base: position 4,949,340 of record JAHREE010000068.1, read on the forward strand.
AAAAGATATTTGGTCTGCAGACCATTAGTCTGCTCTGAAAAGCCAAAAAATCTTAACCACTTGTACATATCCTTCTAGTATTTGCCTTTAGATGCAATCTGTCCCTTCAAAGTACAAAATTAAGACTGGAGTCTTCACTTACAAGCTCTACATCATTAGTTATTCTCTCTCATCACCACTGTCCTTCCTTTTCATTATCAGATCACTTCTTATCTGTATGTATTACTTATGCCAGTAAAAGTTATAACATTGTGAAGTAAGAGGAGAACTACACACGATGAATTCATTGCTGGCTGAAGAGCTTCCACCCAAACATTCATAATGCATTATAATCAGACCACGTGCTTGTATACTTTTGTATGTTATGTTAAATGCTGCATAGAAACAGTAACTATAAAGTTAGCACATTTTAAATGAAGGGCCACATCAACAGAAAATGCTTCAATGAATTCCAGAAGATACAGAAATGACAGTTTCTGGAAAAAGTCTAACAAAGTATCAACTCTGAGAAGTACCTGATTTTGGTAGATCTACTGGTGTACCTCTGGCCAAACTTTTGTATTTATGAAAGTACAAGCCCTGTTATTGGTCAGAAAACTTTTAACTTTTCTCACCATGAACATAATATCCACCAGGTTTTACTTTTCTTAAAAACAACAGAATCTAAAGTACAGGTGCACTTGCTAGAGTTTTAAGAGAAAATACATTCCTTCTAAAGAAGGAATTGCACACCCACCTCAAAGATCAGGAGACCTAAGAAATTAAAAATCACCACTATCACAATTACAACTCTGTTTAGAGACTCTAACAAGTCAGCTCATCCCAAACTTTCTTAAAATTCCAGAACATACCCACAGTCTTTCTTCCATCCTTCACTTCGCTGCCAGAAACTGAAACGTATATGCTTTTTAAGACGTAGTTTTTCCTCTCTTCTGTTCTTCTGCTTGTTATATCGCTCCAGTTACAGTTTTTTACCTTTTTTTTTTTTTTTGGAAAAACATCCACAAGGCAGTTATAATTAGCAGCAAGAATTGGAAAGGTTAGCTCTGTTTCTGCTATGCTAAACCATTCCCTTAATGCAAAAGACCAAAAGCCAAATGGAAATACATAAAATGTAAACATAAGATTTTACTGGCAAAAAGGAAAAAAAACCAAAAGATCCCCAAAACACAAAACAAAGCAAAAAACCTCCACCTTGAAGTAAACAACAAGAAGAAAACACAAAACTTGGAATGAATTTGTGAATAACTTAGAAGGAAAACACTATTAGATTTCTGACAGCTCTGAGACTTTAAAAGGCAAAGAAATACCTAAAGATTTCTAACCAACAGCCAATTATGTGGAAGAACAAACGAATACAGCAATTTAATTAGAAAACAGGGAAGTGTGTAGCTGGAGCTTGCATGCTAAGAAAAAAGGCAAAAGTGTGTCAATATTGCTTTTGCATCTAGGTCTGTCTATAAACTATTTAGGAAGGAAGTCTGCCAGCAGTGCATGGTTCTGAATTTACCAAAGAAGAGGAGGAAGAAACAAAAAACAACCTAGCCAGTCACATTTACTTAAATTCAATGGAGCAAAGCAAACAATGATGCAAACAACCTCTCTAGGATTGGCAGGGATAAGTAAATGAAGTACATTCACTCTCAACAAGAGAGGCACAGTAGAGAAACTTAAGTTTTTAAAGAAAAAGGAAGCCATGGTCCACAGATTTACAGGCCTTTACATCACTGCCATAGGCCTCAATAATAATTTGTAACTAGCGTTACTGTTTATAAGGACAGACGTTCACTATGACATACCAGAATAAGAACTCCACTGTTCAGGGCAGTGGTATTACTGGAAACAGTCCCATTAGGGGTCTGGCAATTTTTAAATACAGTAAGGCATTCCGATTAATGTGACCCTAAAACAAAACAAAACAAAACAAAACAGAACCAAAACAAGCAAATAAAAACTTCCCACACAACCTCAATAAGCCCCACATATTCTAAGGTCAACAAACACGCACACAGTCCCAACTGAGCACATGTACATCCCATATGTGGCAGGGAAGATTGTCATCTAAGAAGTGGAAAAATATCCTTCCTGTCTTCCACTTGGAGAGCAGTTAATTCAGTAACATGTTTCATATTTGTTCATGTAAAGCAGCACACAACTTTAATCCCTCAAAGTGGATAATTATCTCCTTGCTATAGAATGAGTCTGTGTTCTTACTCAAAAATAACCTTGCAAAACAAAAAATACCAAGAAAAACCTATGCCCTTCCAGGAAGGAAGTAGAAGGTCTGATGTTGAGTGCCCAAATCTCTAGGAGTATGATGCTACATGCTCATGCATGGGCAGATAAATCATATTTTTTGACTGAGTGAACACCAGTTTCTTCCACGGTACTTTGAAAAGAGCCTCTCCTCTCTTGACTCTACTTTTACTTCAGTTGGGTTACTTGGAGAAGCTTTCTCCTTTCTCTATTGTAAACTGTCTAACAGCACTAAACTCTCTGAAGACAAGAATTCTAGTTTTTTAACTTCAATATCTGTGTGGAATTCAACCAAAATGAGACCGAAGGTCCAAAGACAGACACAATTAGGCTGGTCACAAAAGTTTCATTTCCTCGTAAAATCAAATTGAATCCTCTATTTAGGATTGTCTAGACCCAGATCATGTGCATTGGCCCATAATTTAACATGGCTGGTACGAAGAACGATGCGATATGTTTTGGAATGTTTTGAATTAGTGTCTCTAAAATAAACCACTAAAAATACATTGAGACTGCCTATAAATTCTAGCCCTTTTTCACCTGCATTAACACTAGCACAATGAAAATCAGTTACCAAAGTACTGTATCTTTAAAGTTAAATTTGATTGTAATAAAAAAGTACTTTTAAAAGCAAAAAGTAGTGTTAATAACATCAGACTACTCTTAAAATAAAGCACCTGCTAAGAGTGGCTTCTCTGCTAACATTTAAGAAAATGAAGGGAAGAAAGAACAATGTTGTGTCATTTTCCACATCTTCAAATGCAAACATGCAAAACAATCAACCAATAATTACTCTTCTCCGTGTTTTCCACTTGTCCTAGCTACATGACTTCCTTCAGTAATTCCCAAATCTCATCTTATTGTACTTGTCTTTTTTCATTCCCCTTTTCTGGCATAAGTTAATTACCTATCTTGTAAATTTCACTTGGCATTGTAGTATGTCTTTCATTCAGATTAGTTTTGCTGACACACACTCATGCCGGGACAACTTTAAAAGACAGAAGGACACTAGATTACTATCTACTGAAAGCAAGAAATGTTTTGGAGATGCAACGTGATGGCCTCTTTCTGAAATGCATTTTTACATAGTATTCTGCTTTTCTCCTTAGGAAAAATGTAATTATTCATACTGCTACAAAGATCTGTCGTTAATTGCAAACATATGCATTGTCATCTTACCAGGGTATTTTAAAAAAACAAACCAACCCACAACAACAGGACTGAATTCCGATTCTATGATCCTCATCCTGAACAGCTATATAAAAAGATCTTCCCACTGGGCTAACTGCACACTTATGTTTAAAAAAAAAAAAGGCAAATAATTTGAATTTTCTAGTTCTCAGAGAAAGAGAAAGGCTGTCATTAACTTTCGTCTTGCTTTTTGTTTGACAGTCTCTTATTTTCATATGGAAAGAAGTGGTATTTGTTTGTAACAGTAGTTGATTCAAGCCCTCACAGAAAACAACTATCCTCAGAGACTGTAAATCATATTGTACTGGAATTGGCTACTTAATCAACACTTGGTGTATCAATTTCCACTCTATACATTAAGAAAAGTGACGTATAGATAATAAATATGACTTCTTCCACCCTGCCAACTAGTTTACTTCTACTACCAAATTGTATAGAGTGAACATAACAGGAAAAAAGGAGTGGAGGGGAGAAAAAAAGAAAGAAGAAACAATCCATTCCAAACTGTGGGGTTTAGAAAGTACTATAATAATTACTTGTATTACTAGGTTCCTAAACACCAGCCAGATTTATTCTTAAAATATACTCAGAATATGCTATGATACCTTCCAACTTCAAATTGAGGATAAGACAAAGTATCCCAAACAACACACTACCTGAAATCAGGATAAAAATTGCCTGCTCAGACAAAGTTAAAGGTCAAGCATGATTATATAGATAAATGTTGCTTCATCCAAGCAACTTCAAATCAGTACAAAGCAAAACCCTTTCCTATCTCAACGCAGCATCTATAGAAAGTTAGACCATTTTAGATAAATACTTGCAATTGACTACAGCAATAAGAAACCTCTTTAAAAACCTTCTACAAAGTGTGCTTTTATTTGCAAACATTAAGAGGATTTAGAGGCCTTTTTGGACATTCTGTCCATATATGAGTTCAGGATTTTCATTTTCACACACGTCACACTTATAGGGAAGAGACACTCAGTGCAGAACAATCTGTTCTTTGCTACAAAAACATTAAAGGAAGATATTTGGCAGCCAGAGAATTCCAGGGCCCACAGAGAAGAAAGCTTGCCCTGGTCAAGGCACTAACTGGATAGAAGAAAAACAAACAAACAAACAAACAAACAAAAAATAACAGAAGGGCCAGAGGGGAATAAATTTTTCAGGTAAAAGAAGGCATGCCATCAAGATGGGCATGCTGAAAGTGCAGACATTAGACACAACTTTGGAATACAATTATGGGAGCAGAATCACAACTCCTCTGGTATTACTGCAGTTGTCAACGGGTTTTCATCACAGGCTTAATATCCGTTAATGAAAGGCAATTACAAGAGTTATAGTACTTTGCATTATATTCATCACCTAAACGGAAGAGTAAAATGCTGTTGTCTTCTGCAAAGTGATTGGAGCGATGTATGGTTATTTTCATATTGTCTCTCAAGAGTTTCTCCATGTGCATGCAAAAATGACTTTGCTTTCTAAATGCCACTGAAACCAAGCCTGCCAAACCGTGTTCCTACCGCTTAGCACTTTGTTACCTTTAATACAGCAGTACAAGACCAAATACTGCCTCTCTCCAACAACTGTAAAACAGCATTATAATCTTCTGAATCTGAAAGACACTGGCAGCACAGCTATCATCAAGAACACAATTTAGTCAGAATAGCGTGTTATGGGAACATATCCAGCTCAGCTCTCAGAGCCCAGAATGAAAAAAACTTTGCTGCTAATTAAGTCTTCGCATTTTGTTCTTAATAGCAAGAAAAAAAAGCCAAACAAAACTCAGTAAGAGGCAGTGCAAATGTATTTCTTCAAGTAGATTCTGATTACCAACATTTTTCAATATATGCAAATCTGAATTAGGATGAAGGATATTCACAATCATGTTTGCTGTTTCTGTAGCTGCCACCTTCTTAGGCATATAAAGGTGTTTCACAAACAACTTATTAACCCTCAGAATACTCTTCTTATGTAGGAAAGAATTACCCTAATAACTCAGCTCTCTGAAGTCCAAAATTTGTTTTTGCTGACATCATCTGTTCTTTTGTGATAAAATATAAAATAATTTTAATTTCCCATACCTTGATTTTAAATGTTTCTGTCTCTTTTCTCTCTAACTCTATGGAGAATAAATAACACAAACCAACTTAAATAATAAAAATTCTGATTATAATTTTTTGTATTGTTCACATGCAATCATATTTTTGAATCAAAAGTAAGCTATCAAACTGGATTTTCTTCACATCACACTTCATAAATCCATAAATTCTACAAATTATTTCTGCCTTGACAGTTTCCACACAGTCTTCCCTATCTTAGAACTAAAATTTAGCCAACTGGAGATCCCTCTTAATTTAAACAAATATCACCCAATAATTTGCTTACATGTTCTTCATTATATTCGAGCAACTGATGCAAGAAATGGATGCAAAGAATGCAATTGTTTTAACTGAAGCAGAATTTTTGTGTATAGTTGTATAATCATAAGCACTGAAGCAAAAAATGTAATTGAAACAAAAAAACAGCTGTAGAAGACATTCTACATTTTCAAATTAGTAAGTACATAAAGCTTGCTACCAAATCGATAAAAGGCCTGCAGATGGTGTCTTTCAAAGCACACCAGCATCAAGCAGATCTGGTGTTTTCCTCACAGACCCAAAATTCCTCATTCTGGATCTCTATTGACAAACCAGGCTCCTGTCATGCATAGGCTAATGCTACAACTTAGATTTAAAAAAAAAACAAACCTATTTTTTTTGGGGGGGGGACTTATTACCAGCTTGCAACTTTAAAAATTCTCCCTTTCTAGCCAGCTTCATCCCTGATTACTCTGCCCTTTTTTCCGCTAGGGACTCCCCATTTTCCTGGAGAATCAGACAGTGGGGCACCAAACTCCCCAGAAGACATATGGATTTTTAAGGTTCTACCTGTAGAAGGTTACGACTCAGACAATTTGTGTACAAACTGAAGTTTCATAGGCTGAAACCAGAATTTTCTTTGTACTGGCTTACCTCATTCTCTTTGGATGTGTACTGTATCTTGAGAGTATCCATGGCTCTGATCATTGCTTGCATGGCAGTAAATATGTTTTGGTAAACCAGTTTTGTGAAGCCTTTCCTGTCTTCTTCTGTGTAACCTGATCCATGAATAATCCTCATTTGTTTAATGAACGTACTCTTGCCACTTTCTCCTGTGCCTGGAAGAGAAAGAGGAGAGAGACAAAAAAAGTATTGTATTTGCAAATCCTGGCAGGTGAGAATATTTGTAAATAAACATAGAAGGATGCGCACCTTATCTGAGCATGCATGAGTCACCATTAACTGTACTATCATTTCTGAATTTTCCAGTCTCCATAATCTATATTGTTTTAGTGAAAAAAATTGTATTGCTGCGTTTGGGAGGATTTTTTGGTAAAAGATATATATAAGTATCCTATCATAATAGATCCTACAATGTTTAATCTAACCTCTGATCTCTACTTTGGAGCAGAGATCCCCTGAAGCCCATGGGGAAGACCATGATGGAACAGCTTGTTTCCCTGCAGCCCATGGAGAACTACGGTGGAACAGATATCCACACTGCGACCCATGAAGGACTCCCCCACCAGAGCAGTCAGACATGCCTTGAGGGAAGCGTCAGCCCATGAAGAGCTCATGCAGAAGCAGGCTGCTAGTAGGACCTAGGGCCCATGGGGAACCCACGCTGCAGCAGTCTGTTCCTGAAGGACTGCACACGATGGAATTGGTCTCATGCTGGTGCAGTTTCTGAAGAACTGTGGTGGCTGGAAAGGAACTGATGTTGGAGAAGTTTGTGAAGGACTATTCTGTAAGAGGGACCCCATGCTGGAGGAGGGGAAGAGCATGAGGAGGGAGGAAGAACAGAGATGAAGTGTTACGATCTGACCACAACTCCCATTCCCCATGCCCTGCGCTGCTCAGGGTGAGGAGGAAGAAGAGTAGGGGGTGAAGTTGAGCCTGGAAAGAAGGGAAGGGTGGGGAGAAGGAGTTTAAAGATTTCTTCTTACTGTCCTTCTGTTATTGATTAGCAATAAGTTAAATCGACTTCCCTAAGTTGAGTCCATTTTGCCCGTGATGGTAATGGGGAAGGGATCACCCTATGCTTATCTTGAACCACGATTTTTTTTTCATTATATTTTCTCCTCTGTTCTGTTGAGAAGGGGGAGTGATAGAGCAGCTTGGTGGGCACCTGGAGGTCATCCAAGGTCAATCCACCACACATATTCATCTTCAGCTGTACTTTTTCTATGTTGAAGAGTCCTAATCAGGTCAATTCAGTTCTCAGGTGGAAGATTCTCCACAGCTTGATCATCACTTTGACCCTTGTTGAAGCTTTCTCAGTTTTTTTTACCTCTGAGATATAACTACAGTTCCAAAACTTCAAATACTAAGGTGCTGCCAAAGCTTAGATTTATGAAGTTATCTGTACTGTAAGTAATTAAAAGAGAGAGAGAGCATGTGCTAGTTGTTCTTCATCTGCATTACTTTATACTGACCTAGAATTAACTTAATTGGCGATTTCACTGCCTACTTTCATGATATCCTCTGGCAACTTTCAGTTATCCTTAGTAACTTGACTAACACTGAGCAGAAAAACTTCTCTTTCCCATGATACCTTTCATTTTCTCTGTATTTCCTGTTATTCAGCATCAGTGTGATGTGACTGAACATATCCATTCCTGCCATACAGAGCTTTTATATAAAAGCATCCCAGAAAGTCTTTTCTTGTTCTTCCCCAACTGAAGGATGACACAGAAGAAAAAAAAACCCTGATATACTTCCTTCTTAAAACCTTCACTGTAATTTTTCAAGAAGTTTAACACCTGTCGGGCTGAGCTACAGGATTTGCTTCATTTCTCCACTAAGAATTTACTGCTGGTAAAACAGTATTCCCATTGACAAACTTTCAGTAATTTACACCTAGTACCACTAGGTGTCGAAAACATATCAGCACAAAGAGGAAAGAGTTCCTCTGAACATAAAATCTTCAGATACAACAAAGCAGGAAAATACTGTGAGTCCCCACCTCATCATACCGTATTTCAGCACCATTGCAGAGCACACTTTAATGTAAGATCATGCAACTGCAGGGCTGCAACCATTAAAAGTAATAGCAAGCAAAACCCAGGTAACCTAGGCAAGTGTTCTGCATTTGATATGTTTGTGTATTATGTACTGCTTTTTAATCAAGAAATATTTAATATTTTTCCTGTAAAAAAGAAGATCAATATAGGTGCTCTTTCAACAATTGTTTGGGATTTCTTTCATTTTGGCATTACATTGGTTTACTTGAGAGAGATGGAACATAGATATATGCTAGAATACATGAGAAACAAATTCCTGGAAGAACTTGTTTCAGTAAAATGCTGATGTTACATTATATATCACAGCCCTCAGAAAGGCAGTCCTGGCATGTCAGCTTTAAGAAGTCAACATAAATACAATTCAAATTCAATCCAGTTTAAAAACAAAACAAAACAAAACCCCAACACCAACTTTTCACTGCCAGTGGAACCCTTATATTTCAGAGGAAGACCCTCTAATTAATCCAGGCTGAATTTCTAGCCTAAGTTTTTATATAACTCAGAATAAACAGTGTTATCATATTACAACAGTACCCTCTACTAAAGTTTGAGTTAAAGAAAAAACATTGTGCAACTGTTAACTTCACTGTCAGGGATATGTAACAATGCCGTGAAATTAAATTTAAAAAATCTAATTTCAGCTTTTAAAGAAAGATGTTTTTTCCAAGCCCCATAAACACCAATGGTAGGTGGAGCCAAGTTTGAAGAGATCTTCATCTCTAATCCAAGCTAGAGTTCTTCCCTTCCTGTATCCAATTTAATATTTTAAGAAAACTGACTAATGTTTTATTATCATCTGATTTATCTAATCTGTATCAACCTACAGAAAACAAAAATTGCCTATTGAAGTAATTTATAAAGTGGCATGAAATACACAAATAACAAGCAGAGCCATGCTGCTTTACCCCTTAACGTCTCATAACCCTGAACCCTAGTTGATTTAAAAGCTTTGTGCTCCCTACCCTGACCTTAAGTAGAGTGCACAGCCTTCCCTCTGTACTCTTCCTTCCAGCAACTCCTTATGTGCCTAGCTGTGCCTCTTCTCATAAACCCAGAATACAGAGTCTCTGTACAAATCCAATAACACATCCTCTTTGTTTCTCCATTCTCAATAAGCGATCTAAAAAAATTTCAGGGCTCATTAGCTTAACATGAAATGAGGCTTTTGAAGCACATCTTGACAGAGCATCATTTTAAAGCATGTTTAAATAGTGGCAGGGCTTTGAAAAAGAGCGAATATGGAGTAGTCATGTCAATATGCATACTTGTGAGATATTAAGCCAAACATAACTGCATTTCAGGATGGAACTGCACGCACGATCAGATTTGGATCGAGTATCTGTTTAATTAAAATAGTTGGAAAACAAATGGAGACATGTAAATTGGAACTTGTGTTTTAAGACTTCAGGCAGTGAGGCTTCAGAAAATGGAGTACAGTTTTTACATTAGGAATAATGAAAATGGTAATAGGATAATAAAGAGCAGGTAGTACAGAAAGTGTAGAAAACAGAAAAATAAAATGTGGATGTATTATATACCTTGGATGTACATAATCACTTCTTAATGCCATTCATTCTAGAAGCATTAGAGAATGGGGCACTTTAAAACATGGCTATATACCTTCAAGGTGCTGGATGCTTTTACTACAAGTTTAAAAATATTATTTGCGTACAAAATAAAAAGCAAAACAACAACAACAACAACAAAAACATCCCAAAAACCCAAGCAAAGTGTACTTTACTCCTTAGTGACCTTTGTGGTAAGCACTTGCCCAGAATACATTTACCACATTTACCTTCAGGAAATGATCTGTTGAATCATTACTGGCAAAATATGGAACACATGTTCTACTGACTAGGCCAAGAGACAGATTATTCTCAAAAGGTGAGATGCAAATTCAGTAGTTAATGGTCACATATTTATCCTCCTTCAAGCATTCATTTTTTTTCTGCTTCCAACTACTGACTGCCACGTAGGTAAGCGTTACACACCCAAATCCACTTTCTCAGTAAGAAGAAATATTGGAATTTTGCCAGTTAATTCAAGGAAGAAAACATTATATCTGTTTTGGCCATTGTCTCTTCTGTCCTTAACTCCTCCTTCGCCTGACAGCTTTTCTTTCCACGTCCAGTATCTCAATTCTTTATGGAGGAAACAAGGTATTGAAAAACAAAAACGAACAAAAAACCAAACAAACCCCAAACAACACAAGTCTATGCTCTCATTCTCATAAGGACTTTGTGCGTGCAACTTAAGTCAACGAGCAGACTGTGAATACAGCCACAAAAAAACTAGAAGGCTGTAATTGCCAAGGACAGAGCAAAGCTGACTAGTTTTGCTAATCCTAGCACCATTAAGATCAACAGAACAGCAGCTTTGGCAGAGGTGATAAAACCTACTGTAAATCCTGAATCCCAGTTGCTCTTCACCATTATCAGCTCTCAAATGGCCATGATACCTTTATTTATAGTATAGACCTGCCCATGCCGTACCTGAATAAATGTAGGTTAGTTGGTAAGCAAATATATTTCAACTGTTGCTGAATGGCAACAGCTTTCACTCTTGTCCTGGCAGCTTGGTCTCACTCAACAGCTGTGGCTAAGTCACTGGATATTTGCATGAGCAAGTCCTGTAGTCCCAGCAGAAGCAATAGAAGTTAGTATTACCTTCCCAGTTGTCCCTATTGTCAAGCATGATAAACACAATGAAGTCAAAATGCCACAAGTAAAACAAAAAGGTAAGGAACAGAGTTGTAAAAGTAATGTTTGATGCCATCTTTACAGCAGAATCCAGTGCTAAACCTCTTCTCCAGTTATGAGTGGTCACTGGAAAGGCTCACTGACAGAACCATGTTTATAGCTATAGCTGATTTATCAGCTCTACAAAAATCAGTAGCCTCAAGCCTCTGCTCTCAAGGCTCCACGACAGGCTACATTTCTGACTCTCTTTACATGGGCAGAAATAATTATGAGAACAAAGATACCAACATTTAGTAATTAGACTAGATTTGTTGCTTGCATTAAAAACTAAACTATATTTAAATAGGATCTGCAATATTTTGTACTGCAGTTGTTAGGCTTGTTCAACTGACTGAAGGAAACATCTGTCTATAACTGTAGGATTAACACTTTGATTTACAGAACTAAATGGTGCTAGTGAGCAAATGTGGGCATAACATAAATGGCTTTAAAGTAAATAAACCTGATTTAATGAAAATTTATAAGGCTAGAGTAACAAAAACATACATTTTTTAAAACAACAGAGGCAGGAAAATTATGCAGAAGAGAAAGGAAATTTTTGAGGAAAGGAAAATCTTTAGAGTCATTCAGCAATCTTTGAGGATTACTTTGCCTATTCTGTTAACTACTTTTATGGAAGTATCATATTAAATGTTGAAATTAGCTTCACAATGTAATGCACACAGTTACAAGAAAACAAAGCCACAACCGTTTCCACTACTATGAAGCAGGCACAAGACAGTGTTTTTCATGACCTGGGGAAATCCAAAGCAGATCTCATCTCTACGACTCATACATGGTTAGTTCTCGTTTTCTTCCAGCAGGAATGTAACCAAAAAATAAAATGTGTTTTCACTTCTCTTGTTCATTTACCAATGAGCATTCCTGAGATCTGTGCAAGCAATATTTTGAAATATTATCTGTTGTGTTTTAGTAAGCAACAATACAAAAAAACCCCACCATTAATGTATAAAGAAACAAATGTGGTGGGTATGGGGGCTAGGAAGGAAACAACCAAAAAAAACAACCCCAAAAAACCCCAGCATTTCAGATACTCCATTCATATTCTGTAGGATTCAGAACCATCTTCCACATCTGTTACCAGGGAAACAGCTCTCATTCATTCTAAAATCCCACATGTTAAAAGCACATTCTGGTGACTTTTCCCCCACTGATGACAGGGAACATGATTAAGAATAAGAGTTTTGCGATTTCCGAAGTTAAATCAACAGAGGGAGAGACCCCAAACATATTTAATAATCACCATCAAAAGCTCTGTAGAGAAAAAAAAGTACTCTTTTTTAATTATTTATAAGTCCATATGGACTACTGTTATGCATATAGCTGAACGTCTGCTTCTGCACTGGCACCACTTATTTGGCACCTAAATAACTCACTATTTCAATGTTATTTCTACTACTAAATATAAAGGTGAAAGTGACAATAAAACTGCAAAAAAGCTATTCAATTACAGGATTCTTAGGAAACAAAAAAAAGCTCTAAATACATAAATTCTGAGTGAGGAACACTTATATAAAGCAGAAGTTCCCTAGCTCATTCTGGTCTTTTGTGCCCTAAAAAGCTGAGGATAAAGTTAGTCTTCATTCCATTATCCTAAGCCATTCCAAACACTTCACCTCCCTCCATCTGGTGGGCAACACTCCTCCTAGTGCAGGCCAGGGTACAATTAGCCTTTGTTGCTGCAATGGGGCACTGCTGGCTCGTCTTCAACTTGGTGTTCACCAGGACCCCAAGGTCCCTTCTGCTAAGCTGCTTCCCGGCCAGCCAACCCACAGTAACTGGTGCTCGGGGCTGTTCCTCCCCAGGTGCAGCACTTTGCACTTCCCTCTGTTTATCTGCGTGAGGTTCCTGTCAGCCCATTTCTCCAGCCTGTTGAGTGCTGCCATCCAACCGAGGGGTCCAGGCGGCAGCACGACCCTCTGGTTTATCACCTACCCCTCCCAGCTTGGTGCCATCAGCAACCTTGCTGATGGTACACGCTGGCCCATCATCCAGGTCATATATTAAAATGTTAAACAGGATCGGACCCAGTATTGATCCCTGGGGTACACTGCTAGTTAATGGCCTCCAACTAGACTTTGTGCCACTGATCACCCCCCTCTGCACCTGGCCACTCAGTCAGTTTTCAATTCACCCTCACTGACAGCTCATCCAGTCCATACTTTATCAGCTTCTCTGTGAGGATCTTATGACTGACAGTGTGTCAAAAACCTTACTGAACAACCACAGCCCAGGGATTTATGTGCAGTTTGCTTAATTCTTCTCTAACCTGATCCTCTTCCACCAAGGGTAAGCCTTCCTTGCTCCACACTTTCTGTCTGCTCTTCAGGTCCTTAGATTTCTGAAGACTTTTCTGGCATCTTTACTAGTAAAGACTGAGGCAAAGGAGGCATTTGGTACCTCAGCCTTTTCCACGTCCCGTGTCACCAGGGCCTCTGCTCCATGCAGCAATTGGCCTGCATTTTCCCTAGTCTTCCTTTCGCTCCTTACGTTCTTATAGGAACCCTTACTGTTGCCTTTGACATCCACCAGTTAGACCCAACTCTACTTGTGCTTTGGCTTTCCTAACCTCACTCCTGCATTTTCAGATGGCATCTCTATATACCTCCCCAGTTACCTGTCCCTCTTTCCACCTTCTACATAGTGTCTTTTTACATTTGAGTGTTGCTAAGAGCTCCTTGTCCATCCATGCAGCCCTTCCAGCTCATTGCTTGACCTGCTTGTTGGGATGGATTGTTCTTGAGCTTAATGAGGGTGATCCTTTAGTATCAACCATATTTATTTGCATTCCCCTCGTCTTCAACTCCTTATCCCATGTCACTCTTTCAAGCAGATCCCTGAAGAGGCCAGAGTCTGATCTTCTGATGTCCGGGGCTGTGATCTCGACTTCTGCCCTGCACCCTCCACTCTGCTCTGCTCCATGGTCACTGCAGTCAAGGCTAACATGTCTTTCCTTGTTTTTAAGTATGAGGTCCAGCAGACCACTTCTCTTTGTTGGTTCCTCTATCACTTGGGTCAGGAATTTGTCACCAATGCTCTCCAGGAACCTCCTAAATTGCTTATGCCATACAGTGTTGTCCCTCCAGCTTATATCAGGGTGGCTGAGGTCCCCACTGAAGGCCAGGGCATGCAAACATAAGACTACTCCAAACTGTCCAGCTGTCATTTAATCATGCTTTCCTTGGGCAATGTTCTCACATCAATAAGATCACTCATCTTATGCACTTCCAAAAAATTGAACTTAAGATATCCACTTACATAAGGAGATGCTACACAAAGCATACAACTCATTTATCAAGAATGAAAGATAGAAGTTTAAAAAAACAACCAAACCAACCAAACCACAAACGTTTTTTAGAGACAGAGAACTGAAAGCAAGGCTCTGGAAAATTTCTGTAGCTGTGAAAAAGTTATATATCCAACAAACACAAAGCTGAGTCTGAAACCGTAACAGCTGAAACCTTCCAGTGAGACAAATGTCTAAAGCTTATTCTACAAGGCCATAACCTTTCAGCTCAGTTCTTTCTCCTGCGCCAATGGGACTCAGAAGTAACTCACTGAAGCCAGTGGAACTAATCCCCTGAAAAATACCATCATACTAAAGCTGTAAATGCACAACTTACCTTAGTCCTAACAGATTTCTACAGGAATGAAGATTCCTAAATACTCTCTTCAGCTGAGCTCCTTTCCCTTTCAAGTAAGACAGAATCATCTTACTCTTCATTCTGAACTTAATAATTCCATTAAGATCCAAATTTACTGGTGTAGCTAGTTCGCAGGTTTTAAACTTATGCCACAATTAATACCACGTTACACCAGCAGATAGTGGGGAGAGGGTGCCTGTGTGTAAATTGTTTCATTTGTCAATCACAATAGTCTCACATTACTCATAATTGATTAACAGTGAACATTCCCCAAATACTTTCCTTCAGAACAGAGGCCACCCACTTCAAACTCAAGTTGGCTACTCAAGGTCATCTCTCTAGGTGTATGAGCCATATCCATTAGTCCACATTGTAACCCAGCTTTTGGCAACTTAATTTATGGAACAGAAGGATGAGGCAAATTTACACTGTATTTGCACCAGAAAGACACCAAAGTTGAGGCAAAATTTGCCTGCAAAATACAATTGTCAGTAACCCTACCATGTAACTTACTGTGAGGTAGGTGAGAAAGGCAATGACATCTATCATTCTTGAGTCTTTCCCTGCATCAAAGCGCCCTGTTTCAGATCAATACCTTACTTTAATATCTTACTGTTTTAGTTCAAGTACCTTTTCCAGATTAACCCATAAACAGTGAATGCTGCAGTTCGTGGACAGCAAAATGTCATTACTAGACAGAAGTAACAAGAGGCTGCAACTGAGCTTGATGTTATAAAATAGGAAATGAACTATATACATGCACACATTTATACAAAGCTTTTTCATCATTGTAACAGCAGCTGTTTCAGGAAACATTCATATTCACTGACTTGAAACTGACTGCAACATACACACAAACCAAAGACAGACTTTCCATAACACTTCCTCAGTGCTTATTGCCAGGTGCTGTTAGTGCTGTGGCTACAATTCCTGGGTACATTGCAGGTGACTGACTTCAGCAAAGGCAACCTTAAAACATTAATGTACTGGGCCTCAAGATGTGCTCATTTACAAATATCACATGCCCAGAAGAAAAAAAATGAAAAGGTGTATCTGAGATGAAAGTTTTGGGTGATTAGAAAAACATACCAAATTTGCTATTAACTCCTTCGAAATGTATCCACACTATGATCAAATTTAGAATTGTATTAAAATTCCCAGTAAACATGTTACCGGAAAACAGTACACACAATCATTTCTAGCTGTGGTGCACAGAACATGCTAAGGCATGAGACCCTCCTGGTTTCAGCTAGGATAGAGTTAACTTTCTTACTAGTATAGTGCTGGTATAGTGCTATGTCTTGGACCTAAGATGAAAATAACATTGATAATACACTAATGTTTTTAGTTGTTGCTAAGCAGTCAAGGCCTTTTCTGCTCCTCGCACCATCCCACCAGACAGTAGGCTGGAGGTGCACAAAAAGTTGGGAGGAGACACAGCCTGGACAGCTGACTCAAACTGACCAAAGGGATGTTCTAAACCATACGATGCATATAAAGCTGTGGGAAGAAGGAAGGGGGGGATATTCAGAGTGATGTCATTTGTCTTCCCAAGTAACCATTACACCCCTGCTTTCCTGGAGATGGCTGAACACCTGCCTGCCCATGGGAAGCAGCTGAATAAATTCCTTGCCTTGCTCTGCTTGTGTGCATGGCTTTTGCTTTACCTGTATGTCTACACCTCTACCTGTCTATACCTCAACCCATGAGTTTTCCTCATTTTTCCAACTGTCTCCCATTCCACTGGGGAGGGGGAGAAGTAAGCAAGGGGCTGTGTGGTCCAAGTTGCTAGCTGGGGTTAAATCACAATAACAACAAACCCCAAGACGTGCGTGTCCCTTTCCAGCCACCTCCCTCCATAAAAGCCCACATCGTGCCTTCGACGTACACGGGTGGCTCACTAAGGCAGCAGAACTCTGCTGTGACAGCTGATCCTCAAACCTTCAAGACTTGCTCTGCCCCCTGGCTCGTGGCAACCGGCTTCCATTCTTTTTGGCACCAAGCAATCTCTGCGCTGAAAAGCCTAAGGCTTTTGTGCACAGCAGGTTCAAATGTATAGGCTAGAAAGATAAGTGGGCATTTCTTTTTTTTTCATTTCTGTATGTTTACGCGTCTCCCTCTCCTTCCCAGAGATTAAATGAGAAAGTGGACAGAAGAAAACTACCCAGCCAAAACCAAGGAGTCTCATCGCTTCTGTGAGGGACAAAAATACGGTGGGGATGTGGAAACAGTCTGTGTTGAGCCCCAGAACAGAACTGGAAAAATTCTCTCACTCTTTACTGGATGGACTACAGCTGGCTTTAGTCACAGGAAAAACAAAACAAACAAAAGATCCCCAAAACACTGTAAAGCTGGCAGTTACACTACAGTAGAATAATTTCCTACACAATGCAGAAAAACTAGTGAAAAAGTGAAAAAAAAAACCAGTAGAAATCTAAGAAGATTATCAACACCGAACAGTAGTTTTTAATTTTTAAATATTAGCATCACAGAATCGTTTTGGTTCAAATAGACCTTTAAGATCATCAAGTCCAACTAGCACTGCCAAGTTACCACTAAACCATGTCCCTCGGCACCTCATCTACACATCTTTTGAATACCTCCAGGGATGGCAACTCAACCACTTCCCTGGGCAGCCTGTTCCGATGCTTAAATATTCTTTGTATTTTTTTAAAAAATGGAAATTCCTAAATGAATAAGAGACTTTTAATGGCACTTTATTGAATAGCTTAATGAAAATGCTAATGAAGGTCAAGCTGCCACAGTTTATAATGAAAGGTTTTACACAGGCAAGCAGGCAGAGAATCAGTAAGTCTGAGACAATTGCATAGAGTGGCACAGCAATGCTCCTTCACTTTGTGATAGTCTTGCTTATTTCTAAATTATCCTTTGTGATTAAGATATTACTGCACAATAACAATCAATAGAAATAATATTGAGGAACTAATCTGAGCGACACATACTGAAGTTTCTGAGGTTTTCCCTCACCTTTCCTCTTTCTCCCAAATTCATCCAATGATTGTTAACTTGTGCTTTTCACCTACTAAACAATAAAAATCATTCAGTTTCTTCTTTGATGAAGTATATTAACTTCTAAATGTACTTGTACTGGTATTCCTGGAAAAGCTAAATCTGCTAGATGTTTTTACCTGCAATATTCACACTGAATTGAATCTTCCTTGAAAAGTCAGCAAATTCTACCTTTTGACTTCAGCAAACTGAAGCATATTCCTTTTATTCACCCCAACACCAATGTAGACTACAAGAAACCATGTAACCATCCTACACCACTATTTAGTTTCCTAATCCTGCCGCAGCTTCCTCCCAGGTACCGTTGTCTTTCTTCCCTTTCTTCAGGGAAGCAGGCTGGGCCACGGAGCCCGCAACCTGTGTTTTTGATGGGTGCCATATGTTTCATCTCCCTCAGCTGGCAATGAAGGAGTGGCTGTGCTCATAAGAGATTTGTAAGCAAATCTCTGTGGGCTACAAGCACTTCAGAGTTAACCCAGGCTTCACATTCCATTATGCTAAACTGGGACTATGTATCTGACAGAACAAACGCATGTTTAAGGAAGCAGAGCAAAAGGTACACTCATATCTTTTCCTTGAACCAAATTTCCCCGTTTTCTGGGATTTCTCAATCCTCACAATAGCTAACAACCAGCTTTCACCATGGAAATGCATTCTCTTAATTTAAACTTAATATATTCTTTTTAACTTATTTTAAAAGTCCTTTTTTCTACTTAATAAAAGGAAACAGTGAAGCAGCTTCTAAATGGAAAATCTTTTGCTGATGCAGGATGTCCCGGATTATGCCAGTAACAGTTTATATTCTTGGTGCTGTGTGTGTAATAGGAAGTACTGTAACAAGCAGGAACAGAAATTAATCACGAGAAAAACCTTGTTTAAAACTGACAAAATCCATGAGACAGCAAGAACTCCAAATACATGTTCTTGTCTTGCTAGACTATACTCTGTTAGTTGTTAGCGGAAGGAACAGGTCCAGTGCAAATGGAAGTGCCAAAACAAACTAGTTAACTGCCTCACCTACCATAAATGTTTAGATGTCAACCAGACTCATCCTTTGAGTTTCATCTCTTCTACTCCCTGTACAGAGTTAAGCCTTTACAACTGCTACAAAGACAACTATTTCTTACATTCAGTGGTAGGACAAAACTTTTCTTCCCTAATGTTCATCCCAACACTCTGAAACTGACTTTTTTTTTTGTTTTGTTGTTTTGTTTTATTATCAGAGTTAGGTTGATAGTTGGACTAGACGATCTTAAAGGTCCCTTCCAACCTAGACAATTCTATGATTCTATGATTCTCAGTAACTGTAGAAAAAAACCCATAACCACTAATGCTGTTAATGTAGTTCCTGAAATCCACACCTGACTTCTAAAGGCAGAAGCCTCTAAAAACCAGTGCAACCGATGCATGGCTTTGCTTAGACAAACAGAACTCCTTCCCTGCATTTCACAACAGCCACGTCAAAGCTGAGCATCAGTGCTCAAGGAGTGACTCCCAGGGTGTATGGAAAGGTGGAGAGAAAGCAGAGGGGGTGACCCCAGTGCTGCTAAGGCATATGCTTGTACTTGTCAAGGACAGTGAATACGTGTGACTTTTTACATTAAAAACTTGGGCTGTCACAGCAGCTACTTAGCAACTTCTGAACATTTTTAAAGCATCTAGAACTAATAGGCATACAAGTTATTAAAGCTGGTAAACACAGGACTGCACTTCATACCACCACTTTTCCATTTGCTTAGTACATGGAATGCCCCCTCACTATTTTTTTCCCCCAAAAAAGCTCTAATCTCAACACTTCCTCTCTACAAGTTCAGTGACAGCAACACCCACTTTCGGCATCATATAGAAACACAGCAAGTAAAGCTGATCAGCAAAACTTTGCCACTTGGCAAGGCCAACCTCCACTGCTGCACCCGTGAGAGCCACGCAGAATATCAGGTCCACCGTGTCTAGTGTACCAGGGTTGCTGTAGCTCCTTGCTCCTAGGACACCTGGAAGTCACCACCACTAAAACATTATGTGCATCTCCTTCTATCCCCATCCACATCACACAGCAATTTTGAATATGTGTTCAGTCTTTCATCCCCTTGTTTCTTGCTTTCCCTACTCTGCCAGACTATTTTAAAACTAAAGACAGAGAGAAAACCCTAGAAGGAATCTACTATTACAAGAAACACAAACTTGCACTGAAGAATTATAAGAACCATGATAATGGGCTCTTTGTAGCTATAAGGAAGAGATGGCAACAATGCATGAATAATTTTTTTAACATGGCAGAAGGAGAGAAAGTTGTTCTTTACACAGCTACAGCTGCAGATGACAAATAGACAAAATAGGAGTGACAGCATATGACAAGCATTCTTAAATTCAACTGCTGATGATATTTACACTGTTGTAAAAAAGGTGCTTACAAATAAAAAGATTAAAACAAAAACCCACCACACCAGGAAGTCTAGTTAGAATCTGAAAGAAACTTTTCTGTAGTCAGCAGCTAAACACTGTGTATCCGTAAGTAGCCTTAGATTTGCCAGAAGAGCTCCCCTGTGTCCTTCCAGCAGTGCTGGAAGCAGATCTTTCCACAACCAAGGTGAAATGCAATCAAGATGCTCACATGTCACATCCACTGCTTACATCCTCCACGTTAATGAAACCAGCTGTGAAGACAGGAGAGAATTTGGAAACCAGATTTGAAATCAGAAGCCAAAATGCACTTCTGCTTCACTACGTAAGGGCGGTTAAAACTTCACACACAGCCAGCACCCTTATTTTCTTAAAGTTAGACCGCCAGTGAAATACAAACCACTTCAGTGCCATGTCAATGGTGACCACAGAGCTGAACTTCAGCTTTTCGCATGTGTATTTGGCACAAACCCAAGAGAAGGTGGTAGGAGTATCCGGACAAGACCTGTGATACGTGGGACAAAACCAAAAGCCCAAGTTACTCACAAGACAAAAAGCAGAAGTGGGAGATCAGCAGCACTCGGCTTTCACAGCCTTCGAGCTTTATCAAAAGATCTATTTGAGGCCTAGTCTAAACACTAATCTAACAACACTTCCTCAGAGCCACACAAATGTTTTGCCAGGTCATCTTAGAAACATGTACAGGTTGATACAGTAAGTACTTGATTTAAATTGAACTTTCCCAACAAAATTTAACAGCTGAACTACCAAGATCACTTTCTTTCTTTTTTTTTCCCCATGGAGGAAGGAGCCTAATTGCTTCTGAAAGATCTGAGCAATTTTGCACCCTAAGTTCTCTTGACTTTATATGAAACTTAGACACTTGCCTGAAATAATTAAAAAAAAAATTAACACTAATTACTCCTGACTTCCCTTTAAATTACAAGTATTCTCCCATCCTGTACAATAATAATATCTTATATGAGGAGAGGCTGAGAGATCTGGGACTGTTCCCCCTAGGGAAGAGTAGTCTCAGGGGGGTCTTATCAGTGTCTGTAAATATCAGATAGTGAGAGTAAAGAAGATGAAGCTAGACTTTTCTACCAGTGCCCAATGACAAGACAAGAGGCAGTAAAGATATACTGCAACACAAGAAATTCTGTTTAAACATAAGAAAAAACTTTTTTTAATGTTAAAGTGACTGAAGATGCAACCAGTCTGTCCAGGGAGGTTGTCTCTGTCTTTGGAGGGTATTCAAAACCTAACTGGACACAGTCCTGAGTAGCCTGCTCCAGGTGGCCCTGCTTTGATCAGGGGCATGGACAATACAATTTCCAAGACTTTGTGATTCTACAACTGTGTGGATAAAAGCACAGGCCAAAATAACATAGCAGTGAAGTAGGGAGAATCTGGAAGTTGACTGAAACCCAGAGGCAGGGACACCTCGTATAAAACTTCCATTCAGTTAAAATAGCATTGAGCTTGAAAAGGCTATTTGGGTCATAAAGAGGACGAGAGAAGAACCCGAACCCTGCCAGTCCTGCACAGCTCTGAGACATGGACAGAACAGGATCTTACCCAGAGGAGTGGTGACTAAATGGAAACAGTCACCTCAGGGGCTGATTGGGATCTAATCACAGCTGCTGCATATCCAGCTCTGCATACCACCCAAATCTAATCTAGGTTTTTTGGACCACAGACTGCAGACGTTCCACTATTCTTCTACAGATTTTTTTGATTAGCAGTACTATGTAGTTACTGATGGTCAAAAAAGGCACAAAAGTACTGACTTTATATCAGAAAAGATAGCAGGTAAGCATTTTGGAATCTGCCAGTAAGATTATGGATTGCTACCCACAAACTTTGTGTCTAGTCAAAGCACAAACAAAACAAACAAAAACCCCAAGCCCCCACATGCCAATCTTAACTGCCAGTTATAAAGACTGTCCTCATCCTCCACTTTTTCTCTTCTCCCTGAATCTGCAGCCCAACAGCTTTCTTTTTTAAATATTATTGGAAAAGAGGAGGTGAATAAGCAAAAATCCATACACACACCACATTAATATAGATATAGGCAAGCTCTGAAGGTTACCTTTCATAACTTCAAACTTTAACATCATAGGATGATAGCCACTATTTACAACTGTGAGCTATGTACACCATGACAATCTTCCACTGTGAGCACAAGATGATGAGCATTGACTTCACACTGAGTTACAGAAAGCTTTAGGAACCAACAATAATAAATCCTAGCAACATCTGCTTTCAAAATTAGTATTTTTTCCTGATTTTTAACAAACAGCAAGAAAAGTTTCTAGTCTTTTTATTTTCTATTCAAGAATTTTAAAATGTTGCTAGCTGTTTACAAGCATGAAGAAATATAGGAAAAGTATTCCAAAGTTATTTGTAAGCACCCAAGAAAAGTAGATGATGGTATTCTTCCCATTTCGTCTGCAGCAGCACCTTAATCTATCCGTAGCTGCTCCAAAGAACCCCATTTCCTCAGTTAGCAAGTTGTTGCTGCTGCAGGTAATTGAACCTGGTGAGAACATACCAAGATAGCAGAAACTCCATCCAGCAACTGCACCCACTGGAACAGTTTTAACTTACCCTGTACTCAGAAGTAGCAGAGTCATTTTTGGACTCTGCCACCATGCCTCAACTAATAACCTGCCATTCAGGTGCTACCCAAGCATGACTTCCAGAGGTGAGGGTGCTGCCACACAAGAGACCTGGTAATCTCCTTAACGCAGTTGAAGCTTTGGCATCAGAAGACACAAAAGCAGCCCGAGCCTGTTTGTGGCTTCCACGTGGCAATTTATTTGCTATACGCAAGGAAGCTCTCCAACCACTGTAAAAAACTGTAGGACATTCTTGGAGTTAATTACTTTAGATCCAAGTACAGAGTTTTAAAGTGAGATGCCCCCAAGACCAACACCCATTGTTTGAGGTTTGTGTGTACGTACGCAGATGTGTACACATAATGCATACAGTCTGTGCACCTGCAGGTGCCTTTTTTGTAACGCCTTCATTCCTGTGTGCTTTCCTAGCAAAATCATCTGAACCAGACCTCTACACCTTACTAAAATTCTATAGCTTAGCAAGGGAAAGAAAAGGTGAATTAACTCAGGCTGGTGATACTCCTATCTTTCCTGGTTTTGCTGTTTCAGGGAGCTGCTAAAAAAACAAATTTGACTCTAAGAGATACGATTCTCGAATCTTCTGTCTCTACATCCAAAATCTCTGATTTGAGACCAAAGTATCTTCCCAACCCCAGAGGACCGGATCACTGCACCTAAAGAACCAGGTCCCAGTACAGTACTGCAGCAGATCCTGAATGGTATCACTTACTAGGTGCAGTCAGTTCCCAGCTAGTCTTCACTGACTAATGCCATGCAGTCCTTCAATGGGCATGTAGGTGTCAAAACCAGAGCTTTTGCAGGGCATCTGGCATTAGCCACAATAATTTGCTATTACAGTGCCTTGACAATGACTCTGGTTTCTCCAGGGGGCCAGAACCACATGCTGGTGCATGCCTGTCCAACCATCTGCAACCACTTACGACCATAATATCCCACACCATTTCATAGACCATATTAGATTTACATCCCAGCAGGTGCTGTCACAACAGCAAGTTTGATCACTAAATTACTGTGTCAAATTATATAACACTTGTACACACTTAACACTTATCATCTTTCCTTCAGGCTTAAGCATCCCTTATACTTACACCGTTCTCCTCAGCTGCGAACACCAAACATAGAGTTATCCAATGTGTCTTCAGTTCAAACTTTTAAGTTCAGATTTAGGCTTTGAACCTACAACCATTGCCAAACCTCAAAAAAGCCAGGATCTTGTAGGGCATAACTAAGAAATAGACTAAGAGTTTAATGCTAAGAACCTAAGCAGAAGCCAAAAACCATCTACTGGTACTGAACCTTTCTTGAGCTTAATTTTAATAGCTGAAAGTCCTCATAAAAGCCCTCACTTGTATTTATTATGTGAATACTAAGATTATTACTGAGTGTTTTGCAAACTTACACCTAGCCAAGAAATACAGTTATATTATGAAAGGGGGCTGCTTTTCAGGGGCACTCAAGAGGCTGAAGAACTTCTCAAAAGATTGCAAGTATAAGAAGAAACCATTACAAATTTCTTAAGGGACTTTAAGACTTCTAAGTGTATCCAGCAACATGTAAATACAATAATATAAATCCATTTCAAATACAGTAATTTACACCCATGTAAATTGGCAAAAAAATGAACAAGATTTGGGGTCATGAGCTTAATCAAAACCACTGTAACCTGAAAACAAAACAGTTATTATTAATGGTTGAACCCAAAGGGCAAAGCAATAGAAGCCCCCATTTGTCCCCCCAAAAATGAGTAAAAGAACTTATAGTAAGAATTATCTTTTGTCACTCTGGCTCCCAGAGAATATAAACATATGTCAGCCTGTTAATATTTGCTTTCCTGTGGCTGTTGTATTAAACTGAGCACAGCTGGATGGATCTTATCAAAGAGAAAGAGAGGATAATAAATCAGTGTTCCTGAAACACAGAGGTTTAATCCTCCTAAGGAAATGACTATAACTCAGATCGAGAGTTTACAATTTGCAGTGAAAAAAATAGAGCCTCCAGACCCATACAGGCCCTTACATATAACAAGTCTATAGGTAACCTTTTGAATATACATCATGTATAGCACTTAAGAAACAACTACAAAACCCCACTCCAGACCCAGAATACTATTTTACCCAGAATTAAATATTTGCAATACACGAGCACGGAAAAATACCTCCACACAAGTCCCTGAACTGCACATGTGCACACAAATAACTCCTGGGCAGATGAGTTTCACAAAGCAAAAAGTGATAAAATATGTACTTTATGCCAGCATATAACCATATAATTACTCCTAGCAATGGTAAATTACTAGATAAAATAGATATTAGTTACGGATTGCACCCTACGTCCAAAGCATACTCAGCTTTGGACTGAGCATGGAAGCCATTCAACTGCTTTAACAGATGCTAGATATGTACTTACACAAATCACACAGTTAGGATAAAATTTACTTACTGATCTCCTTGAGACTGGCCATAATGAAAACTGTCAAATGTTCAAAACCAGAGCCTGATTACAGCAAATATTACTAGCAGAAAAGTGCTGAGCTCCAAAATGCCCTGTAGCTCTTCCAGGAAATAATAATTAAAAAATAGATTCACACATCAGTACTTGGTCATACACACAACATTTTCCTCAGAAGGTAGTAAGAGACATATCTGCTCCAAGGCAGCAAAATATTAGACCTCTGTGATTAGACTACTACGTGTTCTTTATGTTAGATGCTAATAGTATCTATACACTATCTCCCTATCTCATCTGCTTTCATAGGTCATAATTCAAAAACATCTGAATCAAGGTTTGAAACATGCCAGTGAAATATGGTAGCACCATTCCTTTGCCATTATCATCACTCTTCTACCAATCTTCTATATACCCGAAATAGTGTTTTGTATTTAATATGTGTACCTTTATCTCAGATACAAGCTCAAAAGTGTGAACTAGTTTACATACATGATTTGCAAGAAAAAGATTGCAAATACTAAGCAGCTTGCTCTGTTTAGCCTGCATTTCATGGAGAAGCAGCTGTTTCTCCCCATAGCCAATAAAAAACTCGAGTAACACGCATTCCCCAAAAGATCCCTTGTTTATCATTCACGGTGCTTGAACTGGGATTTTCAAACATCTAGGCATTAAAACAATTAGCTAATGAGAACTTCAGGATTTAAAGTATGAGGTATTACCAAATTAAATATTGTTGAAGACTGCATTGATAAAGAACAAGAATAAAACCAGACACAATAGCACAAAATAAAACAACATCAATTCAAAAAGATTTTTTTCTGGTTTTACAGAGATAAGTACATCTCATGAAGAGAAATTTCTGCTGCATTAAGTTTAAAAGTACTAAATAGCATACTTTGCACTGAGTACATTAACAGACTATTTTATGTTAAAATGACAAACAGTTTTGTAAGAAACTGCTGCCCTTTAAAAACATACTCATTTAATGATTCATTTTATTTTTTAAAATGCACCCTGAAGGAAAAAAGCTCCGGTGTCACCTGAACATTTAAATTCTCCTAAGTTTCACTGGGACTACTGCATTATATAGAAGACATACTCCTAAATCTCTTAGAACTGCCTTTAACTCACCTATATGGCACTCCAGCATGTAAACAATTTCAAAACAAGAACCAACATTCGAAATCTCCCTGTCCCATGCAGCAACAGGATGGTAGGCAGCTCTACCCTAGATAAACTGCCACCCTGAAATTTCCGAGGGCCTCAATTCTTTTGCATGGGAAATTACGACCAATTTAATCTTGGCAGGCCTGTGCTCAGGTCAGCTCATAATTCTAAGCAACACATTTGCTCATTCTTCTTCTCTTAGCAATAAGAACTGGACTTTTCAAGTGCCTTTTTAACAATAACCTGCCAATACAGCTGTGCTGGGAGGTGATGGTACACATGCAGATGCCAAGAACTTGCAGGTAAAGCACCAGGAAAGAACTTAAAAGGCTTGACACGGCAAAAGTTACCGAAGGAAAAAGATGAGGGAAAAAAAAAAAGACAAAACTACAATACACATGCAGAATGAAGAATGAAGGTCTGGCAACCCTTCACTATGGGATTGGCAGGAACTCCTACCAAACACAGGCCTGCAAACTCCTTGTCTTGACATCCATTATGCCAACATTTGAGAATTCCAGTTGGAATTTGGGACCCCTGTGTGTCTGTCAAGTACGAGATACCAGCTCCTACTCGGAGGTTACAAAGCACAGCGTCACAGAAGGTGCTACCTCAGGACAAACGCAGGCTGACACGTGGCTTTCAGATTGCGAAGTAACAACAAAACAAAGTTTAGCATAAAAGCTTCCTGCTTGGGTAATGAATGCCAAGTTTTTATACAAAACACATTTTCATTTCAAACACAAAGCTAGGAATTGTGAAATGGATATGTCCTAAGGGCTGAAATGAATTATTTGCTTTTCCTACCAAAGGAAATATATCAGGTTGGGAACTTGTTTTTTAACAATTAACTTGGAAATATTTAGGTGTAAAAAGTATTTACTTGTAAGTTTTAGAAAAAAATAAAAGGCTTTTTTTGTGACACATACTTTTATTTACTTGCACCGTTTTGCTTTTCAGTTAGTATTCCATGCAATTCCCAACCAGTGGCTAACTCCAGATATTTCCAAGATGCTCTGCATAAAGTTCTAATGCTTTCTGAGCAAAAGATGGGCACAAATACAAGCACTAGGAAAAGTAATCACATTTAAAAGAAATTAACTACAGGAGACCTGGGCCTAGCAGTGGAACCACAAAACATTGCAAGTATGTAATACATCTAGAAACCCATTCCTCCTTTATATTTAAATGTTATTTTACAAGAATGCTTTTTTTCCATGGAATACCTTCAGTTTGAAGATAGCAAATGAAGGTATCTCCAATAAGCTATTTCAGCACTAGCTCAACATTGAGAAATAAAAAGGTGTCATTGTTAAATTAATACTTTTGTAGTAGAAAATGTTATTTCAGTACTGAGGAGCATTACTACTGAGGAACCCAGCAATGTATTCCTGAACTCTAATAAAATGTTATTAACTCATATATAGTATTCGTTACAAGTACACATGACCTTTTCTCTTAGAAAGTTGGAATACTGTTTTGAACAATAACTCTCTAAGCTAAATCCAACTTCTTAACATAATCACGTTGAAATTCTGTAACAATAAAAGAAGATAACCATAAAGAACAGCAGTGTCATTGTGCACAAAGGTTTTTGCAAAGATCTGCTTACCCATGCTACTGTTGTAGAAAACTTCCTATAATGCTATTCATACGGAAAGTATAGTTTTAAGACAGAATCCTGCATTATGTGCCAAGAACTCTGCAGAAAGATCATCAGTGCTTGAAAGCCTGGAAATAAGTGAATATATCATATGAAAGACACCATCATCTCCCATGTTATCATTCACAGAATTTTTGCATATAATGAAATGAAAAATACAGAATGTGTTTTCGCACAGGAGGAATTGATTCCTACCAAAGCTGCAGAACTTCATTCCTATTACCTTTTTTTTTCATAACTACTGGCTTGGACTGATAAAATTGCAGGTTAAATAGAACCAGTGTAAATATATCTGAAAGAGCTCCACTTAAAATACATATACAGTCACCACTACTACCAGCAGAAGATCACAGAATCATAGAATATCAGGTTGGAAGGGACTTAAGGATCATCTGGTTCAACCTGCTTGGCAAAAACACAGTCTAGACAAGATGGCCCAGCACCCTCTCCAGCTGAATCTTAGAAGGGTCTAATATGGGGAATCCACCTCTTCCCTGGTGAGAGTATTCCAATGGCTGATTGCTCCCATTGTGAAACATTTTCCTCTTGTGTCCAATCGGAATCTCCCCAGGAGTAACTTGTACCCATTACCCCTCTTTTACACGTAACTCCTTGTAAAAAGGGAGTCTCCATCTTTGTAGCCACCCTTCAAATACTCCAAGATGGTGATAGGTCTCTCCTAAGCCTTCTTTTTTCAAGGCTGAACATAACCAGTTGTCTCAGCCTTTCCTCACATGGCAGGCTTCCAGTACTTTGATCATCTTTAAGGCCCTTCTATGGACCCTCCCCAGCATATTCATGTCTTTCTTGTACAGCAGGGATCAAAACTGAACACAGTATTCCAGGTGTGGCCTGATAAGCACTGATTAGAGTGGGATAATGACTTCTTTATCTCTGCTGGTCATGTCCTTGTTGATGCAACCCAGCACCCTGTTGGCTTGCTTTGCCACTGCAGCACACTGTTCGCTCATATTCAGCCTGTTATCCACTAGGATCCCCAGCTCCCTTCCACAGAGCTGCTCCCCAGCCATTGTTATGTTTTCCCACGTGCAAGACCTTACATTTGTCCGTGTTGAACTTCACAAAGTTCTTGTTAGCCAACTCTTCCAGCCTATCCAGGTCTCCCTGCAGGGTGGCTCTGCCTTCCGAACTATCCACTTCCCCGCTCATTTTGGTTGTCATCAGCAAACTTCATCAGGGCACACTTGAACCCATGATCCAGATCACTTATGAAAGTCCTAACCGGTGTTGGGTCCAGTATCGATCCCTGGGGGATCCCACTTATGACAGGTTGCCAGTTTGAAAAGTTGTTATTAAACAGCTGTAAACCCTCTGGGTCTGGCCTGTCAGCCAGTTCCCCACCCACATACTACGTTCAGACAGCAATGCCTACTCTCTCCAGCCACCAAGAAAAGAATGTAGCAATTCATTTTTGGCCACCGGTTATTTTCCTATTTACAGTTCCCAATGCTATCTAGAGAAAGTTAATCGTCCCTGTGCTATTTCACATGATGAGTCTGTAGAAGAGTATGAATTTTAGAAGAAATGGACAAAATTGCAATTATTCAACCAACCAGAAAAGTACATCTTTGTAAAAGGACCTTTGAGGAAAAAAAACCAAAATCACAGCTAATGAAGTTGGCCTTTATGTTTTGTTGGTTTATGTGTTGTTTAGGTGCAGGTATACTTAATTTGTACTACCTGAGTTAAGGAGGCTTCAAATTTAATTTTCCTAAAACAAAATTGAAAAGAAACAAGACACTACACATATTGTCAAATCCTGTTCCCTTGTCCTGTTTTTTTGGACAAAACCCCTCTCATGGTTTAACCCCAGCTGGCAGTTAGATCATGCAGCCATTCACGCAGTTGTCCTCCTTCCCCCAGAAGGGCAGGGAGAAGAGGGAGAAAAGGAGGGGAAAGGAAAGGCAAAAAATTCTTGGGTTGAGAGAAAGACAGTTTAATAGAACAATAACAGAAAAAGAAAATAACAACCACAACAACAATAATAACATCAAAGGTCACTCTCACCACTCAGTGAATTGGCATCGTCCCAGGCAGAGATCAGGGATTTCCTCCCTGACCAACCCGTATTTATGTACTGAGCATGACACCTCTTGTGCAGAATATTCCATTGGTCATTCCATTGCTCTGTCTATGCTCCTTCTCAGCACCTATGAAAAGCTGGAAAGAGTCCTTGAAAGCTATAAACATTGCTCAGCAACAACTAAAACAATATGCATTTTTGACATTCCTGTCACAGCAATCTCTAGAAAGAAAATGAACTCTTTCCCAGCTGAAACCAAGACAACACTGTAACTTTAACATATCTGAAACATGAACGTTGCTGTGCTAAGCAGAGACGGGAAAAAACTATATGACTACGTTTTACCATTTAACATTTTTTCACACTGCTTTTGATATTACTTGCTTTAAGTGTGTATGTTTTAAGTGGAAAGTTCTCCCTTTCTGTGCTGTTTTCAACTCATACACCAGTGAAAAAATCACAAACAGAAATGATGGAAAATTATTTAAAAGTTTCCTATGCTGCAATTATTACTACACAACAGTGGAAACTGGAATGTCTGAGAAATTGTAATATCATTCTATGATTCTGATGTAAACAAATGCAAATTTTACAGCTTTTCCATAACAGGCTGAATGGCATATTCATTTTTCAACTATATTTTACAGTAATTTTAGCAGTATTGCAAACTGTTTTCCATAGGAACCGATGGAAGACTTTGTAAGACACGGTACTTCAGATAAACAAAAGAAGATTACTGTCCCTATTTAAGAAACAAAGAGATCCAGTCAACAGTCAAACATCAAGCAATACATCTGAGAAGTAGAAAAGGGCAAGGGTTAGAAATGACACAACCCTAGGCATACTGAAAAGTTAGCTCACTCTTTCAAGAAATATTGCAAATAAAGTTGTATCTACAAAATCTTCATCTGAGTTTACAGAGAATTTTGTACATGCAACAGGTCTGAGGCAAAGCACAGTAACTACAGAAAAGCATTAAGACAGCTCAAAGGCCATTTAACTCAAAGTTTAAAACACATAACCAAAAAGAGTTTGTGAGCTACTGCTAAGTTTCAGCAATTAAATATGACAGAAAATGGAAATTTCAGTGATAAAAGTTAACAATGCGACCTAATTTTTAACTAATTTTGTCATCTTCTAAGCAAAGGTATCAAAATCTTTCTTCAGAGCCTTTTAAATCACAGGCTAGATCAATTTACTGACTGAAAACAGGAAAGTACTTGGGTAAAATGGATTAGTCATTACCTATTATTTACCAGTAATTTCTTTCCTCAGATTTCCTATGTGCTTTATTGTAATAAGATTTTAATTTTAGAATGAGATTTTATTTAGTTTAATCAAATTTTGAATTTGTCTTTAGCATATTGAAAGTGGGAACCTGCACAACATTACCTGTTGTCAGCTATGAGGGAAACGTTCTGAGCAGAAACCCAAAAGCATGTTTCAAGTAAGCTTTTTCAGTGCTCAGGCTTATAAACAATTGGGCTAACAAGAGTCTTCAGGACACAGAGCAGCAGGTTCCTCACTCCCTCCAAAACAAGCCTTAAAGTAACTTTTAATACAACTCAGGTGGAAAATACTCACATAAATTTGTAAAGTACTATAATTAGAAATATTTGGTGCCTGACCAAAAGCAGTTTAAATTTTCTTTNAAAGTACTATAATTAGAAATATTTGGTGCCTGACCAAAAGCAGTTTAAATTTTCTTTCCAGAATTTTTTTTCTCCCATGATATTAACCCAGAAACTTACTTTGCAAAGCAGCTACGTGCCATAGTTACTCAAAGGAGTAAAGTTATTTAAAAAAAAAACAAAACAAAAACATCAAAAAAACAATCCAGAAAGAAAATAATAGAACATCATCTAAAAACACTAAAACAAGCCGGAGCCAGAGAAGAGTAATGCACTGAAGGTAAACTTCCAACATGACGGATAATACAACATGTGTTCTGCATGCAAAGAAAGCTTCATCTTTTGGAAAACAAATGTGAAATTTCTTCTGATTCCTTTTTGATGTTTGCAAATGAAGCTGCATGCTTAGATGACTACCCAAATTAAAGAGATTAAATTAAACACAATACATTAACATTATGAAGTGGCAAAATCAATCTCAAGGTCTTTGCAGGTATATTTTAAATAAATAGTTCTTGAGGCAACAGTTTGTGTATTACTACTCATAAAAAATTATCTAAATCGCTTTCATCAGTGAACAAAACCATTAGACCTGGAACTAATTTAGAGAAAGTGAAATGGAAAAAGGAAAATATAAAAACCCGAAGCTTATCTTTGATATTTCATTGATTACCTAGAGCTGAATTATCACCCAGGCAGTATTTCAGTTTTTATGTCTTATAGAATCATAGAATGGTTTGAGTTGGAAGGGATCTTAAAGATCATCTAGTTCCAACCCCCCTGCCATGGGCAGGGACACCTCCCACTAGAGCAGGTTTCTCAAAGCCCCATCCAGCCTGGTCTTGAATACTTCCAGGGATGGGGCATCCACAACTTCTCTTGGCAACCCATTCCAGTGTCTCACCACCCTCACAGTAAGGAATTTCTTCCTGGTATCTAACCTAAATCTCCCTTCCTTCAGTTTAAAACCATTACCCCTTGTCCTATTGGTCCATTCCCTCCCCATCTCTTCTGTAGGTCCCTCTTGATACTGAATGGCCACTATAAGGTCTCCCCAGAGCCTTCACCTCTCCAGGCTGAACAACCCCAACTCTCCTTCTCCTCAGAGCTGCACCTTATTCTTTCCAGTAAGAGTGGTCTTTCAGAAGCATTTCTTTGTTCAAATTGACCATCTGCTCTTACAAATCAAAAAGGAACAAAATTAATAGTGGCTTTATATGATCCTCACGCTCAAGTGAAAGCGAAGCACTGATCTGTCACGGAACAGTGCTTGCTAGACATAAAATCAACATCTATTACTTGGAGAGGTTTTCTGTTTATGTAGTGGGAAAAAGAAGTGACTTGGTGACACATGAGAGACTTTGCTAAATATTTTTCTGACAAAAAAGTGTGTTTAATAGTAGCTATGAATCAATAAAGAGGTGGTACAGCCACCCTTAAACCATGAAAAGAAGGTAAAGGAATAGCATATAGCAGTCCTCACCATCTTTAGGTGCTTTCATTCATACCAAGTCATTCTGGAGGTAAAGGACAAGCTAGCTAGATAGATACATTTATTAATATTACACAGATCATTAAAAAACAATAAATCATCATTTTATCAGATCTAGTTAAACTATAAAGGCAAAATGT
This sequence comes from Tringa tobata, assembly GCA_033628505.1. Lineage (NCBI taxonomy): Eukaryota > Metazoa > Chordata > Aves > Charadriiformes > Scolopacidae > Tringa > Tringa tobata. Next base: position 4,982,954 of record JAHREE010000068.1, read on the forward strand.
GGTTGTGATATTACAGGGCAATTTATTAATATGTTTGAAAAGTCAAACAGGTCATTCACTTGGAAAGGGTTAGTATTGAAGCCACAGCAAAGACTGTATCAATCCCAGCAACCTAGAAAAAATGAACATATGCACTATTGGGTTTGTTTTGTGCAAACAAAACAATTTATTGCTCAGTTCACCCAGCCACTGCTGCTCAGAGAGAAATTCAACCAAGAGCCAGGCTTTGACTTTAAGCTGTAGTTCCTCAGTACTTCAAAATCAAAGCTTACAATGTATAAGCTCCCACGTTCATTTACATTAGCTCAGTTCCCAGTACTTATGATCCAATCTACATCCACCCTCTTTCAGTTTAAAACCATTACCCTGTGTCCTATCACTGATCAAGAGTCCTTCCTGTAGGCCCCCTTTAGGTACTGGCAGGGGCTATAAGGTCTACCTGGAGCCTTCTCCAGGCTGAGCAACTGCAAGTCTCTCAGCCTTCCCTCACAGGAGAGGTGCTCCAGCCCTCTGACCATCTTTGTTGCCCTCCGCTGGACCCTCTCCCAAAGGTCCATGTCCTTCCTGTGATGAGGACTCCAGAGCTGGACACAGTACTCCAGATGGGGGTCTCACCAGAGTGGAGGGGCAGAATCACGTCCCTTGAACTGCTGGCCACACTTCTTTTTGATGCCAATGGCTTCCTGGGCTGAGAGAGCACATTGCTGGGTCATGTCATCCACTAACACCCCCAGGGCTGCTCTCAATCCATGCTCCACTCAGCCAGTACTTGTGCTTCAGATTGCCTTTACACACGTGCAGGACCTTGACCTTGGCCTTGTTGAGCTTCATTAGGTTCACACAGGCCCATCTCTCAAGCCCGTTCAGGTCCCTCTGGATAGCATCCCTTCCCTCCAGTATACTGACTGCACCACACAGTTTGGTGTCCTCAGCAAACTTGCTGACGGTGCCCTCAATCCCAACATCCATGTCGCCAACAAAGATGTTAAACAGCACCAGTCCCAGTATCAACCCCTTAGGGATGCCACTTGTCACTGGTTTCCACTTGGACATTGAGCCATTGACCACAGCGCTTTGAGTGCGGCCATCCAGCCAGTTCCTTAGCCACTGAGTGGTCCATCTGTGAAATCCATGTGTCTCCAATTAAGAGACAAGGATGTCATGTGGGACAACAAAGATGTTCAGGGGCCTGGACCATCTGTCTTAATGAGGAAAGGCTGAGGGACTTGGGTCTTTCTAGTTAGGAGAAGAGAAGGCTGAGGGGGGGTCAAATCAACACCTATAAATACTTAAAGACTAGGTATCAAGAGGACGGGGCCAGTGGTGCCCAGTGACAGGACAAGAGGAAATGGGCACAAACTTGAACATAAGAAGTTCCATCTAAACATGAGAAGGAACTTCTTCACTTTGAGGGTAGCAGAGCACTGGAACAGGCTGCCCAGAGAGGTGGTGGAGTCTCGATCTCTGGAGATGTTCAAAACCCGTCTGGACACGTTGCTGTGCAACCTGCTCTAGGTGGGCCTGCTTTGGCAGGGGGTTGGACTAGATGATCTCCAGAGATCCCTTCCAACCTCGTATCGTTCTGTGATTCTGTAACAGTGTCAAATACTTTGCACAAGTCCAGGTAGATGACATCAGTTGCTCTGTCCTGATCTACCAATGCTGTAACCCCATTGTAGAAGGCCACCAAATTTGTGAGGCATGACTTGTCCCTACTGAAGCTGTGTCAGCTGTCACCAATCACCTCCCTATTTTTTATGTGCCTTAATAGAGTTTCCAGGAGGACCTGCTCCATGATCTTGCCCAGTCACAGGGATGAGACTGACAGTCCTGTAGTTCTCTGGGTCTTTCTTTTTTCCCTTTTTGAAAATGGGGGTTACATTTCCCCTTTTCCAGTCAGCAGGAACTTCACTGGACTACCATAACTTCTCAAATATGATGGAAAGTGGCTTAGCAACTTCATCTGCCAGTTCCCCCAGGACCCATGGATGGATTCCATGGACTTGTGCACTTTCAGGTTCCTCAGCTGGTCTCAAACCTGATCTTCTCCCTTCCAGTCCCTGCCTTTGCCTTCTGTGACTTTGGCAGTGTGGTTAGAGCACTTGCTGGTGACGACTCAGGAAACAAGGTCATTGAGTACCTCAGCCTCCTCCAAATCCTAGCTGAGCAGGTCTCCTGTTTCCTCCCAGAGAAGGCCCACATTTTCCCTAGTCTTCCTTTTATCACTGACATACCTACAGAAACTTTTCTTTTTGCTCTTGACATCCCTGGCCGGATTTAAATCTATCTGGGCTTTAGCTCTCCTAACCTGATCCCTGGCTGCTCAAACAGTTTCTCTGTATTCCTTCCAGGTTCTCTGTCCTTGCTTCCATCTTCTGTAGGCCAGGCCTCCTTTTTCTCTCTGAGTTTGTCCAGAAGCTTATTGTTCATCCATGCAGGCCTCTGGCATTTTTGCTTGACTTCCTCTTTGCTGGGATGTATTGCTCCTGAGCTTGGAGGAGGTGATCCTTCAATATTAACCAGCTTTCTTGGGTCCCTCTTCCCTTCAGGGCTTTATACTACAGTGTTCTACCAAGCAGACCAAGCAGATCCCTGAATAGGCCAAAGACTGCTCTCCTGAAGTCCAAGGTAGCAAGCTTGCTGCGCGCCCTCCTCGCCGCACTAAAGATCTTGAACTCCACCATCTTGTGTTCACTGCATCAAAGGCTGTCCCTGAGATTTACATTCCCCACCATCTCCTCCTTGTTGGTGAGAACAAGGTCCAACATGGTTCCTCTCCTCGTTGGTTCCTCTCCTCGTTGGTTCCTCTATCACTTGGAGAAGGAAATTATCATGGACGACTTCAAGGAACCTCCCGGATTACTTATGCCCTGCTATGTTGTCCCTCCAACAGATATGGGGGTGGTTGAAGTCCTCCATGTGAGGCTTGTGAATGGGAGGCTGCTCCTATCTGTCTATAGAGGGCCTCATTCATTTGGTCTTCCTGGTCAGGTAGCAGATCCCCACTTTAACATCACTTGTCCCTACCCTCCCTTTGACCCTGACCCATAAGCTCTCTGTTGGCTCTTCATTCATCCCCAGGTGGAGCTCCATGCACTCCAGCTGTTCAATGACATAGAGGGCAACACCCCTCCTTGTCACCCTGCCTGTCCTTTCTGAAGAGTCTGTATCCTTCCATTCCATGGTGTATGGTAGCCTTCATACACAGTGTTCCTGCACAACAGGGGAGCTGTGCAATCCTGAGCTCTTATTTTAAGCTTTTCCTTGTAGTTCAGTTTCAAAGCAGAAAGATTACTACTTGATTTACTTCTTTCCGCTAATATTAAGCAAACAAAGTACCTTATAAGCAAATACAGTGAAAGAAGGTAATCTGAGGGCAACCCTAACAAGAACACGTAGCAGTTAACAGAAGACTTAATAGCATTATTATAAAATATAATTTTTCATTTCTTCACTCTTCACTTCTTTTCCAGAAGGGTAAATATAGTTGCATTATACTACTTACTAACCTCCATTTTAGGTAAAGCATTTAACGAAAATTCTAATTTTGCTGTGCCTGTTACACTATTACTTCCTTTGGAAACATGACCAAATGGGATGAAATGAAAAAATACTCTATTATCTTCCTTTATGATAGCAGTCACAAAAAGAACCCCAATAGCATGTTCTCCCTTATTCTGTTCTGTTGCTTTCTTTAGGGAACATGAAGAACGAACATCAGGTACCTCAGAAAATGACAGTGCACCAAAAAGCCAACATTGTCAACAGTATGACATCACTTTTTATAGAAGAATTGCAGGGATGCCACTTTATGCCTTTCCGTGGATCACCCTTTTGGGACCTTAGAGGCAGCAAATGTTCTCAACAGACCGTATCCTCATCTCTTCACTGCAAATCTCTCCCCTTCCAAAGTAACACTTCACGGGTTTTGGGTACCAGGTAATACAAAACCAAAGGCAGCAAAGCCGTGTGATCCTTTTGCTCCTCAAAACATCGTGCTTGTTTTATCTTAAAACTGCTACTAGTTGTCTAGTAACTGCTATCCCTTTGAATGTTTCACAGGAAATTATTTTATATTTTAGTAAAAACAGCATCAACTGGAAACACAACAGTTAAATTCTCCCAAACTGAAGCGCAGAGCATACTAGCGTTGGAAAATAACTTGTATTTTCAACTAATACCCAGTGAAGACAAAAAATCGTTTTTCACACAAAGCACTGGCATTTAATGATCATTTTGCTAAACTTCCAAAGGAATTAATTTAGTTTTCTTAATACAATCCTTAAAACTTTTAAAACCACATAATGATAATGTCAAGAGAAAGATTTAAACTGTTCTATTTAAAAAGCAGTGTGTCTTAATTAAAGGTACATGGGGAGAATTCATAAATTATCATTTGACAGCTTCAACATACCTTTCTCAAATAAAATCACTGTCTTGACATGCATACTGATGGGTAAAAATCTGAGCAAAGAGTTAGTTGCTTTAAATTATGATTGGTTTTGCCACTCAGCATGTTCATCCAGGGAACCTTCAGCCCTGGAACCAGTCTACCTTCAGCCCTGCAAAATCAGGTTCTCAATATTAAAGCACACTGAGTTTTTCTAATTTAAAAGAAGTCGCTACCTTGATCCGGTTACCTGTAATGTGATCCAGAAATAATTAAGAATGAAGATGTATTTGTAGACTGGTAGAGCTGTTCTTACATATGCTTACATCATCTCTGGACTTCATGCTGCTAGTCTGCACAATCCAAACAGTTCATAAATATTCTACAACTACCCATCATAATGAAGCTTGTGGCTACTTAAAGTGGTTTGTATCAAGTATTTGCTCTGATTAGCTTCTAAAGAAATGGATTATGTCATTTACTCTTAGAAACCGCAGTACGCAATCAGAATCTCAAGCCAGAACCAGCACTTGTTCAATTGACTAGAGTCAATTTTGTGAATCCTGTGTTAGCAAACTACTAAAACAAAATGAACAGGAATTAACCGCATTCATGTCAAAATATTATTCTTCAGACTAAGACAGCCTCCTCTCTTAATGTCTATTCAAGCTAGATTAGCTTTACACTGTATCTTCTTGGTATTAATTTTCAAACAGATAAGAAAGAAAAAGAACAAATTTACCAGGCGGACAAGCAGAGGGATTTCTCAGTTTTTTGTAAAATCTGTTCACAGAAGGCAACGCAGATACAGTAAATACATCTGACAACGGCAGGCAGACAGCATGGAGGAGGAAGGCTGCAGAAAAGCAAGCAATCACCACCAGATAGGCCCTCATGCCTTAGGATATAAGCACTCCTCTAGGGCACATAGCCCTGCAAGATAAACCAAGAGCCATTATTGCCTCACTAACAGTGAGGAGCTGAGGCACAGCAGCAGTTTTTCACGTCTGTATTTGCAATGAATTAAGGAGCTGCACGGGCTGAAGCCTTGACTGTGCCCTCCAACACCCACATGGGTTCAGGTACAGCCATGCCCACTGAGTAACTCAGGTCTGTCTCAGCCCTTAAGGTTTTCACCAGCCTTTCATTCACCAGAGACAGATCTGGTTACTGACTGCAATAAAAACGATGCATAAAGCCACATTCAAAATGGAAGAGTAAAATGTTTTTACAACCCAGTGAGGGCTACAGCAGAAAACTGACAAACCAACACACAAAGCTATTAGCGAGCTGAGAAAAAAATCCTAATCACTCTAGATGCTCAGTCTTGCCTCTTTGATTTTATCTTAAATCCAAAGATGTTTATTTTGGATTAATTTATATAGTCTGCTGGTTTAGATTAATATGGACAGACCTACTATGGACCTTGGTAAGACGGACTCTACTTTCACTAGACTGATACCTCCTTTCTCTGTACCTTTCTGACTTGTGCAAATTCAAATTGGTTTCATCATAGACAGGTTTCTTATTCCTATGCCACTACTCAAAAATAGTAAGTTGTATTTTACCACATCCATGAATGTAAGCATGCCCAGTGCTGTCAAAAAACTTAATCGTGCTGACACATCTAGAACTTTTCTGTTCTCAGAGAGATCAATTTGTGCTTCCTGTAGAAATGTAATGACTTCTTTTAAGGAAATAAAAGGTCCAAAGAGGTGTCTTGGTACTGCAATGAATGCCAGAAAGTGCTTCATCTACTTGCAAGGAAGTTCCTGGTTCAATACAGTGCTTCTGTCCACACACCCAAGCTCCAGAAAGAGGAGCAGCTGAAGCAGCTGAGATGCGAGCTGTTGGAAGCTGAGAGTACAGGCTGGGGAAAGGAGAGAAGCCATGTCTATGCCATTCCTACATCATTCCTTGAAAATCTGGTTTTTGATGACAAAAGACTGCTGGATGTATAGTAATGGAGAACCACCACTTCTTTTTCCTGTCATGTAAAAAACTAAAGGAACTGCTAAATTTGCCTACGTGAAAATGAAGTTTTAGTTTGTTTATTGCAACAGGTAGTTTCAAAAAAGTCTTGGTATTCCCCTAAGACCCCTAAGTGAGTACTGCCACAAATGAGTGCTCTTGAAAGGTTTCTTCTTTGAAAGCATACAGCTTCTTCGACAGGCTAGCAATCTTAGAGTGATAATGTAAGCCTTTTGGTTTATGGAGTTTTTTTTGTTGGTCCTATGTTTTTCAAAACAAACTGAACTGTTCTCCTGCTCACCTGATTTCTTGGTAAAAACAGTAAATGAATACAGAAAAACATTTGCACTGTTTTCAGTTAAAGCAAAGCAACATTGCAACAGTATATGATATCCCAAAAGTAACCGGAGAAGAAAGAAAAAGTAAAGATTATAACATTTAAATCGCATTAAGGTAGAACATTATACCGAAGGAAAGCAACTTGGAATAAAAGTTACTTCAGAATCTTTCAAGGCATCAGCAGCACAGATAAAACATCGCGCTAGAGGAGTTTTTAACAGACAATTATTGTTTCTTATAAATATTCACCACAAAATCTGAAATCCAACAGCTATAAGTTTAGACTGTTGCATCAGTCAACCACAGATTTTTACACAGGCAATAGGCAAAGGCAATAGCACAGACAAATGGCACCGACGGCAAGTCAGTATTCTGGCTTCTCATTTTCTAAAATGAGTTTCATGTTAAAAACATTTTGTAATTCCGCGTTGAAAGAAGCCTGTTCAAATTTAGTTTCTGATCCACGGTTTTGTCCGGTCTTCCTAAAAACTTACTGTTTGAAGCCTGGTTGGTTATCTGGTGAGGTACGTTACACAGGCTGCAGTTACCTTGACCCGTCTGCAGCAGAGAGGAAGGCAGGTCTCCAGCAAGGGAGCGACAGCACTAGTACACGGTGGCAGTAGCTCACCAACCCCCTGCACTGCAGAGAGAGTTCTCCTCTGGCACTGGTTACAGCAAGAGAAGCAGTTCCCACGCTGGGCGCTTTAATGCCCAAGAGCTTCTGCATCAAGCTGTTTGGCCACAAACAGCTGCCTCAGAGAAATTAAACTTTCTGAGGCTGAGGCTGCTTCACCTTAGTTTAAGATTTCGTACCAGATGGTTTCATCTTTCTTGTTTTCTTTCAGCCACTGCTGTGGGCCGAGTCTCCCGCCCCAGCCGGCGCGAGGACCGCGAGAACCCAGCCGTAGGTGTGCCTGGCGCCTGTGTGGAGCAGCAGCAGCTAGAAAGGCTCAAAGTTGCCAACTTCATCTGCTCTCACCAACACCTCCGCCAAGCTGAGTTACCGCTGGTGGAACAGCACTCGCGGAGGAAGTCAAGCTGCTGGTGTAGGAAATGATGCTCCGTGTAGAAGAGCTGCCCCAGACGGAGGCAGGTGAGGCAGGCTGGTACTGCTTCTCCCCACCCTTCACCAGGAGGCCTTCCTTTTTTTTTTTTATAGAATCGTCTAGGTTGGAAGAGACCCGTGGGATCATCGAGTCCAACCATCTACCCTACTCTACAAAGTCCTCCCCTACACCATATCCCTCAGCAC
>JAHREE010000068.1:4995784-5047108 GCA_033628505.1 Tringa tobata
GTGGTCAAGGTGAGAACGCCGTCAGGCTACGGATCCCAGGGCATCAGGATGTGTTTCAATTCAGCCTTTTCTGTTCTCCGGGCAGAATCATCTCCCTAGCTGTTTTAGGACACACCTGCTAATGTCACGCTACGTCATAAGCCACATCCCAGAGTTTGAGACTCGTTTACAAGTTTTCAAACAGTGGAGAATATGATATTTATGACCTTGCAGCTCTACTGAAGGTCTGCAAAACCACATGATTTTAAAATCTCCTTTCAAGGTTATTTCAGGTGTAGAAAAGCTTTTTTTTCTGGTTATTAGGGGATATTTTCTGGATATTAGGGGGAAAGAAACACATTACATCAAAGCTCGATCCTCAGACTTATGTTAACACAATATATGCATTAAAAATTAAACGAAGTTTTTTTTCTCGGTTCGCTTTCTCTGTGCATGTGTTCAAAGTTTCCTCAGAGTTTAATTCTTTACTTTGTCATCATCCTACCATTTTTTTTTCTCTACTGATTTATTCTAAATAAAACAAACCTTGCAATGATACTTGAACTTTTGAACTTACAGAGTTTTAAATGCGTTTAATAACAAGCAAAAAGCTTTTGACTCAAAGTTTATGCAACAGTGATAGGTGAAACCATTAGAAAATAGAAAGATAAGCAAATATTTATTTAAACAAGCTTAAATGGTTGCTTTGTTGCTTTCTTCCCCATAGGCAGTTGCGTGTATTTATACTGTGAATGCAAAATATTTTTTAAAATCAAAGCTTAGTATTTCTAGGTCAATGGAAAACAATTGCCTCCACCTTTGCCAATTAAATATGTGAGTAAGTAATTATACAGCAGTTTCTTCATCATTTGAAGCTAGATATTTTTGTACTTTTTAGTGGTGGTAACTTTTTAGAATACCTTCCTGGCATAAGAAAGAATGCAGGCAGGTTTTAAAGGAGTCGGGATCCTCTGAGGTTGCCGATCCTGGAGTTTCATACAAATGTGGCTATTCTCTGAACAGTGTTATTCATTGCTAGTGCAAGTAAATAGTATATAGGTCTAATAGTATTTGATGACCAGTACATACAGTTTGAGGTAAGTTTCAGAATCAGGTTTTTTTGGCGAGCTACAGAGAGGTGTGCACAGCAGTATAATTCCCACTACGCTAACAACTTTGAAAATTCATATCATATCTCTCTTCCCACATTAGGATTGGCTCTCCAAGGCAAAAATTCAAAGACAATATTTATTCTTACTGTATATCTGTTACCTTTATTAGCATTATTGAAAACCAAAAAATGAATACCTACAGAAGAGTTTTTAGGATTGTACTATATGAGTTTTTCCTCCATGGTTCCACAGAAGTGTATCAGTTCACTTAAGAAGCGTCGATAAAAAGTCTTTTATCAATGGAGGAGAGTGCCAATTCCCTCATCAGTGATTCTTTAACTGTAGTGACAACAACAACAACAAAAAAAGGTGTTATAATGGAGAGGAAAGGGGGAGCTACACAGATTCCCAGCTCTTACAGGAGCAAGGTTAGGCTTCTAGATGAGGGAGGGCTGCGCCATAATGCAGTCAAGTTCTAAACAATTCCTCAGTGATTGTGGAGTTCCCTAAGTGTTACATATTACACTGTTATTTCACCTATTTCTTCATCTAGGAAGAAGGTAGTATAATGTAGGAAATCCTTTGGGCAATTTATGCCTGGAACTGACATTTACGTGATGTGCTTAAGCTTTCTTCCAATCACCAGTGCTATCCTTCCAGCTCACTTGTTGCTCTCTCGAATAAACTGGCACTGCTTACACTTTGATTATCCTGTAGCTGAGCGACAGAATAGTGCAAATTACACGGCTATCAATATTTTTCTCACGGGCTCCTGAGGACTTTGTTTATCTGAAATGCTGTCGCATCTCTCGTGGTGCAGCTGAAGGGAAACACAACCGCTCAAAGTACCTGGCAGCCACCTCTGTGTGTAGCAGCCTCCAGGTTTTATCAAAAGTCGTACTCCAAGAGGCTGTGCAGTGTGGTAAGACTTAGTGGCATTTTCTAGACCAGTTATTAGCATCCAGCACATTTCCCTTTAACTCCTCTGGCTGATCCACCATTCACCAGACGTGCCCGCTCCCACAGACGCAGGCATTTGAAGTCCAAACGCTCTTGAGAAGGCTGCCAAAAACTGAGGGGTACATAAAAGGTTGGTGTCAGTACAGCTTTTCATGAAAGCTGGTTACAATATAAATAACCGTCGGTGGTGAAAATTCCGCCCCCAGCTAAAAGCGCATTTTTTGATAAGAGCAGGTTTGAGATTTTAAAAAATCTGTTGCGAGGTAAAAAAGCTTAGAATTCAAATGTCTGATCGCCCGTGTTACTTACATGAAAAGTAGCTGAAAAAAGCTCTGCTCACAAACAGTCGGGAAAAGTTTTAAATCAGTAATTTTTCTTGAGTGGGGTGGTAGCTTTGTTTGACCTCCTGGAGGACAGTCAAAAGTCGTTTTCAGTGAGTATCTTGTAACAAAAGCATAAAACAGCTACAGGTACTTTCCTCTTTCTTCTGCCTGTGCATTGTTATTCTTCATGAGCAAAGGCACACAAAATCACGTGCAGCTCTTTTCTGCTGATGAGGTTTTCGTTGTTGTTATGCTTCCGTAAGAGCGAGCATCATCTTCAAATTGTCTTCAAATCAGGAGGGTACCAATTAAAAGACCAAGAGACGGTGTTCTGTGAAAACTAAGAAGAGAGTGGATATTGTGGGTTTGGGTAGAGGTAGGAACCTGGAGAACAGCTACAGTAGAAGGAACTTTTAGATGTTTCATAACCTTGTATTTTCCTATGTGCTTCACATGGAAGTAGCCGAGCTAGTTGAATAAAAAAGAAATTGGGTATAGAAGTGGGGCAGTTCACACTTTAGAAAAAACATGAGCAAAAATGTGTCATTGTAGGTTCAATGAGGGAAGTGATGTCAGCTTTGCTATTTTAAAGCGGGTTTTTTTTGATGGCTCACAGTGGTTTTTTGGCTATTGTTGGTATGGTGAGAGAACTTAAAGGCGGAATATTTGGTACCAATAATATTTCAGTTTTACTCCTAAATTACATACATGCTTTTTCTTAGCTATTTCTAAGAATATGTGCCTACCTACCATGAGAGAGAGCAGTGGTAGAAGGCCATTGGATATCCTGTTGTCATTCACTCAAGAAGTACTGAAAAAATGAGAAATCTGTTTTTTTTCTGGGCCTTCACAGAGCGTGGTCATTTTAACCTGTGAAAAATGGATATACAGATTTTTTATTTGGTAGTGGTTTATATCCAGTTTTCTTAGGAGTAAACAGCTATGTAGGATACAGAGATTCAAAGAGAAACAGACTCTAAATATTGAGCATATTTCAATTGGGAGATTAGACTAAACAAAATTTTGCACTAACATTCATGTGTGGCTTTCTCTTTAGGGTGGGTGGTTTAGTTTCTATTTGTTTTGTTATTTTACACAGTGATTAAGTTTCACTCCAGCTGACTTGTTTATTTTCTTTGGCACTCTGTGTACTTTGTGTGTGTCATTGCTCAGTAAATCACAGTAGCTGCACTCCTTAAAAGGAGTAGACTCAGAGAAACTTTTTTACGGGCCCAAACAAGTTTGACAGGTTCAATGACCCCAAATACTGGTGCAGTGAAAAATATCCCAGATTCAACCACCTTCCCAGTGCACATTATTTAATATACTCTTAGCCTTCAACAGAGATTCCTGGATTAAAGGTTACCAATTAAAGTAGTACTTAGAAAGTCAGCAATTAATTGGATAAAAATCACAAACCAGCCTAATTCTCAAAAGGCAAAACTGGTCCTTGCAGTAGGAATACTTCGAAAACAACCAGCAGCAGCAGCTCAGTTTTCTTTCTAACAGATGCCTGAGACCTATCATAGCCAAATTTTGCTAATTTAATTGCGTGATAGGCTAATCTCATCTTTGTAACGTGAAGTTACCCACTATCCTAACACTGCAAAAACCCAAAAAATTATGAGAGTAAAACAAAACTGCTGGTGTACTTTATCTCATGAAAGAAATAAAAAAGATGATAAGGAAGATGAGCAAACAAGGAGACAACAGAGTTTTCAGATTATCATTCTTGTAAGTGGAAGGATAAGACAAAGACTCCTCTCTTAAATCCTAAAGGTTTGACCCCATAGGAAAATTCTCCTGAGTTACCCCACACACGTGTGCTGCTGTTAAGATTTACTAATGCTGTGTTTTATAAAGGCTTGTAGGGTGCAGGAATAAATAAGCTAATGCACATTTAACTACAAGCCCACAATCCTGTTGTATGAGGAAAGAAATCCTATATTTTTAGTATTAAAACTACTAATTAGAATTAATGTTACGTAAATATTTCAAAATCTATGGAGAAATTAAACACATCATCTCCTGTTACAGCAATGAGCCCTAACAGCAGTCTTCAAATTCTGTCAGGTTCAAGCATTTTACAGTGCTGATAAAAACACATTAAATAACTGCAGGTTCAAAGAGGGACTTAGAAGCATATTGGATTAAAAGATGTTTTGGAAAAAAATACATGTTTCTGCTGCTGGCAAATAAAATAAAGTTTTGCATTTTTATATTATCTTTTATCATGTAGTCTAAACTTCACTAAAATTAATGCATTGCCTCCCACAAAAGCCTGTTTGGTACTCATTGTGCTCCACCGCCCCTATATGAAAGGCAAGAGAATAATGAATCCATTTCCACTGATCACACCATGTCTGTGGCAGAGCTGGAACGGGAAGCCTGATTATATCACTTCTCGTCCTGTTCTTCGGTTTATCACAGAGCATTCAGTAACATTCAGGCAAATGTGTTTGAAAATTTATCCAGGTGTTTACTTGTGCTGACTGCTGGCAGCGTTTAATTAATTAAACTACAGCTGATAGTAGCACAAGAGCAGCACTGTTCCAGTCTTCTGGTATTTCTCTTGGAGTTCATGATTTATTAAAATTTCACATCAAACAGAACAAGACCTCCTCAGAATTTTTGGCTGAAAGTTATCAGGCCTGTTTTAATTCCTGCTCAGTATTATTCACAATTATCCATAGTTACTAATGGATTAAAAAGTATTTTAATCATGCTCATGTGACAGCATCACTCTCTGTTCCCTTCAGACACATACCAGATATCAGCATCTGGTATGTCTGCTTCATAATTTCTTCATCCTCGTGTTTTACCATTTGTGTGAAATCACGTAGGACCCGCACCACTGCTAATATATTCTAACGTAGTTTAAAATATCTGCGGTTTGAGTCGCCGTGTCCTTAGGTGCCATTGGTATTTAAACCTCCTTTTAACATTTTCTGTAGTCCCTACCTTTGAATTGCTGTGGTTTATGACTAGCTTTTTCATTTTTTCTATATGCTGCATTTTGTTTCCCTTCCCTTTGCTACTGAGTTAAGGTGAACTTTTAGCTAAGTCTGTCCTGTTACTGAATCTTTTTTCTTTTATCTAATAAATTTCTTTAAAAATTGTGGGGTTTTTTTTGCAGTACTCTGTGCTTGTTTTTATTCCATACCTCACTCATAATTTTTCCTAGCTTTGGTAATTTGTCACTTTTGAAGTATAAGGTACGTAGATTACTCCCAGGAAGTAATAAGTGCAGGGAGCTGGGGTTGTTCAGCCTGGAGAGAAGGAGGCTGAGTGGAGACCTTGCCGCTCTCTACAACTACCTGAAAGGAGGCTGTAGCCAGGTGGGGGTTGGTCTTTCCTCCCAAGTGACAAGTGGTAGGACAAGAGGAAATGGCCTCAAGTTGTTCCAGGGGAAGTTTTGATTGGATATTAAGAAAAACTTATTCACTGGGGCTATCAGGCATTGGAACAGGCTGCCCAGGGAAGTGGTTGAGTTACCATCACTGGAGATGTTTAAAAGATGCATAGACGTGGTGCTTAGAGACATGGTTTAATGGTGGCCATGGCAGTATTAGGTTAATACTTGTACTTGATGATCTTCAGGGTCTTTTCCAACCTAAATGATTCTAATCATTTTTTATTACGGGTTTCTTAACAGTAACTGCCTTCTGCTCTGATAACTAATATTCTTCATCGTAATTCAGTTTTAAAAAAGGCTGCTTTAGATTGTGTGCAGATTTTGTGTTTTGAAAGTTCCTGCGTATAATTTTTAGAAAAAGTAATTAAGGTTTCTTACTGGGTATGTTAATCTTCCCCAGAACACAGTCTTCTAATACATTACCACCAGGAGATTTAAGATCAGTTACTTGTATTCTTGTTTAACTCAATGATTTATAATATCTTTCCTCCCTCCCTCCTTCCTTCCTTCCCTCCCTCCCTTTCTAATTCTGCCAGCTTTAGCTTTTTTTTTTTTTTTATTTAATGCATTGGCTCATTTAAATCCTCAAAGCTTTCAGTTATCAGGCACTAAAGACAGGGAAAAGGTGTGTTCAACTAAGAATGCCAAGCAGCTTGGTTTGTGTACTCTTTTTACTGTAGAGGTTGTAATCAGATATATCTGCTCTGTTCCTGCAAGCCGCTCCATCACATATAAGCCAGGTTACAAAAATCAACACATATAAGTTGTAAACCATATTAGATTAAGAGCTCTGTAAGATACTGTTAAAATATAAAATTGGGGTTGTGAATAAAGGTAAAGAAGAGTATTTCAAATAATCAAATAAAGATAGAGTCAGAATCTTTCCTGTAGGCCCCCATTAGGTAGAACTTTTTAAAATTATAGACCTGTACCAAAAAGTGATGTTTTTCTATTCCTTGGAAGGAAAATATTAAGTTAAGCTGTAATCAAGTCTGTCACTTTTTCTATTCAGAATTGCAGGCTTTCAGTTTCTGGAAATTTTGCATGCCAGGAAGCCTTTCACTAACTCTCTGTCCAACAGCAGTCTTAAAACCTGTAAAGTCAACAAATCAAACCATTGTGAATGCGGTTTATGGCCTTCTCCCAGGGTCTGTGTCCATGCATTTGACTCATTTAAATTCTGCAACAACTGCTTTCTGCTAGTCTCAGTAGGCAAAATACATTGGTACAGTGGCATTCAGAAACTTGAGATCTGTTTTCAAAGGGTTGGAAGAATTGAGAAGGACAGATAACCAGAAGACATAGCCAGGTCTGACAGAGGACATGTGGTGTCTGTGAGAGCAGTGTTAGGGGCAGATGATGCACAGGTGCTCAGAATGAGGATATTATTTAGCAGGGTTACTGAAATACTTCCATGAAGCTCTGTAGAGTGTATGCTTTAATTACTGTCATAAAACTACACTAAGAGTCTGGTTATTGTGATACCAATTTTCATCAAATTAGACATTCTCCTTTTGGAAATATTTTTATCTTCAAAAGTTCAGTGAATTGACCTGAAAAGCCATAGATACTATCAGATGGTTTTAGCCATATGCAAGATAGAAAGAAATAATGCACCTTTTGATGTGTGATTATTCATAGTGTGCAAGGCTTACATGGGGAGGAAAGAGAGAAATCCACTGAAAAAATGTGGTGTTTCTTCAGGAAATAAACTTTTAAATAGCAAATTTGATCAAAAATCTGTATTTCAAAGTTTCTCAGTGTACTTTCGGCCTAAGCATAAGTAGTGACTGAATCATTTTTCTACAAACATCAAGTCCCCTCCTCCTGCATCAGTAACTTCAGTGTGCAGATACTTCACAGTCTTGTGTCCTGCTTGTTCTTACTGAAGATCTCAGTACATTGTTAATGGCCATCTATCATCAATTGCTTCTCTTCTGGCTGCTTGAGAAATCCTACACTTGAAATCCCCTTTTACAGCATCAGTGAAGGCGTCTTCCTGAAGAACAAGGGGTATCTACAGACTGAATCCCACTAGACTTTACAGGCTTGATGTTGTAATTACAGGCTCCAGATCTATAGCCAGTGATCATATTCATAAACTTTTTGGTCTCTTGTGGGCTCAAACAAGATTAGTGAAAGCTGTTGTTTAGAATGTTGGTGTAGGATGTCACTAGCCTTCCCGGTTCCCTTGGAAGATTTTTTTTTTAAATAAAAATGAGGGAGAGGGAGAGGAAAAAAAACAAAAAGTGAATAAGGTGTCTCCGCAGTAGAGGAATTCTGTTCCTCTACAGTAACCGCACAATTGCTCTTGCTTTGAATGCAGGAACATCAGATACTACGACTTTCTGTTAAAATTTCTACCTTTTGGGACCCTGAGTTCACAAGCAGCACAGTGGGTCGTGGTGACAGCAGAGTACCATATGGGAATTTCCATGTAACCATGAGCGTTTTAAATAATGCTATAACACTGAGTCAGTCTGCTCAAAACAGACTGCTGTCAGTGATGGAAATGCATACTTTCTTTACACTAACCTCTGTTACTTACAGAATTTAAACAAATTTAAACCAAAAGTTGGGAAATTCTAGATTGTAAGCTCTAACAAAGGCCTCCTCTGAGAAGCAACTTCCTTTTTCTTAGATCTCAGTGGAGTCAAATTTTTCTCAAAGACCTCCAGGCAGACAAGCAAATCTATTTTCCTTCTACTAAAACGCATTGGGCACCGAATTACTGAACGCAAAGACTAAAGCAGTATGAATAGCTTGCAGAAAATGAAGTCTGCAGCAGCTCAGCTTGGTTGAGCCATTAAATTCTGGTGGCAGGGACCTATCTTTTTGCTTCCTGTGCAATGGAAAACTAAATAAATGTGATACTCATGGCTCTCTAAGACAGCTGGTGCTGGAGAGCTGGGGAAAGGAATTCACCTTCTGTCCTTGTAGCGCAAGGAAATCGCTCTTTCCTATTTCCATTAGAATGACTGAAAAGCAAAGAATTATAAAGATCATCCACTAGGCTACTGAAGTCACAGTAACACTTTTTAATGCTAAGACGTACCAAATAATTGAATTATGCCCATATTGCAGGTCAACTAGCGAAATAGGTTTCACTTGCTTGGTGGAGGAGGTAAGGATCCCCTTCCATGCCTTGCAGCATTGCTCTGCTCCCCTCTGCTGCAGTTTGGAGGTGTCCCTCATGTTGAGCATTTTTGTGACAAATGTTTAAAGAAGTCTCTTAGAGACTCATACCCAGTTTTTATTTTCCTATTAAGCTTGAACAAGTGAACGCTCGCCTAAATGATTCAAAAATGATTTCTCAGTTTACTTAGGCTTTCTCTGCTTGTGAAATGTGTTGTGCTCATTTACATTCTAACAGCACCATCTAGGCTGAGTCCCACGTTCACCCTCTAGAGCTATATAATATTTTGCTCTTCTGCTTTTAAATTGAGCATTACATTTTGCTACCTTCAGTGGAGTTGCTTTTGCTTCATATTAGCAGAAATGAAAGCAGCATATATGACTGTGAATATATATGAAAAGAGAACTGTTTAATCCATAACCACAGAAATCGTCCACTTCTGCCACAATTTGCATACTTTCCTACAAGAGATGTGAACAATTTCTAGACCGTAGAAAAAAATACTGAAAATCAATTACGGTGTTTTTACAAATATTAGCCATAACATCATTTGAACACTTCTGACATCTGGTAAAGAATCTGATTAATACAATTACGTATATAAGATGAGGAAAATGGATTTCTTCTGTCTTAGTACCACATTAGCCTGTTGCAATTCAAGAGGAATAGCTCCATCAGCTAAATTATAGTAGTATTATTGATTTATGTGTTAAAACATTATTAAGCAAGGGAAGCATCCAATTTGATTATGTTTATATCTGGCCTTTTGCCCCTCAGTTACATTCTGGTTGTGTAACGTAGGTACTAGGTTGGATAAAACGGGAATTCTAAAGTTCTTGAAGAAAAACCTTAATGATGGCTTTTATATGTCAGTCAGTTTATGGAGCTAAAATAAATCAAGTCCTGTCAGTAATTGCGAAGGTTCTCTAAAGACATGCTGAGAAAAGCAGCAATGAAGATATTGATACAAAATGCTGTTCTACCTTCCCAAAATCAGCATTTAGAAGAAACCAAATATTCTACAGCATGTCATACGACAATTTGATTAACCTCTAGTATACAATCACACTTGTGTGCAGTTAACTGAGAGCTGTGAAGAGACTCCAGATACTTCATCTTGAGATAAATGGAATTTTATTTTTAGGAAGAGAGTGTTAATGTAATAAATGTATAAAAGTGCAATATCTTAAATATTTACTGCATGCAAGTTGTCTTTTTTTGTTAGCATCATATAAAGTAAAGTAATCTTATGCAATAACTTATCTCTGCAAGAATACATTTGAACCTATTGTCGAATGAATGCATCCCTTGAGTGTGAGTCTGATCATTGCATTAACCGCCTCATACAGAACTGTAGGAAAAATGAAATTTTCAGTAATATCTTGGCAAACACAGTTCTCTACTGGCAATGCAAAAATGACATATTAAAGTGGGTATATTGGCCCAATTTGGCCCACGTTAGCCTACTATATCCTTCAGTTGACTGTATTACAACTACAGTGTTATGGTTTTTTTTTCCAAAATGCCTGCCCGCAAGACTAACTGGATCTGCCCCCAATTACAGGAACTTTCTGAAGCTCTTCTTATTCATAGTTTGTCTTTAATTCAGCAAGTATAATCAATTCTGTAACGATTACCAGAACTGAATCTGATACACATCAAGCAACCTTCTCTTTATGGCAAACAGGAAAAGGAAAGATACAGAAAAGTAATCAGAAGAAGACGCAGGAGGAACATGAAATAAAATTAAGCAAAATGTGCAGTCTTCTTCAGCTGTATTACACTTCATCAATTGTTCCATTTTAGCAGACCAATTTACATTTAATTCACAAGGATCAGAAAGTATTCCAGAGTGTACATACATAAAGCAGTACTGCAAAAATATTTTCTTTAGATGGCAGGAAGCAATTAATCCCTGTGATAGACAAGTGTGAATGGAGAAGGAAGGAGTGCCTTGGACAAGGACACACATGGCATCTTAAATACCTTAACATGGAAAACATTTATTTTTTTTTAAGATCTTATTGGAAATGAACAAGAACTATTTTTTTTTTCTTTTCTGTTTCTGTGAGATGAATGAAAGCCTGATTCTTCTATTTCTCCATCCCTAACACCAAGCCTGACTTGTTGGCTTCAGCCTGACTACAGTAGGGTTTAGTCCATGTATACAGAAACTTGTTATTCTTAAAGGGGAGCACAAAAGAATTTTCCTTGTCCTATCTTTTTTTATTATTATTTTTCAGAGCAATCCTTCCAAGCCAGGTGAGCTAATAGCCCGTGAAGTGCATAAAATGAAGGTTTTAGACACCACCCACTGTTCAGGACCAGGTTGTAAAGGGAAGGGAGCGTTACTCCTTTTTTTCCTAACTTCTAAGCCTTTTGGCCACACGATTCTGACTCTTCCACCTAGTCAGCTTAGCACTTGTCTGAGCTGTTGATTAGCCTAATTGGCAGAACCCCCTGAAAAATGGACTACTAAACCAGCCAAGGAAGAAGAGCAAAAATGAATGGGGTTTCTCCCCCCCGTTTATTGGCTGGCCAAGTGGCAGGGCTGACGTAAGGGAGAGGGAAAAAACCCCACGCAGCTGAGAGCGGGGAAGTGAGGAGGTCTTGGAGGGGAGTTCCTTTTGGTAGCAATGAGCTATGAGCAAGGGGGTGGCAGCTGCCTCGCTACCAGACACTGAAACCAGATGTGTTCCTGAGGAGCCTGCGTATTTTGTGGCAGCCTACAAATGCACTGGAACTCCCAGGTGCCTGGGGCAGCATCCTACAAAGCGGCTGGCAGTTGCGTGATATGATCATAGTATGTGATGTAAGGCTTTATCACAACTATGCACGATTTATCACACAGATACAGTTTCTACATCTATTTCAAGTATCTAAATATCACCACTTACACTTTATTTTTGTTGATATTATCTTCACTGAGACAAAGAGATAAATTAAATCTTTCCCCACTGATCCCTCTCCCTTACATTCTGCAACATGAGAGAAAAATCAGGAACCACTCACTCGAGTCCTTGCTTAGGCAAACTGTTGGACTCTTAAGAATCTTACTTAAACTGGTGTGATCACATAAGAGAGAGCAAACTCGTTTTTACAACTGGTCTGAAATTGTGTTTCTTCAGTAATGAAGATTAGAGACCCACTGACTGTTGATCGGGTATGAGCCAGGCTCCTGAAAAGCAACACGTGGGCATCTTGGCATTATTCCTATCACCACACAGGCACACAAAAAGACCACAGAAATGGTCTGCTCCTGCAGTACTACTGCAACCAGCCAAAATGCTCAAGAAATTAAAGAAATTTGCTGTCTACAAATTCTGAAAGTTTTCTATTCGTGAGATGTAGACTACTTCTTTTCTCCCAGGCTTCTGAATTTCCATTGCATAGAAGCCAAAGAAACCCTTTAATAATACTGTCAAATGACTGTCTCCACGATACTAAATCTTAAATGTTTTGAATGTTTTGTCTGTAATAATCGTATTCTGCAAATTTTAATATTTAGACAAAGACAACAGAGCAAGTATAATTAGAAAGAAATAATGGAATAATACATCTATCCAACGCTTATCATAATAAAAAGCATTTTGGGAGAATAAGTCCAAATAGTATTTCAGAAAAGCTAAATTTCAAGGAATGAAGATACTGTAGTACAAAGTTATGGGCAAAAATATTGTATTTTTAACCAGCAACATTTTTGAGGGGCAGGAACTGTACAATATTTTTTTTTCCAAAAAACCTATTTCTGTCCCTCAAACAACACACAATACATGCATTTAAATGACACTTTAGAACAGCAAATATGAACTTTATTTTAAATACTGCAAGTTTAAAAATGTATCTGACACCATCCCCCAGCCTCCTCCCCTCCCCCCCCTCAAAAAAAAAGAAAAAAAAAAAAAGGTCAAATAAGGATTTCCTGCAGCATGGTAAATGAGGAATCCAGCAACAGACTTCAGCTTGGACTGTATTTTGAGAGGAAAAAACCAAACCAACAGATTTACAGTAAGATTGATCTGTCTGACTTTATATTTTTCACACTGTCTTCAAAATCTCCCCTATATCCTTCTTCCCTGCAGCACGGCTACTGTGAAAAAGCTTGAGTGAAACGTACAGTAAAATCCCTTTAACTAGCTAAATAGTGACCCTCAATGTATTGTTGACTACACAGAAATGTTTCTGGTTTGACTGATAAAACTCAAAACGTTACGGGTAACCAAAAGCACAAAAAGAGGAAATATCAGTCGCTTCTCTTCTCAAACTAAACGTATGGTTTTGCAAGATCCCTACTAAACTAACAAACTGGACAGGGACAGACAGCTTTAGCTGTTTAACGTGTACTAAATTTTAGAATTTATGGTTTATGTCGAAAGAGGGACCATATTTACAAAAGTGTGAATTTCTAAAATACTGTAGTTAATTACCTACACCAGGACATTTTTATTTCCTAACTGAGGTTGGTCTCTCCAAAACGTATTTATTTTACTGGTCTCTTAGCCAGAGGTAGGTCATTTGTAGGCCTTGCTAATACACTATGCACACTTCATTCGTTCACTAATGTAATAGTCTGCAGATAACCATGCACACAGCTCCAAGAACAGCAGCACATATAATAAATTGGCTAAATTTTATTTTTTCATGTGGGTTAACATGTCTTTGTTTTCTCCTAATATTTCATTCTTTTGTGAAGAATGTGTAACAAGGAAAGGGTCATGAGGTTGAGTAATCTGAAAGTCTTCTGCACCTTACAACCAAAGGCTGGGAGTCTAGCAATAACTTTATATGCAGCCCTTTTCCCCCCATTTAGAGTTTTTGCAAATCGTGCAGTCAATTCTGACCGATATCCAGCATAAAAAGTCTCTTTTCCACTTTCAAGCTTAAAAAAGTGATTCACAATCATGTGGCAGTATGATTAAAAATTACAGTCCATACACCTTCACAATCAAAAGAGTTTGAATTATAAAAAGTAAACTGCCCTTGTAGCTGCATCATCCTATATATGTAAGGACAGCGCCAGTTAATTTGTGAAAAAGGCAAGTTTAAGGTTTCTGTAAAACACATATTACAGCTTTCTTGTGCTAGTGAACATCTAGAATACACAGGTTCCCAAGACGTTTTTTTCTCCTCCCCCGTTTATGACATTCAAAGAAATCACATAATTTTGGCAAAGTTAAAAGGGTTTCTGTCTTGATGTTTTTGCCTTCAGCTTCATGTTAGAGGCACAAACTTCTGGACTCAAGCACTATAAGGCATAGAAGAAACCACCAATTAAAACAACAGCAAAACCACCACCACAATGGAATATATTGCAAGTGGGAACAGCTGTGTCATTTAAAAAGGAAATGTTTCTGTAAACTGTCACACTGCAATGCTGTGTTAGGTGATTCATGTAAAGCTTGCCTTGGCATGCCGAATATTATTATTTTTTCTTTTTCAGAACATGCTCAAATGATCTAAACGTTGCCACAGGTTCAACTTACCTAAAATATACCAGAAGTAACCTAGTGGCACACACTCTTGAAAACTTTTGCAATCACAATATAACTATAAAGCATGAGTAAACTTTTGTTTTGTTTTTATACAAAACTCAGAACCACATTTCCTTCTCCCCCACCCAATATCCCGTAAGAAAACAAAACAAATTTTAAAAAAAACCACAACTAAACCAACCCGAACCTTTGTTAGACACCACTGTATGTCGTTTGGTTTTTTCTTTTTCTTTTTTGCCACAGTTCCATTTATAGCACGAATCCAGCGTGGGGAATGTATTCCCAGGTTAAAAGAAGGGGTATTATTAACAGTGGAACTGTGAAAACAGAAGCTCTGTTGCATTTTTAGCAATACCAGGACCAATTTTGCTATGCTGTATGCAGAGTCACTGCTCTTATCCCCTATTCAGAATGTCAGTGTCACTTTTTATAACCTAGATCTACCTGCTTTAGCTTTATTAAATAAAATGCTTTAACTCCTTAAAATTGTTAACAATAGTGACTTTTTGGTTGTTGTTGTTATATCTAAGATTTCTGCAGTTTCTGAAAGACTGATTGATTGATCTGATGTTCTGTATTTTTCTCACAGTATTTTTAGGGCAATAGCATATGCTCATTAGTACGTATGTACAACGTTTTGAAACACCTCTAAATTTACTTTCCTAATAAAGCCTCTTAGAAAAGTAAAAGTAACCTAATGTGAATCTACCAAATATAAATTAAATTTACACTTAAAAGCTTAGGTTCCAATCCTAGATATAATGGCTTAAGTTCATCTAAGACAGGCTTCTACACCTGTATAAAGACCTGACAAGATTTAAGTGTAATTTTGAATGTGAATGGTCTCTGTCTGGGTGTCTCCAATTTACTTCTACTCAGGAATGTGCAAATGATTTTATACAGCACGATGCTAGTACCGCTCTGTACTATAGTAATATTTTTTTGTTTTGTAAATAAAAAACAACAACAAATCCCTAGTCAGAAATAAACTGACAAAATTTACATTCTTCTCTCTTAAAAAAGTAAATAAAATAACATTATTTAAAATGTGAATTAGCTATAAGACATACAATACAATTACATAGATACATATCAATACAGCACATTCAATTTGCCAAAAATTAATGATTACAAAGCCAATATGGATGCTGCCATATATATATATAGATGTATGTACAATGATTATAGCATTCATAATTGCACTATACCTACAACCAGTTTTAAATTACAAGGTGTTTTAAGAGGGAGCAAAAAATAGCAACTGTTCTTGTAATTGTTTTGGATTTGGGAGGGTTAAGGATGAAAAACGTCTCATTAGTATTTATTGTTAACTTTGGTAATCAACTAATAAGCCATTCTTTTTTCCACCTCCCATCTGCTGCTATGAGGCAGCAATTTCTGTGTTAAGTGCACTCTAGTGCTACTTGGCATTGCAGATAATCAATCCAATTACGTGTCAGAACTCCGAGTTTTCTATAGCTTGCTAGCAATCATGCACCTAGTCAAAAAACACCTTTCAACCTAAGCTGCAGAATAAAGGCTCATCAATGTGTGCTGCATTTTTGTTGTTAAAAAATTGCACATTTAAATTTCAAGAATGATTTTCTGTTTCATTTACATTAATAAATCTTTTCTAAAGAACATTGAGAGAGGCTACTTTGCATGAAAGCCTATCAAATGTCTGTGAATCAGTTAGTTAACAAGCAACCTTATCAAGAAAGGTTCCTGAACATGATCTCTCATCTTGTTTCTTGTTATACAACTAAAGGTGCCTTGGTATTATTACAGAAAACAATCCCATGCCGTATCTGACATAAGGAGAGATTTAAACTGTCTTTAAATCGGTAGACCACATGCATGTGCATGGTGCACCTTGTTCACTCACACTGTTGGTTTTGGCATTAGAAAATGGAACACCTTCTAAAAAAGGGAACATATGAGCTGAAACTGTGTTTGTCATTTGGCAGTTGACTCAATCAGGTCAGTTCCCAACCCATCAGTTTGGCATTTCAATCAGTATCTTATGCTTCAAAAGTATTGGTTTTATAAAAAGCCAGATTCGGCAATGTTAATTTTATACAATAAAAATAATTCTTCTACTGTGGAAAAAAGAACACTTAAAAAAGCTCTAACTTAAGAAAAAAACCCCACACAACTGAAAAAAACCCCACTGTTTCAGGCTGTAGCCACTGGGGGGAAATGTAGTGTCTATGACATTTCTATTTGGCATTTGTGAATAAAAGAAGAGAGAAAAAAATGGCACATGGCAATTAAAAAGAGATTCTAACATATTCCACATACATCCCAGGTTATGTCTTGATTATTTCATTACTGTCTTCTGTGCACCTTTCTAAGCTGTGAAAATATGGTTAAATTTAATATCCTTAGACAACTGTAACTCTAGTTCGCAATCCCAATATTCTAGTCCCAAAAGTGAAGACAGAATGAAGACACTCATGTCAAGAATTTAAAAATCACAGTATCAATACTTTTGATCCTTCAGGGATAGTACACATTGTAAAATTAAAATGACTGATGACTTAAATTCTGATGATACTATTTTCCTGACCAAATCACTCAACAGAAAATATTTCACCCAGGAATGCAACTGGAAAAAAAGGCCATTGTACCTTGAAAAAGATAAGGCGGGGAGGGGAAGGAGGGAGATAGAAAGGGTCAGGGAAAGGAAACCAGCTTGGTTTTGCTTCAGTAGCAAAAAACTGCTATCCTTTGTAAATGTACGACCGAGAATTTAAAACACACTGAGTCACAAGGTTTTGCCTAAAAAATGAGGAAATGTGCTGTGAATGTACTTCAGCATCTTTTGGTTTTCCTCCATATAGTTTAAATAAAATCATAATATTAACTACAAACTCTGTGGACATTCACAGAGTCCAGGCCGGCAATAAATTAGTATTATGCAAATTGTTTTCACAGATAATACAGTCCCTCTTGTATATCTTCCATCACGCAAGGTTGGTTTTGGAGGGCCTCCTAGGCACAGTTAGACCAGGTTGTACTCCTTCAGGTTTAACTGTAGGATCGTGTCCTTGACAGCAGCAAAGACGAAGCGGATATTCTCTGTGTCTGTAGCGCATGTGAAGTGGGAGTAGATAATTTTGTCACTGTCTGGATTCAGATCTACGAACATCTTCAGGATGAACTCTCGTGCCGCTTGTGCATCTCGTTGTGGTCCTGATAATTAAGAAAAGGAAGTCAGTTTTCTTAAAGTCCATTCGATATTTGAGATTCTTTAGCGGTAAACAAAAAAGGTTCAGTCTGTGATCCTCACATAAGAGAAGATACAAATCAATAGGCTCATACACTGGCTACTTTCTTCCTGGTAGGAGCTATGAAAAATAAAGGTGTAAGGAAATTTCAGAAGTTCATCAAGTCAGAGCTATCATGTCAAAGCTGCTCTTTTCCTGCTGACTATCCTCTTTCTCCAGTAAGATAACGTTTCACACAGGTGATTTATAACGTCACAGAATGAAAACTGAAAAACTAGCTATATTAATAAATATTTAAAAATGTCGATAGAATTGGTGAATATTCCATCTACACCTACTATATATTTAAATTATACTGAAGTCCTTGTAGCACTGCAACATTTACTTGTTTTATGAGGATTTTAATAGGTAACACAATGAAATTACATTCTGAACTGATCTGACACTGTCACCAGTAGGGCTTTATTTGCTTTAGTGATAGTAAAATACACATGCCCTCCAGCTGAAGCTGTTTGATTGCAAAAGGCTCATGCTCTAAGAAATCATTTATTATCTAAATTCTGTATGATGTATGTATGATGATTATGTATGGTCCTATCAGATCTAAATTCAGGTTGTAGTTCTTAGAAGGACTGATAGAGAGTCTATGTAACCAAACCACATGTCCAGCTTTACAGAAGACAGAAGGTAATGACTTCCAGCCTGCTACAGTGAGGATTCATTCACATTCACAGCCAAAAGAGCACTGCAGAAGCAAGAACATTAGCTACAAGATGTTGAATTCTGTTCCATCATTCCAGTGCTGTTCTGAAGGCCACGCATGAACATACATGTACATACATAAACATACACAGATGACAAATTTCCTGAGACTTAGGGATGTAAACAGATCATAAGCTCTCTGAAGCAGGACAGAGGACTGTTCAACTCTTCTACAGGTTCTAAAACACAACAGGCTCTAGCCTTTGGCTTGGTCACACTACCATGAATAAATTTGCAGTATCTGTGAAGAAAACTCTTAGACTTTCAAAGACAATGATTTCCTCAGAACAACTTACTGCTGATTTCCTCAATTATTTCCTCAAAACTTGCTGTTTTAAACAACTTCCTAGAATTTTTTTAAACAGTTTCATACTAGCTAGACACAGCACTCTCTCAAAATCTACTGCACTATTCAAAGCCTGTATCCAAATTTATTTACCTAATCAGACCTCTACTGACTATCATGTAATTTAAATTTTTGTTTGACTGAAGTTCAAGTATGGAAAATTCAGGTTAGAAAGAACATTAATGACCTCACAAATTTAGAAAAAAACCCGAATGACTCAATTTTAAATTTAGACTGCAAAGTGCTTGCAATCTAACAAACATGGAGACTTGGAAAAAACCCGCCATATAAATCAGTAGATTTCCACTGGTCCCTAATCAGCAGTTTTTGAAGAGCATCTCTACATGACACATTCAAGATCTATTAAAGAACTACGTCAGTATTTTTCTCTTCCTCCTAACTATGCCTCCCTTTTGTCTTTTTCCTCTCTCCCTTTCCCAGCTCTTCATTCCAGTCTATAACTCAGTCTTCTAGTACTAGGCATGCAAAGATAAACCATAGATAAATCACCAAATTGCCTAGGTTGGAAGGGACATTTCAGATCCTCAGTCCAACCATCAACCTAACACTGACAAAACGATCACTAAACCATGTCACTAAGCACCACATCTACCCGTCTTTTAAATACCTCCAGGGATGGCGATTCTACCACTTCTCTGGGCCGCCTGTTCCAATGTCTGACAACCCTTCCGAGCATGCCTCAGTCCCATGTCCAATGCTGTCAGAATATACCGTGCAGCTGAACTGCCTATCTTAATTTAGTTGGTTCAATCTACCATTCTGGCTAGCAGTTCTCATCCCTATGATACATTCTCCCTTCTGCAGGAAAATGGATGGGAGAAGTGATCCAGCTGAAAAATACCTAATTCTGATCCCTTCTTCAGATCTTCCCAACCTCCCACATCTCCAGTGTGCTGGGACCACACGGAGACCTCTGCAAGCTACAGACCCCACCCTGCCACTAGAATACATCAAATCAAAGCAAAACCTTGTCTATGGAGTAAAGTCCAGCAAGATCTACAGAAGTAAGAGACAAAGACTCTTGAAGACTTCCAGGACTTGACTCCAACAGCCCTAACAGTCCATAATCTTTTTTTCCTCACTAATGGCAAAGGGCAAGAGAAACACGGTTTCTCTGAGCTGAGAGGTTGAGTCTTGTCTGTTTTTTCTGGACAAGCATTTACCAGAGGCTTTACTGCCACTTGAGTGGTGATAACAGAGCAGACTAGAGTCTTCTCACCTTCAGGATGTCATCTAGGAAACTTGTCATACGAAGTAAACTCAAAAGGATGAATTCTCTTCTGCATAGCACTATGAAACTAAACTTACACTGACTCATAAATAATACTGTGTAATTCTGCAGGCTGTTCACTGTTTCCTTCCCCTTAAACAGGAAAAAAAATGTACATTTTTCGCATTATTACTTTCCATATTTGAACATGAGAGATTTAATCTTTTATTCAGCTTTCAAATCTGCATTCACTCCCTGGTGGGACAAAACAGATTTTCTTTATTTAGAAATAGGAGCATTTAGTTCTTTAGATCTCCCATTATACGAGTTTGATTTTTCTCTGTTACTAAGGCCTCTACTGTTACCTCAAAATACTTAGTTTTTTACCTCAGGGAACTTTTTGAAAGTAGTCTTAGTAGAAACAGCTGTACAATCCCCATTTTTTTTAAAGACAAGCACATTAAGCTTCATATAAATAATATGAAATTAAAATAAAAAAAAAAAAAAGGTATAACAGGGTGGAAGGAGTGGTACTGGTTTCTGAGTGCCACGGAGAGCTTATGACACCTCCCCTCAGATACTCAGCCTTACACGAAAACAAATCAATAATAATAATAATAATGAGTATGGGAGACAATGTGTAAAAGTAAGAAATGCATTTTTATTTCCTTTTAGCTTTTATACTTCAGTTTAAACCCTCATGCCAACTTATGAAAAAGGACAGAATGTAGTTCACTGCTAATATGATAATACTTATCTACAACTCAACAATTTCCCATGAAAGGTTCTGCCATCCTACCCACTATTGATTACAGTATAAAATACAATCTTAGCAATTTAAAAAAAATCCCACAAGAGTTCAATCATATTTTAAATATTTAGATGACTAAAAATTGCAAAGAACCCTTTTTTTTTTAAAAGAGAAAATATATCAAAGCATCTATCTGTCTAGCATATGGACAAGGCTATTAGAATTTGTCACTACTGCAGTGCAAATAGAGCATGAGCTCTGATGTCATTATACTTACCATCATACTCTGGAAAATAATCAACTAGATGGGAGTACATAATTTTCTCCTCTAAGAGATCTTTTTTATTTAAGAACAGAATGACTGAAGAGTTCTGGAACCATGGATATGTGATAATTGTCCTAAAGAGTGCTTTGCTTTCTTCCATTCGATTCTGGAATAGAAAAGAGAGTGGAATTTTAGTGGTCATGAAAAGAATTTTAGAATTTTTTAAAAAAATAAATTAATGCAATTTCATTTTATTTACTAAATGGATTCATTTCATGTTTTGTACCTTCCCACCAATTATGTAAGGTTCAAGTAATTAAATTACAAACAATTATATGTAAGCAGTCAATTAAATGTGCAGGCATTTTCCTTTTGCACATTAAACTCAAGTATAAGTATTCTTTAAAACATAGAACATGAACACGAAAGCTGCGGCAGGTACATCTGGAAAGCCTGAAAACGCCCAGTTATGACCAGCCAACAAACAGGTGGGTATTGAAATGAATGTGATTCATGGTAGGGACAAATATACAACAAGACATAAGAACTAATACAAAGTTTAAGAACATTATTTTATAGGCTTTTCCCAAACTTTAAATGGAGAATTAGATAATTCTTAGAAAGGGATCAATCAGCTTTAAAATAACTGCAAGTAAGTTTAGAATTTGTTTCCCAAAACAAACCCTAAAAAATTTGATTTTGTAGGAGGTGATGGTTTGGTCTCTTATGTCACCACAGAATCTTCAAGCAATATATAAAACTTTACCACATGCTGGGGTGGTGGGTTAAAATAAATAGCCAAATTTTCAGATTGAGAAACTAATGCAGAGGAGAAAAGTCTTTGCTTTCTTGCAGTCAGTTCTTATGACTCACACTGATTTCAGTGGTGCCAGGATTTCATTCAGGAAGAAGTAAAACTGAAATGTCAACACAGCTGAGCATAAAACTTAAGTCCTTAGACTAATGGTTAATCAGACTGTGTTTTCTTCTCAACATTCTATACAGAATTCTCTAAACAAGACCTTCCAGAAAGGCAATGGGAACTACACAGAATAGTTTTCACTTTTACTGCTTGATGAAAAGGAGAAGGCAATGTAAACTTACAAACTACTGTTTTAATTATAAATATTTACCTAAACTCACTAACACTTGGCACCTTATAATGTGGCTCTCAGAAGGTGAGACAGCATCATGACTCAATTAAGTATTCTTTCACAGTAAATGTATAAACTATTGAAAACTTCCCAGTAAGAAATGTGCAGAGAAAACACAAAGAAATTACTTATCTAGCGTAAGTGTTCCTGCTTTTTACAAAAAGTCTCTAAGAGGACTGCAGTTTTTTAATCTATGATGCTGATTTTTTTCCATATACATAGCACAGAATTGAAAAGACAAAATAAATAAATCAGTTTGGATAAATTTATGATTCTTCCTCCAGGAAAGCTCAATAAAACTGTGTTTTGCAAACATTGTTATTAGTCCCAGAGCACATTTTCATCTTCTGTTTGAAAGGGATGCCAAACAAGATGAAGCAGAAAAGGCATGCAGACTAAAGCTACATTGATATCATGTCTGAAACAACTTCTGGCACCCAATCGGCTAAAACATTAACTCTCTAAGTGCTGTGCAACATAAAAATACCAGGAGACACACACAATAAAGAACAAGATATTACGCCTTCAGTGTAAGAAGAGTATGTCTTGTATTGTATGAATTCTGTATAATATGAATTGCATTCCACAGAGCCACGTTTTTCCTATTATAAATTTATAAATGCCTCTCAAGTCCTTTCAGACTTGATTTGAGGCTTAAACCTCTCCTTGACGAGATATCTCCTAAGGATTCCACTCAGCAGACACATCAGAGATACAGCAGATCTTCACGATTTCAAAGATAGTTCAATTAATGCAAAACCGATCTGGGATGCCAAAAAAGGATACTACCAAGAGCTGCTTCAGAAAAAAATAATATTGTATCAAAGGACATAATTACCACCTGGAGAAATGTACAGAAGTGGTCAATATGGGCAGTCTAACGCAACTGAAAGAAATGCTCAACTGCTTTAGATAGTTAAGGATGTCAGTAACCGAAGTTCATGAAACACTACCAGATTATCCCACCCTCATTCAATTAACTGTATTCTTGATAATAGTCAAGTTTCATTTCACACAGAAGACACCTGCCCCCAGAAGCCACTTCCCTGCAGAAGTCATCCAGTTAACTATATCTCCTGGAAGAGTCAGGCTAAATCTGAATCCATTCCCGATTCTGGGAAAACAGGCTTTAGAAGGGCAACAGCAGTAGACTGTTGCCCTTGCTAATTTTGTATTAAATTATCCAGTCCAAAACAAAATTTACTGGAAGTCAGAGAATTGTGGGAAATGATAAAAAATGCACATTAGATTGCCAGACCCCATAGAAGTAGAATTGTCTCTTATGGTATGAGGATCTTTCCCTGTACAGTAGTACCAGACGAGGATATTTGGAAGGTAAGACAGTAAAGTCTTAGGCACCAAATGATAGCTCTGAGGAACAGTAACTATCTCAGTATAGGAATTATTTCAGAGTGTACATTACTACAGAAGAGCCCTTACTGTACCTCCAGCTGCAGAGGGAAGCAAAACAGCAGGGATTAAGACATTGGGAGGGCTGCAGACACACTTTCTAAGGAGCTGGCAAAGGATGACAAGCTGCCCAAATCATTTAAGAAAAAGGTCAAGCTCCTTAAGATCTATAACTGACAGGTGTCGTGGTTTAGCCTCAGATGGCAATAAGACCCACACTCCACTCTCTGCACAGTTGTGGGGGAAAAATCGGAAGAAAAAGGCAAAACTCATGGGCTGAGACAAAGGCAGTTTAACAGAACAGCAAAGGGAACAAGAAAACAACAACAGTAACACTGACAGAGGAATGTACGAACATGATTAAGAGGGCACCACTCACCAACTGGACCCGGGATGCCCTAGCCCCCTCCCCTGGCCAGCTCCTGGCTATGGACTGGTCATGGCTCACATGGGATGGAATACCTGTGTCCTTGCCAGAGCCTTGCCTGGGAAAATTAGCCCTACCCTGCTGGAACCAGGACAACAGGTCTATGAATTTCCATCACCCTTCTCAGGGAGAAGACCACACAATGCTACGTTCTCCCCTTACAACAGAAGCATGGAAAAAAACTTAGGATATCACTGGTTATCTCTCTGAATGTATGTCACATTGCAATGGTCCACAGACAAATATGCCTCACGAAAGACGTGTAATAAGATGGTACTGTTAGAACTTTAAAAGGTCAGACCAGTGAATTCCAGGGATTCAATGCAGGTTTCTTATCATTTGTATATTTAACAAGTGTCTTGCAAAGCCTCATAAAGATACTAATAAAGAAAATTCCTTTTCAGTTCATTGCATGACATACATAGCATTAAGTCTATGTGACTAAATGACTGCTATAGTCAATGCTATTTCACTGGAAAAAAACCCCTAATCTTAGATGCAATGAGTAATGAAGGAATTGTCCATGGGCTTGTCTGCTTTCTCTGCTTGTATCAGGTGGTCTAATAAAATTATTGCCTCTTTCTACAGATCTTATTTTAGCATTTGGATTGTCCACAGGGATCCTGTGAATGAAAAACATCAGTTTTATCTGACAGATTCATAAATTACAGGGCTGTTACTGCAGTCACATGTCACATTACCATCATAGTTTTGACACCTAAAGATCAAACCAAGGAAATCTGAAATCTATAACTGGATGTTAACTCTGGGTTTGTTGTTTTTTTTTCAGTTCTTTTATATCTTTATTATGCATAGGCCTAATAATAACAACATAGATGGAAACTCAACGGGACTCAGAGGAAGAGAAAAAACCTAGTAAATAGGTGTCCTAACCACATTCAGGTTTTTTTTTTTTTTACTATTTTTTCTGCTTCTTAGTGCCACGAACTGCACTTGTGGTATGGACAATACTACCAAAGTGTAAGAAGAGAAAGTACTTAACAAGTGCTAAAGAGATGACAGATATTCACTGTATATTGACCATACCTGTATCTTCTCTTGATGCATGGTCATAACATATTAAGACCTAAAGGTTCTATCTCTTCTGTTCCCTTCCTATAACTCCCTCCTTCAGGTGAGAGGTTTTTCCATAACTGAGTCCTTCCTTAGCAAGTACATAAAAATGCTTACCAGTTGCCTAAAGTATGGGAAATCTCACTGCTTTTTCCCCTTCCCTATCCTTACGAGGAAGGGAGATAGGATCCCATTGAATATGTATTAAACTCTCAGCACTTTTTAAGTGTCATAAAAGCTGTCACTGTAACCTTGAAATTAATATGGGTTATTTTGAAGAATCAGCCTCTGGCTTCTCCATTTGAAACTATCCCACATATTGAATCAAAGCATTTGTTTTTCATAGTTTCAGTTTAACAGAGTCAGAAAGTTTAAAAGGCAGCAAAGGCACAACAAAAGAAGCAGAGAGATGCAATGTTATAGCTTCAACACTAATGAAAAGCGATGAACTTCCTAGGAAAACATTGCAACCTTTATTTTATTTAAGGACTGTTTTTGTTAAACTTGTCACTAAAGAACTCAGCATAGTTATAATGAAGAGCCAGTTCAGTCCACTTATGTAGGGATAGCTGATAAATATCCAACACAAGCTCTGAAGATGAACACTAAGTTAAGAATTTCTTATGTTATTAACACGTAAAGAAGCTGGATTCAGCAAAGTACGCTCGCACAATTCTAAATATAAATAAGCATGCACCCAGCAAAGCTACTCCTTGGTTTATCATCAGCCTTAAGTCAAGATCTTGCTGTGAGATGCTCTGCTAGGAAAGGTGCAGGAAAGTATCATTATACGCTCTTCCATTTCTAAGCAGCTCTTCCTAAGACACAACCTTCTACATTCTCTGCAGTAAGACACTGGGATGCTTGTATATGGAGAAGAATTTTGCCTTTATTTCACTAGGAATGACTCAATATAAAATCAGAAAATGTAATTTAGTTTAGTTCTGAAATCACATTCTTCATATAACAATAATACTGCTCCTACCCAATACACATTCAGGGTCTGGCTACCTGGATGGCTTCTGAGTAAGGGCTAGATCTAAAAATCTATCAGTGTAGCAGCAAAAACACTACAATTAGATGACAGCAGTTATTCCTATAATCTAAGAGAACATAGAGTGCCCGATTACGTACATAAACATCAGCAGCAATGCTGCTGCATTACTGATACCATTAAGCACCTTACAACATGAATGAGTGTTGTAACAACCCCACCTTTAAATTGTTTAAATGTAAACAGCTCTAAGTGCTCACAGTGACCGTCACACATCTTCCACTGAAACACCACTGAGATGGCAGCAGAGTATTGACTCTGAAATGTTGGCTGGAAGGCACTTCTAGAGTTCTAGTTTAGTCTTTCACTTGAATTAGGACTACTGACAACATGGGAGAATGACAGGCATGGCTTTGTCTTGGCAAGTCTTGAAAGCCTGTAGAGATGGAGATTTCAATACCCCTCTGGTTTCCCTGTCCCACTGCTAAACGCCCAAGGGAAAAATGTTTTTTAAATATACAGCCTGAACTTCCTAAGCCACAATTTGTCATATTGTCTACCTAGAAAACCTTGGGTCCACGGCACACTTGCCACTCTTCAAATACTTGTTGGCAAGTATTACTGTCCTCTTGATGAGACTAAACAAGCTCAGGTCCCTCACCCTGTCTTCATAGGATGTTGGTTCTGTGCCCTTCATGCCTTTCCCAACAGTTTATGCGGTCATGAAACTGCATTTATAAACCCTTTGCAATTATTTCAGAGGGAAATTGAAGGGAATTGTATTAAGGATGGTGAACAGACACTTCGATATTTTGTCACTCAGATGTGTACTCTGAATGTTTTGCAGGAATTGAAAGATGGCCTAGAGAACTTTAAGTGGGTTTTATCTGCTTGAGCAGATAAAACAATATAGGTTCCTGAGTTCACCATAACAGATTAAACCTTCTAACATGGCTTCACTATGTCATTTTAGAATAATTAAAGGATAAATAAAAAAATATTAAGCAATTCATTTTCTGACTAATCAATCTCTGCATAACCTTCTGCAGTCTTTCATATCTCTGTTTATCCAATGACTTAAGAGCACATCAGCTTTTAAAGATGTCATGGCAGATAAAACTATTCTTGTTCCAGAAGTAATTTCTCCAACAATACTGCTTATTTTTCTCTAAAATTTCTCTTAAACAAATTTTACGTTACTCATGATAGCTCATACCATTGCATGCTCACCATTTTCCTTTATTCAATATATATGCAACATTACTGACTTAATATTTTTCGTCAGTTTAATTAAAGAATGTTTGACAAGATTAAACTGTTCAATTACTCAGTGTTCTGAAAAACACTTGTCATTAACAAGATGCAGTTTTTCATACGTAAGAAAGTTTCACCTTACAGTATTTTTACTGGAAATAGGGATAGGATTACAAGGAGTATAGAAAAAGGCCAGCACTGGGGATCTGACCTTCTATCAGATGCAAAACGAAGGAAGCCTTGCCAAACCAAGCAAGACAGCGTGGCTCTTCGAAAAGAGGACAGGAACAGTGGGCAGCAGGAAGCATTTAATAATTTGGGCAACTTCCTCTGCTCTGCTTACGTCTGCAATCAGTCCTGAATTGCATGAAGACATACTGATATCACCAGCCATTACTCCATTTTTCTTGTTAAGACATACAGATGCCCACATAAAATTATCCCACCCTCCACATAACCTGATATAGTCACCAATCACATGTAAAAATACCATCATGAAACACAGAATAAAAAATACAGCAGACAAACTCCACAAGTGAATAGAAAGTTTGTTAACTATAAGCAGATCATATAATCTCGGAAAAGATTATTCCAGTATCTTATTAAACATCAAGAAAAACCCCCACTGTATTTATTCACCAATCATGGGACCATCCAGTTTTATAACTAGAAACGTTTTTTAGATGAAACGCATAAAAATAAAATGAAATTTCTTTCTGCCATCTACCTTCTACTATATGAAAGATTTCACTCTGCAAAGTTTCTGTATGATGGTTAAATGAAAAACACAAATATAACTAGACATACAAGTCATGCTTTCTCAAATTTTTATCCAAATGCAAACTCTTACTCTTCCTCATTTTTTAATAGATTAAAAAAGAGAATACTTACTTCCACTTTTTTTTTAAATCCCAAACTTTTAGTTTTCATGTTGAAATGATGTATTTCTAGTTTGAACATATGCATTGAAAGTCTTTTTCCTATCTATTGCTCTGGAAAAATATGCAGTTACTCCTGCCATATCAGCTGGTACCCAGTAAAGGGAAAGCAGCATTTCCCAGTTAACATAGTGCTTTGACAGAAAAGACCAAGTACAGTATTAATCCAAAACAATACAGAAGCAGTAGTGGAGTTTCATCCATTATTGTCTTTATGATTGTCTAGAGTGGCATCTAGTGGGCATACTGTAACTTACATATTGAATGAAAAATGTAGTAAATATTTTTTGCCTTAAAACCTTTTAGTAATTTAAATAGTGTCTGTTAACAAAATCAGAATTTCACAAATTTCGTTGACTGAATTTTGTTGAAACAATGACAGAGAAGATGGTAAGGAGTTAAACAAGGTGCATTTTTCTGTCAACAAACTGCACTGTGTATATAACTACATTTATTATAGTAACAAATGTTCATTTGAGTGAAGGGGCATTCAGAAATGGTAACTGCAGAAGAGGAGGCACTGACACAAGAGAGCTTCAGAAAAAAAAAAAACAGGGGTTAATATTTCAGAAGTTTAGTATCACAGTAATGGACTATATTACCTGACAAATCTTATACGTGTGAATGGTTTTTGTGCAAAGACCTATATTAATTAGGAATGCCCCCAGATTAGACAAATGTCTCCAAATAAGACTTCCAGCAATTATATATGTAGAAGCCCTGTCTGACTGCACAGAAAGACGTACAGTGCATTCCCTGGCTAGAAATTTAATAAAGCTGCTACATGAAAGTTGGAAAATAACAGAGGAAATCAGGAAGTAGGAAGTAAGTGCAAAGTCCTTCACTGTGCAAAAAAATAAATAAAGTATCAAAAATGGAAGCACTTCAGATCTTTACCAGGAGTTTGAAGTATAAACTTGTAGCTGTTCTGCTGTAACTAGCCATCTAAGAAAAAACTGCACTGGTTGTAAAAATATTTTGATCATTAACTCAATTGCAGTAAGAGACAACTTCAAACACAGAGCTCAGGAATAATTCCTTTATTTTCTTCATTGGTTTTCAACCTCCGTGAAAACTAGCCTGACAAAAAAATGCTGCTAGAGGACTGGGAAGACATCTCTGTAGATGAGAATTGCATTTTTAAATCACCTGGTAGAAGAACTATCATCTCTTCCAAAGCTTAAATCTGCAACACTGCACTTGGAAATATATGGCAATTTTATGTACCCCAGCAGAGGGACAGATGAGCCAAATGACAGCTGACATAAAATCAACATGCTCAACAACCCTCAAACCACAAAAATATGGTCCAAAAAAATAGTGGTCCAGAAAGTGTTTAACAGTCATGGATCAAACATTGCTGTCAAATATATTTTAAATCAAAAAACGGCTGTTTAGATAGTTTTTAGGAAATAACATGAATGCCAGAATAATGATTTTTCATGAATAACTACATATTTTTGAGAAAAAAAAGGATGAAAAGATATTAAAATTAAAATGTCATTGAAAAGAGCCCTTTTCTGGATGGTTTTGACACTGGTTATTGAAAAAAATAAGTGGCAGTCGTCTATGCCAGCAATTGCTGCCAATAACAACATTTACCAGCAGCATTTCTGGCAGCCTCTGCAATCGGGTTCACAATCACTCAACCCCCCATCTCCATTACCAGCCATCCACTTTAACAAAAGAGAGAGAGGCTCTGGCTCTTCCTTATGCAAATACTTCCCAGCACTGATAGTTTACATTCGATAGGTTCTTTATCCACAAACTAAAAAGAAAATATATATGCGTATGTGTGAACAGGTATGAACAGATACAATACACACAGCAACAATGTTTGGCACAGGTGGTTAATGTTTTATTTTCTCTAGTTTCCAAATAAACAATGAGTTCTGGAGATATTACTTCCCATGGAAATAACATTGTTAAATAATTATGCAGACCATCTGAGGATTTTAATTCTATCTGGGAGCTCATATTATCCCTCTGCCCCATGCTCAATTGTTCTGGACTGCTGAATGTTGATGAAAAAAACAGACAACTGAAGTATTGTATTTATTCACGATGCAGAAAAAGAGAAGTGCTCTGATCTCAACATTGTTTTCTTTCAGCCTTCATGCTAAGCCATGTAGGACTAGCCTGTGAATAAGGAACACAAAGTGCTGCAAGAGAAGTGGAAGCATGCCCAGATGTGAACAGCAAGATAGTTCTGATGAAAAAATGAAATACGTGCTTCAGATAATTGCCTCCATAAAGAGTGAAAGTATTCTGAACTTTGTGGCCTCACGCCATTTCTTATTTTTGTCCCACATCAAAAGAAAGTGCAACTGGAACATTGTACCGATTTGCCACCGCTTAACAGACCCCACTGACGAATACTACACAAGTTCCATCTAGGCTCTGGGGTAGTTATCTATTGTGCACATGTTTTTTGTCCAGATTCAAAACATGGAGCATGTATGTTTGCATCTATATACCTGTATACACACAAAAGTGAGTTCACAGTAAAAATACTTATCCTGGGTTTCATGTAATTATTTTCATACAATTTTAATATATTAGACTTTAACTGGAGTATTTTTTAACAAACCAAGCAATGTTGATCCTTACTACTTGGGGCAACCTAAGAATAATAAATTATTCCATCAACCAAAAGAACTGACATCCTTCCACAGTGCCTTTATTCAGTACTTGAAGCACAGAAGTATCACAGAAAACCACCTTACAAAGCTCCTTCAGTTTCAATTTGAACATGTGGCTGAGGTACCGAAGCCCCAGTTTTCTAAATATTCTGTTTTTCCTTCATACAAGTGTTACTTTTGATAAAACTGCAAGACAGTCTTTTAACGTAAATTAAGTACTGTGAAGGTAACTGCATTATTCAGATATCCACCATCAAAAAAAGTAGGGTTCTTTAGGGTTTTTGAAAAAGCTATGCAAAAACCTTATGGCAAGACCACAAAGATGCTCCCCAAAGAAACAAACAAACAAACAAAATCTTTTACTTGTCAAGCTATGATTTTTCTACCTAGAATCACGGAAGAATTTTTTGGAAGGCACCTGTGGAAGTCATCTGGTCCAACTCCTTGCTCCCAGCAGGACTTTGTTATCACATCAGGATGCTTATGGCCCTGTCCAGTCAAGCTTTGAACATCTCTTTCCAGGACGGAGATGCTACCCCTCTAAGCCACCAGTTCTACTTCGCTCACTCACGTGTTCAAATGTTTTACAAATGACTGAGCGAGACTGGATTCAATCTGGTTACCTTATCAGGTTAGATGATGCAGGTCCTTAAAGCAGACAGACCATTCCATAGGGAAATGAAAGCCAGTGAACAGATGAATACAAGGCTAAAGCAAGAAGCCAGGAAAATTAGCTTTATGGCATCATTTCTGTGGAGGTCCATTGAGCAATATGGCATTTGTCAAGATCACAGAAAAGATAGATCCTAGGTAACTGTTTAACACGTGTGAAAGGAGGACACACGGGAAGTAATGGCAATATTGGACAAAGGCATGTGTCTAGGATTTCTTAAGCCAAAGAATCAATTTTACTATTCTTTAAAAAACTCAGAATTCTTAAGCCATTCCAGCCTGCTTCATATGTTAGAAACGTTTTCAGCAAGAACTGCGATCTGGGATCAACTCTGTAAATAAAAGAATTGTAAGAAGGCAGCACTTTCTATAAAACTTTAATGCAAATCAGATGACAGCTCTGATGATTAAAGGGAAGGAAATACTGGTTTAACAGAAATTCAGTTACACATTATTATGTTAGAACTAAAAATTTTGGTCGCAGCTAAATCACGTAATTTATTAAGACACAGTAAAAGCTTTGGAAAAAAAAACCCTTTAAAAAAAATCAACCAAAAGCTTAAAAAAAAGGCTTTAAACAAGAGCTTTTTAAAAAAGAGCAGTACTCTACTACAAGGAGATTCTACAAGAATCTCCTCCTTTTCTGATTAAAAAGAAACAATAATGGTTATTAATAAACCTCTTAAAAGGGTTGCAAATTGCCCATCTGGACAGAATATATAAATGAATTAGATCTTAACAGTAAAACCAGTTCTCTTTGCTTCATTATTCAAGGTCAGTGAAAACCCAGCACATAAACCCCCTATGAAATAAAAGCTTTTAATGTTATATTAATGTTACTATTTTAACAAAGGAAGAGACTGATTTCAGTGATTCTTTTATACGTGGCTTCATTTATGTATGAAGAGCAACTGCTTAAAAAGTAAAATAATGAAAAAACCTAAGGCATTTTCCTTTTCCTAAGGCATAGAGATGCCTTTTCCTATGGCATAGAGATGCATATATATTCGTATGTATGTAGGATACAAAATATCTATCTATAATGATGGACATTAGTGAAATTCCTTACTCAAAAGTCCAATTAGAAGGAATATTAAATACTGTAATATTTATTATTACAATATTTATTAATTATTGCAATATTTATATTTTAAATATTAGCAACATTTATTTCCAATCTTGTTAAAACTTCACATTTCACAAATGTATTTCTATATTTTTTTAAAACCAAAATTTATCAGCTCTGACCAAGATAATCTAAAGTGGCATTTTTTGCCTAATTTATTTTGTTCAATGCATGTTCAGAATACACATGCTGATTTACTTCTAAAAGTTCTCTTTTATCTATTAATACTTTATGCTGTCCAATGCCTCTGTAAGTATACAGCCTCCAATGATATCTCAAGAAAAGCAGTATTTGCTTTTTGATAGTTTAGAAATTTTCGAAATTTCACTTAGCCTATTAATCCATTAATTTTGCTGAACTGAGGAAATTGTATGCTGTCTTTTCTGGTTTTCCTCTGGGAATACCAAAAAAGAAAGATCTTGGCCTATAAAAAGCCCACATTTTCATAAGACCATAGACCTATACAAGCTACATGAAATCACATATGCCTTAAAACTTTCAGTGCACTAATGTGGAAGAAAAGTATGTACAAGCATAAATAAATATTGGCCTTTATTTTGTCATTTCCAAGTACTTAACAAGCTCTGCAGAGATAATGAAAACCTCTCTTTTATGAAACTAGATATTACAGGTATACTGTGATGTTTCTACAGCTTCCACAACTGCAAATGGTTACTGGTTCTCTTATAAAGCTGGAACTTGGTTTTGCATTTATTGTACTGAGACCATGAGATTTGATATGTTTGGAAGAGCTTCATGTGATATGTATTTAAATGTAGTGTACCCTGGAATACGGATTAATATCCTTTACCTAGAAAAAATCCTTAAGAAAACAAGTTGATTTTAAAAATAGAAAAGTTCTAAACTATGCTTTATGATATAACTGCAAATTTCTCCTGATCTGCTGGTATAATTCAGAGTAAAAGCCTGACCTAGAGAACATAATACATCATAAATTAATTTACCAGAGAGATGATTCCTTCGTTTTTTATCTTACCTCTAATTCTGTCAGACTTTCTGAAAAAATGATAAGGTCAAACATCTGATAATTTAACTTATAACATGTACTCCTTCGCCACATCATACCAGACTGAGGGACGATCTACTTAATTTACAGTACTATTAATGTCATTAGTATATTATGTCCTTTGGATCAAATTTTGCCCTCATTTTCCACCAATGAATCTAGACAGAGTTACTGTTTTATTAAGGGCAGAATTTGGAACAGTTACCTATCTCTCCTTTTACATTAATTTAGGAAGAGAAAGGCATTTCAAAGCTGTACGTCATCTGAAATTTTTGAAAGATGTTAAGATATACTGCCCTTACCAATTCTTCTTGCTACGAACTCATGCACCAAAATCAGATGGTTTGTTATGTACAATCCAGACACGTACTTAAGAGAGTTTCTGGGTATTGCTTGTTAGAGGAACCCTAGTTAAAATACAGTCGGGCAGTCATGCGTGCTTTTCTTCAGGACTGAAACCCCCAACTCTAGAGCTGCAGATCTTTGCCATGGAAGCGCAATTTCATGGATGTATCATTACGAGTCATCGTACACGGGACTCAGAATAACAGGCAATCTGAACATTTGTCTTATTTTCTATGCATGATGTCCCCTTACTGAGTAGTTACAATCCATTTCTCAGAACATTTAATACTTAATCTCCTCCAAAGGCATGAAGACAGAAACAGTTCCTAGCTCAATCCCACACGTATCCAGTGGGTAAAAACCCTTGAGAGACCCTAGCAAAACTTCTCAACTCAGTATAGCCTCATCTGATTTATAATCAAAATGTATTTCTCCTGAATAAGCTAAACAAGGGAAGAAATGGATTTACTACTGATAGTCTATCAAGTACTACACTTTGAAATACAAATCAAGGGTCTTAAGGGCTCTAAACCAGCTTCATAATGATGGTCACATAAAAACACATGCATCGAATGGTAAATAGTAATTGTTACAAATTTACATTTACTCCTGAAAATAAGATTAATGAATAGATGTATTAACTAAAAAGAATGCCACAGATGATTAAAGAGTATAGTTTTTTTTTTATGAAAACATACTATGAGGAAAAAGACTTTAGGCAATAACATGCAG
The DNA here is from genome assembly GCA_033628505.1 of Tringa tobata. Classification (NCBI taxonomy): domain Eukaryota; kingdom Metazoa; phylum Chordata; class Aves; order Charadriiformes; family Scolopacidae; genus Tringa; species Tringa tobata. Next base: position 5,030,582 of record JAHREE010000068.1, read on the forward strand.
TGGACTAATTAGAAAAAGAAAGTAGGCCATCTAACAAAAATCGTACTGTTTAATCAGGCCATGAAAGCAATGCAAAGGGGGTAGGAGAACACTGCAAGTTGTCAAGTCAGACCTTTTAGTTTCAGTAAGAGGCACACAGATCAAAACCAGATTAGATTCTATCATTTTATCACACTGATAGCATACATACGGAGAAAGTAGGGCATTTACATGTACTCCCTCGCTTTGGTGCTAAAATTTTAAACCTGTTGCACAATTTAAAGCTAAGTGCGAAAACTATCTCTTGTCTGATTATCACAGTCTCCAAATTAAAGTACTGTAAAATGAAAATATTTTTTGGGGGTAAATTTCGATGGTCTCAAAGGTCCCTTCCAACCATGAAGATTCTGCAATTCTGTGATTCTTAATTCAAGGTGTCAACTAACATATTTAAAACCTTTTCCTGTACTTCTGTCACACCCATATTCAGACAAACTACGCTGTGCTTTACACGGAATAAATAAACCCATTCTTCTCCCATGCTTTATGGGACTGTAATGTTTAGAAATTTAGGGGAGGGAAAAGGAAGGGAAAAAAACAGTCCTCTGGGGTACCAACAAAATCTAGACAGAGAAGCTATAGCTTGCTGAAAGACAACACTAAGCTGTCCATATGGATGCTTAGCTCTAAGACAGTCTGGCTCCATCCCAGAGATAGAGTAACAGAGGCTTAAGGCTGGTGCAAAGTGCTACTAGGGTATGTATGTATGACTTTAAAACAAAAAGTGGTTTGAGTTAAAGTTATGGATATATTTTAAACTGGAAGACAAAAAAACTCAGAAGTTTTCCACTGTTGTTACTAAGAAAGATAAATAGAGTAGCAGTGAGGTGGAAGAACCATCTGCAAGACAATGGGGGGTTTTACAGCTTTTGCCTCCACATAGTGTTTCAAAAGTGAAAACCTGAAAAATCAAAACAGCTTCATGAGGAAAGTAATCTTTTTCATAATAGTTGGAAAGCAGTTATAGAAAAGGCACCACTTCAGTCATTGGAGAGTCCAAAACATAAAGTAATTCTTCAGCCAGATGCTCTATTCAGTTCACAACACAGGAACCCTTTTAGCTTATGAGAACACTGAGCAGTATTGTGCACACCAAATGATTCAGCTTAGGAAGATACTGCTCCATCTTGTAGAGTTAGGGATGCTCTAAGTAACAAATTGAACACTGAAATTATCTGACAAACCAAAGCAAGGGTCTAAGCAAGCCACCTAAGTAGAACAGCATACACTTAATAGGGAACCAGCATCTGGTAGACCTCTACCTTTGAGACAGTTCCTATGAGAACTTCTCCTTATGAAAGAGGCAATATGAAACAACAGTGATAAACAGCTAACATCAGGAAGTTTGGAAGTTTATTTTGGATAGTCAGAATAGCATTTGAAAATCATCACAACTAGTTTTTCTTTCTGTGATTTCCAATATATTTTGTTTTGACTTGTATAATTAAAATGCTTAGTACTTTTGTGTTGACTTTGTGGCTACAGAAGAATAATGCAAACAGAAAAAGACAGAACCAGACATTTCTGGCTTGGCTTGAAATGAGCCAAGTCTGACTGAGTCCTCTTTTATCTACTCACTTCTAGCTTCCAAATTTACAAGAGGTGAAGCTGGTGCAGATTACATCATCATTTTTGCAAATTCAGCTTTGAATAATATAGTTGATTATATAACTAACGTAACAATAATTTTCTTTTAGGGAAAGACTATAAATGTAAAAGCTTTCAGAGCTCCTAGGCTTTATTAAAAAATGAATCCTGAAAAAAGTTCAGCATAGAAACGTGAATATCCAGGAATACCTGTTATACCCTGTTACGCCAACCATTCTTTTAAACAGTGAAATCAACATGTATGCAGCCATGAAGAACATTCCAATGTTTTCTTTTTTTCACCTAACTTTTGTAAGTACGTGTTAGAAGACTTGCATAGGACAGTGCCAGTGAGTAACTCACAGAAGTTTGATTAAAAACTTGAAATAGTCCTCGGGAAAGACAAAAAAAACCCTCATACTAAATCACTACTTGTGTGCTTTGCCCCCTCAGCTCATCCACTCTCCTACTTCTGTTATTTTTTGAAATAAAAATACAATACCCATCCCATGCTTTAAGTCAAAGGAATGAAGTTTACTACTTCAGGGTCTGTTCTAGCTCAGAATTTATAAATTTTGTCTTCATTTCCATTCTTTGTGGCTCTGCTACATAACACTAACTGCACAAACAGCTACACTAAGAACATTTCTCTGTATCCAACTGTATTCCCCTTCAACACAAAATACATAGGTTTCTTTGAATCCTCTATGGAGTAGGTCAGCTTTGCCATGTTTGACTGCTGGTCATGACTGCTGGTAGATGCATTTGGAAAACATCTGGAACCGGGCAAGTGAAGTTGTTTTTTCTTTAAAACTCGTGCTTTTTGCTTATGCTTGCTTACCTCATTGTCTGACTCCACAAGCACTTGATCATATTCACTAAGAGCTACTAGGAACATGATAGATGTGACATTTTCAAAGCAATGTATCCATTTTCTTCTTTCTGATCGCTGGCCTCCTACATCCACCATTCTGCAAAATTAATACCTACATTAACTTCATGAATGCCTTAACAGATAAAGACACAAGCACACACAAAATGACAAAATTCAAGAATTCAGTTGAAAACATAGTTTGGTTTCATTTTCCTTAATTATTTTTTTCACTGATGTTTAATGGAATCTGCTGTAAGTATACAGTTAATCATATTTGCTTTTAAGTCTGATGTGTTTTCTGTATTTGAATTATTGTGGGTCTCAAAACTCTCAGATTTCTGAGATACAAAGGTCTCACGAGGCGTTATCTGGCAATGTGTCGAATATGCTCTATTCAGCAGAAACAGATGTGAACAGAACAGACTTGGTGGTTTGCCCTTTTCACCCACAAATCACCAGAGACAAAACTCCCAACTTGTTAAAGCTGCCCCATTTTAAGAGGACAAACAGAATCTAATAAAACTTTTAAGAGCCAAAAATCAGAACTCTAATTTGCTTGCAGTGTATTCCCACTTCATCCCGTGTCTCACTGTATCTAAACAGAGGCGTCCAACTTGCAATTGCGTATTTTTTAAACAACTCTACTTGCACTCAATTAGGATGATTTCTGCCTAAACGAGAGTAATTTCTCTTTTAGAAATCAGGTACACAAGTCGTAACTTTGTATTCTATAATTTACATGAATTACAGGTGATTGTATTTTCACATTACTATTCATAGTGAAACTTTAATTATGTATTATTGAAAAGACAAATTGCAGGCTTTCTTTGAGTAATAACTACTTTCATAAAATGACAAACCTAGCTGTCTGTTACCATTTTGGCATCTTTAACATCCACTCTTTCTCAGATGTGGACAATTAGATTAAAATATATTGATCAAGCTCAAATTTTAAAAACATAGAATAATTGCTTTTCATGTACTTTTAACCGATATCCTATACACGGCATTACCAATGTGAAAGGAGACAAAAGAAACAAAGCAAGTGGGTGTTAAAACTATTTTTTTCTACCTGAAAATGACGCTTTGTAAGTCGAATGGATATTCAATGATCCCCGTTGTTGGGACTCGAACTCTGAGCACGTCTTGCTGAGTTGGCAGATAGGTGGAATCTGCTATGCGGTCCAAGTCATTAAGATAGCTACAGACAGGGAGAAACAACAGGAATGCAAGACAGTGACACCATCATCCCACCGAGGAAAAGAGTAAGGAAGACTTGGGAATGGATATGGGCTGTGGGGTAGGAAAAAGTACAACAAAAAAAAGAGCATTATCGGCATAAAACAGGGGACAAAGTATAAAAGTGTGCTCCATCCTCCCTTCCTGCACACTTTCATAGCTTCAAGTAAATTCTACAGAAGGGTAGCATAATTATTCTGATTATTTTCATACAGGTTTGTTGGTTTTCATAGGTAAATTCACCAAATATTCAATGTTTTCAATTAAATAATTCTAGGCAATTTAGAGACAATATAATGTGAGAAATATAAAATTGCAGTTTTATTTGAATATGTAACATATTTTACGATATTCATTCTGCAGTGTCTACATAAATACACGGACAGACAAACATGAACCTCCCAGAGAACAGAATCCTATAGAATAGATCATTATCAGTTATAAAATGATAGGAGGATAAATGGTACTGTCTGAAGATTGGAAAGGGAAAACCCCCAACCACTGACAAATTAAAAATAACTCTCTGGACCTTGTTAGCAGAAGGCAGCACTGGTTATTTAGTGGGATCTCTGAAACCTGAAAGTCCTGCATTCACACTTCTGATTAAGTTAATAAGTCTGCAGTTCATTAAATACTCTCCAGTTGGTTAGCAAAGAACCCCAAACGGTTATAAAATTGCTTGTAAGGGTTCATTAACTACAACACAAAACTCTTCTGCGATTGCTTAATGGTGGGTTTCAACCATAAAGCACCGGTGTACTGGAGGTTTTAATGAATTCTCATTAAAAAGATACTTCAAAAAAGATGTGTATGTGTAATAGCCTGTTTGGGTCCGGGAACTAGACATCACATGAAATCAGTGCACCAGGAAGCTTGGGCTGTCTGCATGGTAGATGCCTGGGAAAAAGACTGCTTCAGGAAATGAAGTCCTTGGGCATTCCTTGGCTACTTCCTAGCACAAGAATGACCTAGAGTTAACCACTGAGAAGACAAATTAACCTATGGATGCCCTCATTTATTCTAGGAGAGGAAAGCAATGGTCTTGTAATTTATTGAATGATGATCAACTATCCCTAACTCTGAACATGTTCTTTTCCTTGTAGCTATTAGAAAGCACTCTTCTAAAATAAACCCACACAAGAAATAATTAGACTTCTTCTAGATGCTCTAAATGATCTCTATATGAAACTGAGAGAAACTTATCCTGAACAATGACAGAAACAAAACAGTTTGACTTCTACCTTACAGCAAAAATACATAAGAATTGATCTGTTAGGTCTGGGAGGGAGCCAAAAACATTACAAAATCTCCCTCATAAGAATTTTATTCATGAAAGAGTAATCTGAGAGTAAGCACTGAATGTGAGAAAGTTACTCATAGTTACAAAGATGTATTGAATCATACAATATATCTCATGCAATTCAGAAACTACTACTCCAAAAACATTTTCTGAGAACACGGATTAGTTTCTGCCAATAAGGAAAAGGCTTGAGAGTCTGAGAACTTCATCTGCCCTCAGGTGTTTTACCCAAAAAAGCTGAACGGATAAGCACATTATTGAATTGTTGAAGGGTGGAGGGGGAACTGTATATGAACAAAATTGTTAACTACCACAGTAAGAAACTGATAGAGACTGTGAACTATCTTCTTTTTCCCTCTCACCCCCCCAAAAATTGGTTATGGTTGGTGACTGTGTTTTGGAAGGGTCATTCTGGGTCATTACATGCTACAGTGGTATTCACAACAGCAGAATTTTAACTGAATAAATTAGCAGGTGGCTCATTTACACATCTGTCTTGTTGCACTCCTTGGGCAAGCTTTAGCTGTGGTCTCCAATGTGAGGCTGGTTACTGCACCTCTGCATCACCAGCATAGTGCACGCGCTACTAACATACGCTGGAATGCACATCTGGCTGGTTTTAAAAAGGCAATAATGCAAAAGGATGTTATTAAATAGTTAAATCTCATTTGTGTTACTGAAGAACATTAAGCAGGCAGAAGAGTATTTTTTTTTTCGTCCTAACACAAATCATTGATGTCGTTAAGTTCCAAAGGCATTCATTTATCTCCTTAAAAAATACTTATGTTTTCCTCATCCTCTTTTGGTTCTGCTCAAGTTCTGCTCATTCAATTACTAAACAGCAGCCCTCTGACTCATTTCACCTATAGCATCTTACAAAGCCTATCCAGTCCATAGAAGAGACCTTATGCGATCTTATGGAGTCCTATTTCTGTCCCAAGATTTCTGTATCTAACAGATCAAAGGACGTTGGGCTCTCTAAGAAGTGTCCTAAAACATACATGTAAACTCAGAGTCAAGGAAACTGTGTTAAAAATATTAAGAGTACCTCAGAGAAAAAAGAATCAGACAGCACCCGCAAAATCCTTTAAAAAGAAAATCTTTGTGATACTGACAAAACATAACCAGAATCCACAGTCTGACAAAAACAATTTAGAATACATCCTGCATTTTTTTAATAATGACATTTAGGCCCTACCACTTTTCCTTCTACCTTACTTTTAAATCTTCCATTATTGCTATTTTCATGCTGTGAGCATACAGCAAATAGTCAATGAAATTCTATTACAATAGAAATAAAGAAAATTTTCTTTGAAGTTTTGAATTATTTTAACAGAGACATTTCTGCTGAAGAATTACTTGTGCTGGAATTCAGATTTTAATGAAGTTTGTGCACAGTTGCTCTGAAGCAAAGGAGTAGATATTTTCTGCTACTGACTTTAACAGTTCTGCAGATCAGTTACACTTCTTGTTACGATATGAGAATATGTAACTTCACATTCTGCTATCAACTTCAAAAGGATTAAACATTTTTCTGAGAATCAGACTGAAAGCTTTGCCTGCAGCAGCAACACAAAGCTCCCTTCAAGATACCCTAAAAACAGTAAAAACTCTTTAAGTGCCTGTTAAAATTCATGTAACCTCTAAAACAAAGCAACACAATTAATCAAAAAAATCTATTATCTTTAGGATATGTACAAGAAGAACACATATCATTGTGATCGACATCAGGGTCTTTATTTTCCCTCGCACCCACTGCTTTATATCATATCTGAAGATTTTTGATATATTGCAGAAATAAATTCTCTTCCTTCACGTGCAATCTTCCTACAATGCCAGTGGAAGCAAGTCTGCACATTTGCACTCAATACATTATCATGACTTTTGTATGAATTGCATACACTTCTATGTCCACAGTATTACACAGAAAAAACTGAACACATTTTCTCTTCTCAAAGCACAAGAATAGATATTTGCATGTGGGGTAACAGTCTGATTTTCTTTAATAAATTATTTGTTGGGTTGACTCACTGTTGCAAAATGCTGAAAGGGAACACATAAATGAATAGGCGACTATTTACATAAAGCAAAAAGACAACTGGAGTACCATTAATATTTAAAGACATACTGCCAACATACACAATTTTCTAGTATTACTACTATAGCTGTTCCTGTAACATTGAAAATTTAGAATTTCATTCATTTGGTTTATCATTGTTTCATTCTTTGTCACAATGAAGACCTAATTTTAAATTCTTCCTCATAACAAAAGGGTTCAAAATTTAATTTTTGTTTTCCCACATGAAAAGAAATTCTCTGAACATCAGGGGAATGCAGGACTGCATGTATATGCTTTAAGTATCCTACAGCATATTAAACTAAAACTTACTTGCTTTTAAATTAATTTAGCAAGCAGCAACTTTAAATAAAAACATCAAAACGTGCTAGCTAATGCCAATTCTTTTCCACCTTCAACTGTGGTTGGCTCAAGCCCCACTCTCGCTGCACGTCTGCCCAGCCTCAGCTGCCAGCTCTTTCGCTTGTGCAATGGCTTGATAACACATTTCTGTCAAAATGATTTGGCACAGTGAAGAAAAACTATTAAAATTGTTCAAATTAAGCTATTTGATGGATAGAGCCTGGGGTGTGGGAAGTCCATACACTCCAGCAGGAAAGCAGGGTGGAGTTACTTCCTCCACTGGCTTATCTGCAACCAGAAGAGGACTTATGAAGCCAGCACTATGTGAAATGTCTTGAGTCACACAATTCAGATGGGTGAGGAGTGAAAGAAAATTAAGATTTTTATTGCTTTTTTGTATATCTGCTTATTAGTCACGATGGCTTTAAAGCACTTATCTAATGCAGCCCTAAACAAAGTACTGACAAATACATTGCTCACCTGGGCAAACAAATCTTTTGCACATATAAAGAAATTTAAGCATGTAAGGGATATGCACAGAGTATTCTAGGATAAGCACCTAACTCAAAATGTATGCACAAACATCGCAATCAGCCTTTGCAATGCAACTAACTCTTCAGCATATTCTAGAAAGGGCTACACATGCACTCTTGCAAACAAACCACAAGACTTGTCATAAACATGAACTTCCACGAAGAGTGTTGCCAACAACTGCCCAAACCAGATGTTTCCTCAGTTTATTAACTTCAAAATTTAAAATCATAATAACGACATGGATATTGGAAATACCCTGGCAGCTGTCCTGAGGGCTAGTCCAGAAGTGGGTAACCACCAGCCTTATCATGGGGAACTCAGTTGCATGGGTAGCAGCAACTGTGCAAGACGTTTAGGTCTCAACTACATGGCACTCTGAGTTTATTTTTATCACCTGCTAAGAAACCTCTTACTTTGATAAAACACTATAGCTATATGGCCTCTCACCCAAATGGTACCTATTCAGCTAGGCATTAGACAAAGGAACAAAAAAAGGGAAAATCGCATAAAATTACTTTAAAAAAAATAATAATCAAACCACATGGATCTGAGTAAATTTATAATACAGACCAACTTTAAAAAGTTAATTATACCTGTAATTAGTTTTGTAAAAATGAATTTTACTGGCTGCTGAGGTAATTTTCCAGGGGGTTGCTATGACGACAGGCAGAAGGTGCATTACTGAGGCGATGCGTGTGTAATGAGCTGCTGGCAGTGTCCCTCCCTTGACGTCAGGAGAAGCTGCCACGACCTCGCAGCATGCTTGTGATCTGTACCATGACCAGAAGCAGAGGAAGCCTTTTGTTCCCCAGTCAGCACTGAGAAAGAAGCACTTAATGTCCTTTCTACCACCTATGACACGGTCCGAGACCGCAGCTAGATTCAGGGAAGCTGCCTGGCTACGGAGGTGCTAATGGTGCCCTTGAAAGAGAGCTCGGTTCAAAGGTACTGTTTGCCCACACTTCAAAATAAACAGCAGTAGCAGGATCATGGGAGTAGACTGACTGGCTCTGTGCTTTCCTACATGCCTCTCCCATACAGAAATCAGGCAAAGAAGTGAGACTCCTAACCTTAATAAACAAATCAAAGTTGTTTAAACCAATAACCTTCTTTAAGAAGTTTAATATAAACCCTGTCACCATGAACAGGCAGCTCAACATTCAGCCTTAATTTTCTTTAACATCTTTATAAATCATCTGGATGAGGGGATCGAATGCACCCTCAGTATGTCCGCAGATGACACCAAGTTGGGTGGGAGTGTCGGCCTGCTGGAGGGTAGAGAGGCTTTGCAGAGGGATCTGGACAGGCTGGATCAATGGGCTGAGACCAACAGGACAAGTTTCAATAAGGCCTAGTGCCGGGTCCTGCACTTAGGTCACACCAACCCCATGCAGTGCTACAGGCTTGGGGCAGAGTGGCTGGAGAGCTGCCGGGCAGAAAAGGACCTGGGGGTGTTGGTCGACAGAAGGCTGAACATGAGCCAGCAGTGTGCCCAGGGGGCCAAGAAGGCCAACAGCATCCTGGTCTGTATCAGGAACAGAGTAGGACCCAAGAGGTGATCACCCCCCTGTACTCGGCACTGGTGAGGCCCCACATCAAGTGCTGTGTCCAGTTTTGGGTCCCTTACCACAAAACAGACATTGAGGTGCTGGAGCGGGTCCAGAAAGGGGCAACAAAGCTGGTGAGGGGTCTGGAGCACAAGTCTTATGAGGAGAGGCTGAGGGAGCTGGGGTTGTTCAGCCTAGAGAAGAGGAGGCTGAGGGGAGACCTTATCACTCTCTACAACTACCTGAAAGGAGGCTGTAGAGAGGTGGGGGTCAGTCTCTTCTCCCAAGTCACAGGAGACAGGACAAGGGGAAACAGCCTCAAGTTGCACCAGGGGAGGTTCAGGTTGGATATTAGAAAAAATTTCTTCATGGAAAGGGTTATTAAACATTGGAATGGGCGGCCCAGGAAAGTGCTTGAGGCACCATCCCTGGAGATATCCAAAAGATGAATTGACATGGTGCTTGGGAACATGGTTTAGTGTTGGTGAGTGTGTTTTGTGTGGTTTTTTTGGTTTTGTTTTTTAATGGTTGAACTAGATGATCTTAAAGGTCCCTTCCAACCTAGGCGATTCTGTGATTCTGTAATTAATTTCCCAGAGCTACATCACCTAATGAAGACAGACCACTGAAACTTACTGGAATTTACTTTCAGTGAATGAGGTCTTGAAGCACCTTCAACATGAAGAAACATGGGGCAAGCACTTCAAACACACACCCTCCCTCCAGCCACAAGCTACTAGATGTTTTCCAGCATCTTTGAAGTCTGACTTTTCTTGCAAGTAATCAGGTGATAAAGTAGCTTTTTCTGAGGAATAATTCTGTAAGACGAATTTCTGTAACTTTAACCGAAGTTTAGTGTATAGCTAAATTAAATAAGAGAAGGCATTAAGGCACAGGCAAAGGTAGGAAAGCTACCGCCTTCATCCATTTCTAACACTCATTTCCCTTTCTGAGGTTAAAAATTAACAGTACTGCCCAATAACTCCTCCCAAACTCAGCATGCAACAGTCATATAGCAAGATGCTGAATTAATAGTCACTAGCATACTAATTAACCCTGTGCTTAGAAGGAGTCTGCCTGTGAGACCTTGTAAGCATAGAAGTCCCTGGGGAGCGCAGTGGCTCCAAAATGCACTGCTGAGGAGAAGTGATGACACTAGAAACACTCCAAGAGTGAAGTCTCTGAAACAAACCCAAACATGTTGAAACACTGATGCTGATAAAAGTGTCATACTAAAACCAGCAAAGATGACTTGTTGCCATCCAGCCAGCAAACAACGTGACTGTTTAATTTTAATCCATATGGAGGAAGAGAGACAGTACAGTGGAAGAGGGAAGTCCTCACCTCAAGAAACTCTGCAAAATTTGTTGTTTAACATAAAGTTTGTTGGGGGATTTCAGTGTAACCACAGCTATAAAAGCAAGGCTTAGCAGCAGTATTTCATATGCAAATATTTTCACCGTGTCCAGCCACATGGAAACAAGATACCGCATGGCTGACTGTTTCCAGGTATGATAGTAACCACAAACATTTACACCATTTCAACCCTAAAGTGCTCAGGTTTAATGTAAAAAAAAAAAAAGTATTTTCCTTTAAGTTAGGATCTCTCATACACATACAGTGGTGGTGGAAGTGGAAATAAAGCCTTAACCAAAGTCTATGATTAAGGGTAATCAGGCAAACTATTTAAGAAGATTTGATTTATCTCTGTTCTTTGGAGTCTGGCTATTCTGGAATTGGGTAGGACTACCCTCCACACTGTTGTTCGGATTTCGTGTGGTTTTGGGGGCGTTGAAGTTTTTTTGTTTGTTTGTTTGTTTGTTTAGCAAAACACTGAAGTGGCTGATGAGAATACCCCAAACTAGCACAAATTTTGACCATGTTCTGGAAAACAAGATTTGAAAGGGAAAAGCCTTTTTCTACCTTTCTGAAAATGCATACAACTTGCTTGTCTTTCAACTCCACATATGCAAAATTTTAAAGTTGCTGAAGCAGAATTTTTCCTATCTCACAGAGCTGCCAACAAGTGTCCTCTTTGCTAACATGCAGCAGCAGGGTAAATGGAATTGATTTTCAGTGTATACAAACAAGCTGTGAACAAAACTAAGTGTAAATGAGTATTGGCCATGTTTTCAGAATTTCTGTAGAGGTTTGCATTTCTAAGCAAACTGGTGAAAAGTGGTGTGGCCGGTTTCCAGAACTACTTAATCTTAATTTAAACACGGTAAACCTAAAATCTTTGTAGTGAGGTAGGAAGGAGTCTGCACTGTGTTCTTTTTTCCCTGTCCCACCCAAATCCCACCTAGCTGTCTCCCCTCAATTTCCCACGTGGCCAAAAGCCAACTGTAGCAAAGTCTAAAAAAATCAAGTCATCAAATAAAAAAAAAAATGCTTGTGCAAACTTTTCTTAATAGGAAATGTGGTTTAAAAATAATACAGATACTAAAACCATGTTCAGTCCTGCACGAAAAAAATGATCCTGAAAGAAATACATACTGTATTCTGCTTTATATAATCCCACTTCCCCTTCTGAATTTCCCTAGTTCTGTTGCATAATATTCAGTTTTTCTATAAGATGCAGTGCTTTGATATGCAGTAGATTGGATGTCCCATCCTTCTTCAGACCTTTCTGAAGAAAGACCTCTTTAGGGACTACAGCTAAGGCATAAAATAGGGTTAGCATGATTCTGCTGCTAGTGTTTGATCATAATCTTCAGACTTTACTTTTATTTGCCATTTTTATCTTACTGCAAACCTTACACAAGTAAGGCTGTGTCAACTGTGAATATATAAAAGCAGAGTCTACCATTCTGCAATACCAATTGCCCCCAAATACACCTTTAGAACTTCCAAGTACATCTTTACAAACCAAGGGAAGAAAGAATCAATGAGTAGTATTAAAACGTTTATCAAATAATGATGTGCTTATACACACATCAGTCCCAACAAATGACTCTTACACAGATATCACATAGACAGTTGTTCATAATTTGCTATACCAGTGTCAGCTGCATAACAGGCTTCAATTTAGGACAATATTAGTCCTTCTGAAAGGCTCACACAAATCCATAATGCCCTAAGAATTCCCCAGAGCTGTATGAAATAGAAGAATGAATATTGTGATTGCTAAAGGCAACACCAGCAAATGGAGTAAACTGCTGTAGTAAAAACACAGGTTCATACACTGATCTTTCCCCTTGTGTGCCCCTAAGCACATCCTATTTAGCACACAGTAATTCTACTAAAATGCACCTGTTGCAGAAGTGGAACTTGGAAGCAAACTGTTATTTTTTAGCAGACAGGTATGAAGGAATTAATTTTTCAGCTGAAGTTACAAAAACTTCAAATGCAGATGGAATACGGTCATACAAAAGTTAGCAGATGACCAAAGTACTACAATTCATGCAATGCTTTCACAAAAGGTGAAACACGAACTTTAACAAGCAGACATCATTAGGATTTATCTTCTTCTTCCCTGTTAACAACCAGTGATAGTCTGGAGATGTTACCAGAGTCACACCCTGGAGCTTACTACACGGTAAAATACTGAAATCTGTATTTCTACATTAATGCCTGGCTAACTCAACTCACATCATCAGAGGTACATGCATGGCTGTGTAAGTGTAGGAACTAAGTTGTTAAAGGGCTCTCATCTATGTAAGAAAATGCCAGGGCATACATGACTAATAAAGCAGCGTATTAAATAATAACAAAGCAGGGTATTGAATACCCACTGGCAGAGCGAATACAGTGGGGTAGGAACCTGAGGGAAAATTGTATTTAATTATCTGGAGTGTTAGAAAACACAGCTATAGACAGAAAACAAATATCCTATGTGTTTGTTTAGCAACTAGGAAGTCCTTGGTTGGAGGTACACAACGACATAATACTTCCATTTTATGGGACCAGAGAAAGATGAAGTTTTTCTGGGAAAATTTCCAGTTCTAAACACTGTATACTTTTTCTTCATGAAGGGAAAGCCCTCACTGTCATATTGAGGAAAAACAGTGATGAATCTCCACAAATTCTAGTTGCAACCCAAATTCTCTAACTTCTAACATAAATGTGAAATGTTACTTATGACAACTGTCTCTCTTACTGACAACAGTAAGACTGTTGTCTCTCCTTTCTTTGGGCTTTGAAAAGCCATGATATAATCAGACTGTTGACTGGTAACCTGTTTATATTTGGGTTAAGGTCTTGACAGTCTGTACAGTACACATTGAATGATCTCATCTCACACAGCTATTACTTAAGGCAACCCCACAGTGTGGTGTTGGTTTACATTTGTCTCACACTGCAAGCAGTATCTCTGAAGATAAGTGGTTTAGTGGTAAAAGTCACCCCGTAATGTATACGGGAAGTGAATAATCTCTGTTTACCTGATGTGCTCTCCACTTTACCAGAGAGAAATCTAGAAACTGCTTTTAAAAACAACACGCACACCCAACCTTTGGAGCATCCAATGGCAAGGGAAAGAGAATGGAATGTATTTGCTCAGCCTCCAAGAGCTTCAAATCAACTCTCACGATGCAGGAGATTATCTTTCTTTAGACCCTACCCTCATCTGTTCTGCTAAACACACATCTAATGTATTCTTTCAGGGTACCAGCAGTGGGTATAAAAACATCAAAAGTGTAGCTAACAATGATAAAGCAGGTCAAAAGACAGAAAGTATAGAAACATACAGGATATATTAGAAAACAGAAATAGAATTTGAAAACAATAGAATAAACAGAAAATACAAAGGAATAGATTTAGGAACACAACGTGTAACAACATTGACAGACAAAAAGAAGCAATGCAAGGGAACAGACTGAAAATACTACTACTGTAAAAACACAGGGGAAAACTACTGAGAAGATGAGAGGCTCACACATGGGATGAATGAAGAATATGTCACATACTGACACATAACGCTTGAAAATATTGACACACATGCTCACAAGAGATCTGGTGAAAAACAAACCATTTTGGTTTCCTCATGTGAGAAAAAATTACTAAGACTCACCAAGTCAATGGGCACTGGGTGCTTATTTTTGTTTTACTGCCCTGTGAATCCCAGTAGCAACTTTCAAGCATTTTGCTTCTTGCTTCGCAACAGGGATCTAAAGCTAGCAAATTTTCTTTGTGTGTTTTATTGCTGAACATACACACTGTATTCTTGAAAAAATGTTTGTTTGGTTTCTGCTAATTGCTTTTACTGGACTTACATACCTGAAAAAACTCTACTTGCAAGTATAAATATACGAGAGGGTCTTCTAAAGGCTCATATGCAGTGATTCACAATTCTAATTTAAAACAGATTTTGCAGAAATCCATAGTATGCACTATAATAGATTATAGTTAAAGTCACCAAATTGCTAAACATGTTGAGCTTGAAAAATAACCAATTAGTAATTTACCTTTTGCAAGGCAATGTACTAGCAATATGTTTCTATAGCTACTTAGCGAATTATTCCCTACTATTTTTAATGATCAAATGATGCACTATGGTGACAATTTCATTAGAACTAGGTCAAAACTATGGTATGCATGGTATGCAGCACAATCTGATCTGAAGTAGCATCAGGTGATTATTGCCTACTTTGAAGAGTAAGTAATTCTATTTTCATCCTCTAAGGCAAGCACATGAAATACCAATATTTATTTCAACTTTAGAAACAGTTTCACATCTGTTGTAGAAACAAGTTAGGATCTACAAATACCAGAAATTCAAAGTATAAGACAAGCTCAGCTTCACTTTCTACTTATGCTTGATGCTTATTTCAGTATGGAAACAATATGAAAGTATAGTCAGTAACCTGTCCCTGAAATTTTCTTTTCATCATTTATGCATCCTGAAGTTTTTCACTCTTTTTTAACATTCTATTTCTTTTCTTACCACTAAAAACCAAAACACAGCATGGTATCTTTGGGGAGAATGACAATCCAAATAATACAAGAGAGATGCCACAGTGCTCTGTACCACTCTGCACCAAAATACGCATGCACTAATAATGAAAGCGGTAGGCTGGGAAGGTAACCAGCTCCACCGGACAGCAAACTGCATAGGACAACAGGAATCCTATTCATGGGGCAAATATAGCAGAAGAATATGGTGTGGTGGAAGTAGAACAAATCTAAGGAGACCTACATCATGCATCTGTAGGTCTTCAGCTACCTAAACTGCATCAGCAAGATACTAATAAGTTTGCCTTGACTAAATCACATATGAAGTGTTGTGCTAGATAAGAATCCTCAGACTATTGTGCAGATAAGCATCATCCCACACATCCCATGCCTATAGCCCTGTTCCAACGACCTTAATGGGAGCTTCATGATGCCCTTCTGTTCTTCTGTGCTTTCCTTAATAAGAGGCTTCCATTAATCTACACCTGACAAATGGAGACTGCGATGATAGCATCAAAATAATTTTTATAGCTAATACAAATATTCACGTGGTGACCATGGAAGTTTTTGCCACAGCTCTACCAACTAACTATGCTGCATTTTTTAACATTGGTCAACATGAAAAGGTCACCACTCTTACCATCATCCACTTCATTGACAACAGACAAGAAATGTTATTGGAGCTATATGCTACATTACTCAAGAGTAACTGACTATCATGGAGTCAATACTCAGGCAGTCTTCAGATTCCAGTGTTAAACTTCACAGTGCGATTTTATCAGATTCCTGCCCCAAGAAACTAAAAGTGTAACATTTCAGACATAGTTTAGTCATATAGGCTTTTTCATTGTTGACTCATAACAAATAGGATTTAACTTAAAAGTGCTTTTCTGTTGTCTTCCTGGCAGCCGTGTCCTTTAAAATTTAGGCCTTGTTTCCATAAAAGTAGACAGTTCAGTAAAACACAAGAACACTTGCTTAATAGTATTCACCTCACCACAAGGACTGCAAAAGCAATCTGTGAGGGGAAAGGGGAAGACCTAGGAAAATAAGAGTTCTGGGGCATTTTAATTTTTAGGAATTATATGGATACTGT
>JAHREE010000068.1:5056996-5135300 GCA_033628505.1 Tringa tobata
TGGGGTTATTCCTCTCCAGCTGCAATCAGAAATCACATTCTGACCCAATAAAGACCAAAGGTTTGATAAGCATCATCATCAAATTAAGTCAAGTACACATTTGTGATTGGCATCTCAATGCTTTCAGAGACGTCACTGCTTGTTATTTTAATGGGAATCCACAAATTCTGTCTGTAAGTCTTGATACACGATACATACCGTACCTCCCTGCAAATCCACTGCTACAACTGTAAGCAAAGCATTTGATGAAGAAAAAAATAATAAAAAAATTGCTTGATTGTTATCAACCTCAAAATGTACCCAACCTTCTTCACTTCTATGACTGACGGGATCAACGGTAATGTTTTTGGTCTGACACTAATACTTCCATGTCAAGAAAAAAATGAGGATTAAAAAAAAAAAAAGAGGGAATAACAAAAAAGAATTCTCTAGCTTTTAAACCATTTATCAGCCTCATCTTCCCTCTACTGAAATCTAAAGGAGAATAACTCCTGTAGGCCATACTGAATGAGCACTGCAGAAGTCACGATCCCTACATGAAGCAGACAAAGTAAGTAAATTCCATTGATCTGGAAGTTGTGTTGTTCTCCCTGCTTGTCCTGGTATCAGACCATACTGGAAATCTAACCACCATATATATTTGATGAATGATGACAGGCTGTGTTGCCTAATTACAGGTTTTGTATGTTAAAAATGCCCTACAATCCTTCTGTGAGGCTTACTGTGCATACTGTGGCCTTCATTTACAACAACTACAGTTACTGAGTGCAATTTCGTGTTGCATATACCACCAAAAAATAAAAAAAAAATAACAGGAACAAGAAGGAACAAGAAAATGATATCTTTAAGACAATCTCCTACTGTCCTAGAATTACAATTATAAAAGGGAAGCTATATACTCTGAAGCCAAGAGAAATATTAAAAACATTCCTAGTATTTTAGAAGCAAGAAACTGATGCTGCTATACTGGTCTCCCCACTTTTATCCAGAGATTAAGTGGGTAAGGTAAATAAATTACCATTTAATAAAAATAAATGAGAAGCACAACTCTAAGCATATAGACTTTTTTTGTTATTATTTTTCATGATAAGACAACACCATACTGGTGGTTTGCATGTACAACCCTCTCAGCACCTCATTACAGGTAAGTCCTGTTTCAGTTTCAAATGTTCAAGTGATGTACCAACAGTACCCACACCAGCAAGGAAACTTGACTGTCCAAACCCACAGATTGCTAGGGGTTTGTACCCCAAAAAAACATGAAGACAGATGGTGTAATAGCCCTTTTCTCTTCATCAAGAAGCCTTGCCTCGATTAATGCTGGTCTTTCCTTCCAACGTGAGTAAATAAAGATGTTCAAACAAGCAACAAGCAGAACCAGTGCTCTGGGGGAAACCAAATTACTCATCCAAGCATCAGAGTGGCAGCTTGCCATGAGCTTGTGAGCCATACACAAATGGCATCAAACAAAGCAGAAGACAGCCGCTCCTCATAACCTACATAATGATGGAGGAGACGCTTAATGGTTTCTAGACAACAGAAGAAGCTGGGCATGCCTATGCATTCCACACTTTCATAATTAAATCGTAAATTGCTTTTGCAGAATACTGGGGATTGAATTTGACTGTGGACTATATTTGGTAATCCCTGAAGTATGTTGTCTCAGTCAGGCTGCACAAGAAAAACTGAAACTGAAGAAGCTGGTGAGGTTAATAACTGCAGAAAAGAAACCAGGAAGCAGGCTGACAGATGAAAAGATAATTTATGAATGAGAAGAAATCTTCATTTTCCCGTTCCTGCTTTCATTGCCTTTAGATCGCCTTTCTAAGGCGGCTGAAATCAACTCTAAAACAAAAGCAACATCACCATTACAGTTCCCATGTTAATACTTACTTAAAACTTTGACAATACTGAACAAATTAAATCTTTACTTTTTTATACTAAGCAAACAGGTTTACTTAGCTCTAAATAAGAAAACCACAAGGCTGCTTGCCAAAAAGATGATAAATATTCCATTCAGCTGATCCTCAAGACATAAGCATTGTCGATTTGGTTACACAGTCACATGCTAACATCACACACAAAAATACGACCAAGTAAGGAACAAGGAACTCAGTATGACCTAAAAGTCATTTCAGAAACATTTTAAATAAAATTACTGTATTTCAGATTACACTAATTCTAACAAGTCACTGTGTTAGGTATACTACAGATAACAAAATAGTTTTTACCCTCTGATCAAGTTACAATATTGTGGATTGCTCTCCAAATTTAACAGGCGGCCCTTTCTGCATTTGTACAAACCTTCATTTTTCATTTTCAAAGTGACACGTAATAGAAATCACTTGCTATGGACACCACTTATCTGAATGAGGCTTGCGTGGGTTTTTTGCCACAATGTGTATCATCAGCAAAGTCACTACTGCACCAGTGACTCTTGGAGAGAAAACAAGGCTTCAAGAAGTGAACATAGAGGAAGAGAATGGACATAGGGAAAAAGAAAAGTGCAAGACTTAACACTGAGAATAAATGCCAGATACCATGTATGTGCTTCACTGCTTTAAATGATGCAGTTGAAAATATTTCAAAACTCCGAGTGCAAATGAAAACATAGAGTTATGTTACAAAACAGCAAATAGAGGACATGGTTTGGAAGAGGACCTAAGACACAAAGTACATCATGTGTCAGTATGTGCACTAGAATATCCCCAAAAAGCCAAAAGAAAGCGTGGAGTCCCCTTCCCTGGAGATTTTCAAGACCTGCCTGGATGCAGTCCTGAGTAATGCGCTCCAGACAATCCCGCTTTAGCAGGGGGGTTGGACGAGATGATCTCTAGAGCTCCCTTCCAACTCTGACAATTCCGTGATTCCATGAAAAGAGAAAGCAGCTTCAGTGACTTGAAGCAGGACCTTAAATTGAACTGTTACTTCTTGATTTATCAGAAACACACACATTTATAGCCTAAGGAGGACGATTATAAAAAAAATAATGAGAGGAAAAAAGAGCCAAGCAAAAACCTTAGAGTTAAAATTGCTTTCCTTGATATCACGCAAAACAAGTGAAAGGGCATTCTCTATCTTGTAACTAGAATCTGTGATTTCAGTATTCTTATCTAAATAGAAAAAAAGTCTTTAATTAAAATCTGAAATTCGTGATAATACATTCAGAATATATCACATTGCCTATATGTCAGACTTACGCTGAAGATTAAGCGTAAGTGTCTAAGCTATCATTAATCCTACTAAGCCGGTGAAAAGAAGACTTAGCCATGAAAAATTACCAAGAAAACATATGTAATTGTGTTACTGCAACTGTAGGCTGCTGGAGGAAGACAGCTTTCTGGCTACTTCAGAGCCAGACAGAAATCTTCTGAAATCAGAACTATTAAACAGAAAAAACACCAAAATTGAAAGCTGTACAGAAAAAAACCACAACATCATGAACTCTTCCTTCATGTACATTTCACCACTGAATCCTTATCAGTGTTGCTCATATTTTTCACCCATACCATGCTGCTGTTACGTTTTTCCTCAGGACAACCTTGTACTAGCCATTACTTTACTTATTTTTATTCCACATTAAGGACTTAAAACTTACCCACATATACATGAATAACTGTATATGGATACAACTGTATATGGATAACTCTGATTAATACTGTAATTTTAACTGTTTTGTTTGCCAAAGGCCTTGTGGATAGGTTGACAAATTTGCCCCCCTTTCAGAAAAAAACAAAAACAAAACCAGAACCAAAAACCAAAACCTCCAAAAAATCTTCACTTGTTATTGCACTGTAAATTTAACACTCTTTCACTTTCTCTTGGAACACAGTTTAGGTGCCAGACATTTAAGCCTTTATTTCCTTCCAAGATGTTAAACTGTTCTGAGTTCTTCCAGAAAAGCTTGGAAGCCACCTAGCTTTTATGGTCCTGAACATAGGTTTATCATATTAAAAAGAGGGGAAAAAAGGAGACTTTTATGGGAATAGCCACCTACTTATCTGGGCAGAAGAAACAGACTGAAATTGAGCTCTTTCTTTGGCAGTATGAGAGCTTTTACTGACTCACAAGCTGTGCTGGATTCCAAAGCCGCATGCATTTATTATGCAGTTCTTGAGGAACTGGGTTTGAAATAATTACTTTTGAGTTTCTCTCTGATACATTATATAGGCCATTATATATCACAGCTATAGCTCCAGTTAAGTGCTATGCTTGTTGCAGTTATACTTACTGATTAATTTTTGTATGAATTTAGGCTATTGCTTATAGAACATATTTTACTTTTCTATTAGTTTTATTATTTCTGTGCATGCTATTGCAAACAGTGAGAAAAACAGTAGTGGACCCTAATTTTTAATAGATCTATTTTAAGACTGAACTAAGGGGCCCCTGTATTTTTCTTCCACTTCAAAAAAATCTCTTTCAGTAGCACATTTTAGGTGCCATCCACTACCAAAACAAATGGCTTTTCCGTATGTAAACACATAAATACTCAGGAGGATTAGCTGGAATTAACCGAAGTGTAGACATACTCATTCAGTACATAGTCTTTCATTCAGATCAGCCTAATTCACTTTTGAAACTAGGTCTGCTCTTAAAAGCTACCAAAAAAAAAAATGGAGAAAAGAAAAAAGACTGTATTGGAATGAAGACCTGGCTTGTATCTTGGACCTCCCGCTCCTGTGAGCTCTGCCCTAGTTTGAACCCTGATTGTGGGGCATTTGAGATGTTCACAGATGACATGTGTTAATGGAGATGGTTAGTTATCATTTTCTCAATTACTTGGTACAGGAATGAGAGATTGAAAAAGCCTTCTGGGTGATTTTCAGCCTCTTGAGAATAAGGTGGACTACTGCAATTTTCAAGGTGCTAAGACTTATTTCTCCAGAGAAGCACATTACAATGAATGTTCATGAGTTTGTAGCTAAATTAGGTCATTCAGACGTATCACTATTGGGACTGTATATACTCCTGAGTTAGATTCTCTGCAAGGAGAATCAATCAGACAGGAGCCACAGGCAGGCAGTATGCAAGAATAGGGTGACAACACAAAACACCTCAAACTCTGTTTCACTGTGGAAAATTATGGGAGAAACAGGTAACCAGGAATATTTGGTGCACTGAAAGCCTTTGTGGCCACCAACACTGCAGCAATCCTTGCCCACCCAATTACAGTGGAGATGGATGCAAAAATGACTGCATGGAACATTAATAAGCCAAAGACGAAGAAAATTATGCGGTGTCCATACCCTTCATTTGGTTTTGCTCATGAGGTATCTGCTAGAAATGCTGCACTCAAATGGCAATGGAAAAAACTCACAGATTTCTTCTAGAAATATAACTGGGCAGCTTAAGTTGTTAAATATTTTACAGTATTTTAGTACTGACTGAAAAGTATTAAAAATTCGCAATCCTGAGCTGAATTCCATAGGTACTCTCCCAACATCATTCCAACGTACGTGGTTTCCAGCACCTAAACTACAATAATATCTGAATGAAGAGATTTACCACACATCCTTTTTTATATGCATAATATAAATTCTCTTTCTAAAGGCAATCCAGGGTAAAGACCTGTTGTATAAACCAATCTCAGTTATTGTACTTACAATTTTTAAATGAGATCTATGCTTATGTCAATATTATTCTTACTTCACTAAAAAAAGAGCACCAGTTATGTACTTAAACCACTTCTAAATCCTGAATAATTCTTTTTGAAAAACCAAAATCTTTAAATTGAGATTTCTTGTGTTTGGTGTATTAGAAGAATACAGCATAAGCTATATAGTTCAATACAATGATTTTGGTTAGAAGCAAAACATACTTATTTAAGACAAACATCTCTTTTTTCTTAATCAGTATGCCCCTTAAGAATTCTAATTCTCTCTTCCAGACCTTGTTTACTAAAGGAAATGAAGTAGATCAAATGTTATATGTAAATAAGGAGAATATAAAAAAAACATCTGGGAAATAAACATGCTATGTCCATATATGTTGACTGCAGTGCACAGTACAGCTATAAGGACCACATGCAAATCTAGCCTCTAGCTTGTTGGAACTGCAAATGCTGAACACTATTTCAAAACAGAATACATTCAATGAAATTACACATCAGTTACATTTTCCAGGTCTGCAATAAGGTAGTAAGAATTCAAAAACACTAAAAAAACATAAAATACGGTTCATGGATGGCATCATCTTAAAAGGATACTGAACTCTAAGTTTTTCATATATTTCAAGAATTCCCAACTTGATTTTTTTTAGACAATATTTGTCTCCAAGTTTCTGGACAACTATAACCTCATATCTTTCATCATTATGCAGTTTAAAATAATTGGCAGAGGACATATACAGTGCTCTAAGATAATTATATCTAAGCTTTGGTTTTCAATGTCATCAACAGTTGAATTTAAATTAAAATAATGAATTAAGTGATCTAATCCTTCTAATACATATTTTATTTCACTAAAAGAATAATAATAAACAGCACCCGTAGGCAGTTTTCTTTATTCTGGGCTGTTTCAGTTACGTATTTCCCCTCAAAAAAAGGCAGATGTCCAAAGGCTAACTACTCCCAGAGCTACACATAATTTTCTGTTTTAACGGAAAACAAAAATGAAAGAACTTGTGAAAGAACTTGGAATTACTGTACAGTCACTAGTATAGGAAGGCTTTACAATACTGCTTATCCAATGCATTTTGAGAAATATGAAATACAGGCAGCAAGAAAGGAACAGCACGGTGATTCACTACTTCAGAAGACAAAACTGCAAGCGGATAAAGAAAAACTTACAGAACCAAATCTTCAAACAACCACAACTTCTTCATACATAGTAAGCAAGGACACATAGTCTCAGAGGGAAGCTAAAGGAAATAACACCAATTTGGACTTCCTTACATAACTACTTGCATACTTTTCAGTTTATTCTACCAGTAGTTTTGTGCTCCTGCATAAATAGTCTACTCACTTTGAGTAACTCTTATACAGAAGATGCACTTAAAATGATAAATGTAAACAAAGCAAAGCAGTTCTGCTAACCTAGACTATATACAACATTATGGAGAAGCTCCATTAAAAAGTCCCATCCAAGGAGCTAAGCTCTTCGCTACCTCCCTGCAACCAAAAAAGTGCTCCCAATGAACTATTTTCTAGTTCTGAGCTAGATAATCAGCAAGATTATCAGAAGAGAAAAATAATTTTTAGACCACAAGTTTCACTGAATTTCACTGAATTTTTAGAGCTGGAAGGGACCATAGAGATCATCTAGTCCAACTCCCCTGCGGAAGCAGGATTGCCCAGAGCTAGAGCATGTTACTCAAGTTCTACTTCATCTTCTGAGTTTGGATGTTCTTTCATGCATGCCAAGCCTGGACTTTACACCAATAACACTTTAAAGTGGGGACACAAAAGGTTTGACAGAAAGTTTATGCTTTAAGGGAAGAGAAAGCAAGAGAGAAAGAAAAAGTCAGAAAAGAGGTGGCTTGAAAAAAGCTGCCTGAGAAAGATGCAAAAGATGCCAGTTCAGGCTAGCATTATATATAATCAGCTGCATTTCCATTTTAATTCCTTTTAAATTAAACTCTGATTGACAAAGGTTCCCCCCCCCCCCCCAACTTATTTGCAAATGACACAAAATAAATTTGCCAGGATGGACAAAAGGTGGAAAAAATCCCCCTCAAACCACAAACCCCAATGAAAACAACCAGGAAAGGTGCAGAATGGAATTGAACAAAGACCCAAAGATGGTAATTTCATTATAATTAGGGCTGAAGGAAACTTTCCATTAGCTTCATCAAAATACATGAAAAGTCACAAAAAATTCCCTTTAATTTTTTTTTTTCATTTCTAAACTGACAGATGGTTCTTCAGGATATACTGAAGGTTTCAGAAGAAACGAGCTGTTTATATTAGATCTTTTATATAATTTCTTTTCTTGTAAACATTCAATGCACAGTTGATACAACTTAGAGTTAATGAGTTGTCTTTTGTTCTCCTTTGTCAAAAACATACTCAGCTAATTTACGCAACGAGAATACAAAACTTGTTGTGAAAAACAGGAAAAGAAATAACGAGAATTTCCTAGAATTCCCATGAGTTCCCTTCTTGCTTCTGCTCACTGAGAGAAACAAATCTAGTTCAACTCCTCCAGTCCCCGCGTCTAAAAGAGTTAGGACAATCCACTCAGGAATGCACATCCCAGGAACTTTCAGGTGTAATGACCGGGAAGGAAAGATTTCTTTTCCTGAAATAAAGAGCTTCCACCGAAATTATGATTCCCATACAGTTCTTGGTGGGGCAGGGGTTCTGTGACTGATATTATATTGCCTCAACAGCGCCACAGAGGACATTCTGAATTCCACCCAGGCCCAGCAGGAAGGCTCTGATGGACAAATTGCAATCATGTGTGAACTAAAACAAAAGGGTAAGGGAAAACAAAGCAAAGTATAACCGTGAAGCATTAGGGACCTTCAGGAAGGCGTGCAACCAGGGAGACATTTGGGGCAGGAGGGTAAACAGGACTGTTCTGACAATGACCAGGTGACAGTCTTAAATTGGTCTCACGATCTATGATGGTTGTTAAGATTTCCTAATAAACATGGTAGAGGGGCTTCGCAGCATGCAAAGGCATGGAGCTTTCTAAAAATGTGGCTTTTTCCAGTATTTGCAAATTATATAAAGGAAGATATTGGGACCACTGCTGTTTATCATCTTTGTTGGCTTCATGGATATTGGGATTGAGTGCAGTCCCAGCAAGTTTGCTGACACCACCAAGCTGTGTGGTGCGGTCAACATGCTGGAGGCAAGGGATGCCATTCAGAGGGACCTGGACAGGCTTGACAGATGGGCCCGTGTGTACCTCATGAAGCTCAACAAAGCCAAGTGCAAGGTCCTGCATGTGGGTCAGGGAAATCCCAGGCACAAATACAGGCTGGGCACAGAATGGATTGAGAGCAACCCTGAGGAGAAGGACTTGGGGGTGTTGGTGAATGAGAACCTCAACATGAGCTGGCAATATGCTCTTGCTGCCCAGAAAGCCAACTGTATGCTGGGTTGCATCAAAAGAAGCGTGGCCAGCAGGTCAAGGGAGGTGATTCTCCCCCTCTACTCCACTCTGGTGAGACCTCACCTGGACCACCGCGTCCAGCTCTGAGGCCCCCAACATAAGAAGGACGTGGACCTGTTGGAGTAAGTCCAGAGGAGGGCCTCAAAGGGAGGGCTGAAGCACCTCTCCTATGAAGACAGGCTGAGAGAGTTGGGGCTGTTCAGCCTGGAAAAGAGAGGGCTCTGGGGAGACCTTAAAGCAACCTTCCAGTACCTAAAGGGAGCCAACAGGAAAGATTGTGAGGGACTCTTTATCAGGAAACGTAGCAATAGAATGAGGGGTAACGGTGTTAAACTGAGGGAGATTTAGATAAGACATTAGGAATAAATTTTTCACTCTGGGAGTGGTGAGGCACTGGAACAGGTTGCCCAGAGAAGCTGTGGAAGCCCCATCCCAGGAAGTGTTCAAGGCCAGGCTGGATTGGGCTTTAAGCAACCTGGTCCAGTGGGAGGTGTCCCTGCCCATGGCAGGGGGCTTGGAACTCGATGATCTTTAAGGTCCCTTCCAAGCCAAACCATTCTATGATATGACTCTATAATAAATACCTAAGATATAAGTGATTTTTTTTTCCTTAACAACAGAGGACTTGGGAATTCAAAACTATTCTTCTATTTGTTAAAAACATACATGTTAAAAGAACTGTTAAAAATATCCTCCAGAATTAGAGTGATAATGAAGTATGATACAATGATACCACTGCCCCAAGTAAAGGCAGCAAACACAAAGCTATCTTTATCCCACCAAGATTTTGATATGAGACAAATGATCTGAGCAAAATATAATTCGTTAATGGTCTGTAACACAGTAACATCACATCAAAAGTAATCTGATCCTATAACAAATCACTCCAAACAGAGCAGCCAACCCCGAAAAAGATTATCTAATGTTTTCACCAAGCAGTTGTCAGGACAGCCAACAGATCCACTTCCCCAAATCTATGAAGACAGAGAAATATCATTCATCCACTGCACATCTTCAAAACCAGAAGTAACTAGTACTAACAGTATTGAAGAGTGTGTACAACACAATTATAAAACCATGTTCAGCACAATGTCGCCATTTTGTAAGTACCCCTTTCGGGGCTGCTACAGAATTAGTTCACTTGCACCAGAAATGGTTTAAATTTTGAACTGTGCCAGTGATGTTAACCTCTCCAAATGTAAGGGAAAACATGGTCCATCATGTAATATCCTGGCCAATAGTTCTGCTTAATGAGAAAGTAATAACAAAACCAGCACGCTGTTTCTCTATTTCTGGCTTTTCCTTTAAGTGCTTAAAACCTAACTAAAGCTCAGCAAAAAGGGAGTGTGTGCCTACATACAAAAGTCGCATAAATGGAACTGGATTCATTGGCACAAATGTTGCTACTTTTGGTTTCCTGCATTACATTTCTTGTTCAAACATGCTCCATCGTTGAAACTGGAAGTTCTTGCTGTTTCTTCAGTATTGAATTCAGATTCGCCAAGAGGTAAAAGCTTTTTTAGTTCTCCAAGCAATGACCATTTAAAGCAAAGTTTTATTTCAAATCATCTTCATAATATTTGATTCAACTACTTCCCCATTTGCAGATTCATTATGAAAATTGCAGAGTTCTGCACTTGGAAATAAATAGCCAACGATGTTGTAACTGAAATTAAGGTGAAGTAAGTGAAAAAACAGGGGATGGATCTTTAGTGTTTGTTGCATTGTATCACAATTTCAAAAACTGGAAAAAATGCCACGCATCTTCGTGCTTATCACAGTTTCTAAGTGTCAATAACAAATATATTAGTCTTTCAGTACAGTGAGCATTTAGGCAAATCTCCATACTGGACAAATATGAAGAAATTTTTTTACAGTGCCACTTCTTTGTCACCTGATAATGCTACTGACATTAAACCTGCATAGCTAAACATAATGGCACAAAGATAAGCTTATTTAGCGTATTAGGTATGACATAAGTAACTTCTGAATACATTACAAATCTGCAACAGTTTTACAATCTTAAATTAAATTGTCTGAAATGTGCTTTTTTTGTTTCCCCTGAGATTTCATTTTCTGAAATATCAGTGGAAGAATAAAACCAGGCAGAAATTCCTCATTGGAAAGAAATCTCTCACAGAAAGGGCTAGATTGAATCCATGTTTTTGATGGGGAAAATGGAGAAAAAAGAGAAAAATAGAAAATAGAAAGGTAAAAAAAAGAAAAAAGAAAAAAAAAAGAAAAAGAAAACTTAAAGCAATTCCTACTGGACTTTTTGTAATTGCGCAGATTAAACTGGTTAAAACAACTGAGTTTGCAATCAGCTAATTCTGGAGGCAGGTGCAGAATTATTTTCTTAACTTAATCCTTCCTTACTGTGGAAGGATGTCTTCTGCCAGCATGAGAAAAGTAAGAAAAATGTCCTGACTCCTAAACTATGTACAGGCTAACTGTTCTTGCTTCAAAGTCTCTGGAGACACATGAAGAAGTTTGCTATCAACAAAAGAAGAAACAAACAGTACCAACACCTTGACAGATGGAAATCAGATAATTAAAGGTCTTGCAAAAGAACTATGAGACCCTGAGTGCTGAAACAAAACAAAAAAATAATTTGAAAGAAAGCTGAGAACTATTTTCTGTATCTGATAATAGTCCCTTTATTTTTTATTGTTCTTTGAAGAACATCTTTAGGAATAAATGGCTATTGACTCTACAACTGACATAAGTGAACTCTAGGTAAATGCTGATGAAGTTAGGATGATCACCTTTTAGATCTATTTACAAAAAGAAACATCTTTTATACAAAAGCATTTTTAGATCAGTGAAGATAAAAAAATAAGTAGCGTTATATACTGGATCATGTGTTGCTGTAACACAAATTGCAATTATCGCATTTTTGCAACCTCTACTTTTCCCCTCTATTATTCCTTTCACTGCTGCACGCATTTTCCATTCCTCCAAGTACTTCCTCTTGCATTCTCATCCTCTGCTCCTGTAGCCTTTCAAGCTCTTGCAAGGTGCTGCTTAAATTCGTTAAAGAGTTTGTATAAGTTAGTCCCCATATTACCTTATAAACGCTCCAGCTTCCAAAGGTGTGTCCAGCTCAGGAATAGGGAAAATAGAAATCTGCACAGCAAATGCATGTGTAACTGATAGCAGCCTGCTGTGATATACTATTAAAGCATAAAACCTTACTCTGTATTTATCACCAGGCTTGAGAGACAAAATTAGTATGAAATGTATCTACATCTGTGTTGAAGATGGTTGTTTGTAATATATTTTCTCCCTTCATACTTCTGAACCTCAGTAATGAGAGGCTTCCAGCACTTCCCTGGGTGATTACAATCTCCTCAGACTCTACCTAATAAAACAAGAAATCCTACACCTTCAAATTACCTTTCCAAGACAGGGAAAAAAAAAATCATTATGATGTTCCCATATATTCTAACACATCTGTAGTCCAATTTTATCTAAAATTTGAGCGTACACTTTACCAGAAAAAGCCTACATACTTGGAATTACGTTTTTTTATTTCAGGAGTTTTATTAAGATATTTTATATATTCAGTAAGATCCTGTTTAGCAGGCTGAATGTAAATATGAGGTTTTATGGATATATTAAATATCTTTCACACAGTTACTAAATCTAGATTATCTAACACTAACTCTGAATACATTGAAAATTAATGAAACATAGTTCAGTACCTAATTTTTCTAAATCTACTGAGTGCTTATTCCGGTTTTGTACCAGAGTAAAGCCATGGTACAGGACCAAGAAACTTCCTTTCCTTTTACAGCAGCAGATCATCCACGGAAACCTCAAATCCCAGCAGCCTAGAGACGCCAACAGAGCCCCTGGCTCCAGAGGGGATGTTTCTGAGTGGGAGACAGAACACTGGATGTGTTTGTTGGTTTTGGTTTTAAAACAGAGTGCAAGGACAACACCTGCTGCATTTTTCCCTGGAGTTCTTCCCCAGACTACTCTGCATACCAACTAGGAAGCATACCTCCGTATGATTAAACACCGTAAGACCAACGATAAATCAAACGTAAACATTATGAGGGTTGGCGAGCTGTATGCTTCCTTTGACCTGAATACATAGTTTGGGTCAGTTTGCAGTATGTTATTTTAATAAAACCTGAAGGCCATTTGTACATTAAAATTGCCCCTTCCCCCTTCCCTCCTTGCTTTCCCACCCCTATTAATTTTTTGGCAATATATAGAATAACAGACAAACTTCGCTTCTGCTTTTTTAAATATATAGACTCTGCCATTTGAATGCAACTCAGCGTGAGGATAAGATTAGCCCTATTGCCCATGAGCACACCGAACAACACTCTAACAATCAGCAGAAGAACACTATGGACAGATCACTGTGCATATTTCTACTTTGCTATGTGGCAGAGGGGCGTCAGGGACATGACACGGGGAGGGGACATGACTTCTAGTGATACAACTGTACAAAGTTACACTATTGCACAGTACAAGCCCACAAACTTCTATGAGACTTTGAATTATACTCTTCACCCCCTTTTTGCCTCTTTTTAGTTAGCATTTCAAATCATACAATAATACACGCTATGCTTATTTTTGTGAGGCTTTGAACACAGATCGAGTTTAGTGCATAGGGCTGCTGAATTGTGCCAAAGTTAACAAATTTTGACATTTTCTCCTGAATTTTATGCCTTAATTTATATGAACTAATGATTTGTTTCTCTTACTTCTTGAACATTTACTCATAAATTCCCTAAGCACTACTACAAATCATGCGTACTCTAACATATAAAGATTTTGGTATTTAATTTTCCTGTGTAGCCCAACATACAGTTTTTTACATCAACTGGAATTTGGGGCTAACTTTATTTTCATTATTGTCTTTCTCATACAGCATGCAGTGCTGAAAGCTTTCTCTGTGCTTTTAACTGATATCATCCAAGACGTTGGATTTTTTTATTATAATAGTGACACATTTAGAAACAAGTTAACATAAAATTATTTTAGCACAGATAATTTAGGACTGGCATGGTTTCATCCAGTCTGTTCCAAAATTACTTTAACCACAAATATTTAAAGCAGTGTGGAAAAAAAAAATGTTCCCACAAAAACGTTTATCAGAAGATACACAATCATTGACATGTATTTTCAAAATAGCTTGTAACTTTTTACATAAGAATTGCAAACACTGCAGTATCGCATTATCTTTTAAAAACGCACACGAAAGTCTATACTAACAAAGCAAAACATTGTAAAACTTCCCAAGACGAGTATCACTGATTTGTGTTAGCAAAACTGGTTAATCAAGGATCAGTTACTGTCCTCCAGACTGAGTCAGACCTTAGCCAAATAGGTGACCATTCCAATGTACCTCAGCCTGAAAACAGCTATGTTATTATAGCTTAATGACTGCTTGGTCACCTATATGGAGAGTTTTTTGACCTCCACCTGTTTCCAATGATTTACTACGTTGTTGCCATGAAGCTGAGAAGTGAAAAATTACAGATCCCTGCAGTGAATCCCTTTAATGCTCTGTCACACCTAATGCTCACACAGCTCGCTGCCTTCTCCTCCACATTACTGCCTCCCACATCGACATCACAAATACCGGAGCCCAGATTCAAAACACCCTGCTGCTGATTTCTACAGGGCTCCTCAATTCTCACTGAAATGAGAAAAGCTTAGCATCTAAAGGGTTATTTGAATCTAAGACACAGAGCAAACAGAGCTTAAAGGGCAGATGGAGTTTGTGAACTAAGGAGGTAACCGATGAAGCATCCTTCTTGATGAAGCATCTTCTGCCTACTGCATTTATAGTGAGCAGAAAGTGGTTGAGAAGCAGTTTCATTGACACTACCTGTATATAAGGCGAGGACAGATACACTGACTTGTTCTGTTATAAAAGTTACTGAATCAAAGGAAGAATGATGAGGCCCCCCGCCTCCAACCCCTGCATGACTATGTTTATGTAACAGTGCCCATGTATTATGGTAAAAACCTGCTTGGTTTACAACAAGCAACAGCCACTTCCCTAACTCCCTTGAGCTGCTTGTTTTGGTTCAGTTTTCAAGGCTATTTCATGAATAACTTGAGCTCTAAGTGAAGTACTATTACTTTGCCTGCCTCCTCCTTTTGTATTTACAGAGATAACAAGCATGACTCACATGCATATTAAAACAGTGCTGTCTTCCTGAGTTAATGGCCAGAAAGCGGAGTTGCTTGTGCTGCTGTTCATAGCTCTGTCGAACACCAACTGAAGGAATTAACAATTAACACATTTAAGAACAACCTCACCATTATTTTTTTCAGCAGTAGACATACAATTAAAATACTATGATAATTGCATTCTGCTGCTAATGCTTAAGAGAAGATACGAAGTGCAGAACTGTTGTTCTTCCAGACTTGAGTGCTTAAGGAGGAAAACGTAAAACACAGCCAGAGACAGCCATCAACAGACACATACACATATTTTCAGAAATAAAGGCTGCTTCTTCTCTCCCTACCTTGAGGACTGAAGAGGCCATCACCTTATAATCAGAGCTTAATATAAAGTGGAGTCCCACAAATTCCAGTCCAGCACCTTTAGCACCTTATAACAAATAAGTAACAGAATACTGCCTTTCCCTCTCCAGCAGCTATTCACTTGCTGTTTCCAAGACTTTAAAAAGAAAAGTACTGCCCATTGTAGATTTGTGTTTGGTTTCTTCCCCTCTTATAACTATTATTTAATTTAATTCTGGCTCATTAGGTTTAGCCTCCTTGTTAAGTGGAATAGTCTCCAAAGATGAGAGTCTCCAAAGAGTGAAGAGTCTCCAAAGATGAGAGTCAAAATGAACAAGGTGAATGATGGTGACACGGAACCACCAGAAAGTGCATGACTTTGCCAGATAACCAGCAAATCCCTCTCACTTCAGTTACTGGCTGCACAGATTCACCATTTATTTTGAGCCTCCAGAGCAACAAAACAACAAAAAAAGATACCAACATACTGAAATTATACAATTTACTCATCTTTCTAAGATTTAATTCAATCAATGTCTACAATAAGTTTTCATTTCACAGGAGACGATAAAGAATGAAACAGATAAAAAAAAGAACACAATTAACTAGACAGGGTCACATCAATCAAGGGATCTATCCATTAAGCAACATTAGCTATTCGTGGTTTGCTAGCCATCAAGTATCCAAACCTAGACCCAAGGATATGAGCATTGTTCCTGAAGTAATGTGTTTCTGGGGAAGCACCCCCACAAATAGTTGCTGTCTATATAGACTTAAAAAAAAAAGACCCTTAGCAAACATGTACTTTTTTTTTTTTCTAACCCCTTAATTAAAAGGGAAACAATATTTCAGCAGTTACATCTTTGGAAGAGGACTACCATACAGTCATAGACTCAAAGAATACTAGGTTGCAAAGGACCTCAAGGATCATCTGGTCCAACCGTTCTTCGCAAAAGCACAGTCTAGACAAGATGGCCCAGCACACCGCCCAGCTGAATCTTCAAAGTGTCCAAAGATAGGGAATCTACCTCTTCTGTGGGGAGATTATTCCAATGGTTGATTGTTGTCATGTGAAAAATTTTTCCTTCTGCCCAATATGAATCTCCCCAGGAGTAACTTGTACCCATTACCCCTCACCTTGTCCATATAGAAAGGGATGAAAGGGACTCCAGATTAAAATTAGTCAGTTCAGGCAACATGATTTGAGAGGCTAAGTAAGGAGTTTGAGGGTGTAAAGGTAGCACAAGCATAAAGACCATGCCACCAATTTAAAGAAAAAAAAGCATTAAGTATACTAGGTCAAACAAAAGCCACAGAACCATAGAATGGTTTGAGTTGGCAGGGACCTTAAAGATCATCCAGTTCCAACCCCCCTGCCATAGACAAGGACACCTCCCACTAGACCAGGCTGCTCAAAGCCCCATCCAGCCTGGCCTTGAACACTTCCAGGGATGGGGCTTCCACAACTTCTCTGGGAAACCTGTTCCACTGTCTCATCACCCTCACAGTAAAAAAATTCTTTCCAATATCTAATCTAAATCTCTCCCTTTTCAATTTAAAACCATTAACTCTCATCCTATCACTACATTCCCTGACAAAGAGTCCCTCCCCATCTCTCCTGTAGGCACCCTTCAGGTACTGGAAGACCATTTTAAGGTCTCCCTGGAGCCTTTTCTTCTCCAGGCTGAACAACCCCGACTCTCTCAGCCTGTCTTGATAGGAGAGGTGCACCAGGCCTTTGATGATTTTCATGGCCCTCTGCTGGACCCATTCCAACAGGTCCATGTCCTTCCTGTATTGAGGACTCCAGAGCTGGACACAGTACTGCAGGTGGGGTCTCATGAAAGTAGAGGGGTAGAATTACCTCCTACAACCTGCTAGCCACGCTCCTTTTGATTCAGGCCAGGATGGCGCTGGCTTTCTAGCCTGCCAGTGTGCAGCCACTGCTGGCTCATGTTGAGCTTCTCATCCACAAGCACTCACAAGTCCTTCTCCTCAGGGCTGCTCTCTAGCCCTTTTCTACCCAACCTGTATTTGTGTCTTTGACATGACAACACTAACTGAATTTCAATTACTTACTATTGGAAATCTTTCTCTACATATTTGTTTCCCCTTATTTTTCATTTCAGTAAGACACTAATAATACTAACAGTTCTTGTTCCTCATGGGCTTAACAAAGAAAAGCCTCAGAAAACAGGCAAACTGTGCCTTACAAAAACTGTGTTCAAGCAGCTCACCAAATGACTTACTGAAGCGCAATCTGAAGCCCAACTTTAATTGGCTTCTATATAATAAACACAGACAACAGAAATGAAGAAATCCAAAAGTTTCTTGAACAGAGATTTTATTATGGACAGCGCTCTGCATAATGTGGATTGAGACTCAGCCATAACACCAAGCATAAAAGAGATGCATTAGTCTCTTAATAAGGGCTTTGATGAGTCTCATACTTTGGTAGAGGAAGACAATCAGCCAGAGATCCACCTTTTAAATATTTCAAATATACTGTGCACAATTATGCAACCTTCACTCATGCTCATGCATTCCTACATGAGCAATCTGGTATTAGTTTGAGCAAGCACCCATCAACATGATGAGGACTACCACTGGACTCATCATAATTACTGCTGAGTCATAAATGCCCTTAGGGAAGAAATAGAGATATAACTACAGGCCAGATTTAGTTCAATTTATACTATAAAATTTAAAGATTTCTTTGAATACTTGTTTAGTTTTTTTCTGAAAAGGTTTTTACATTGTTACTTCCAATAGACTTGTAAAGCATGCTTGGAAGGATGCTTGAAGTCAAGAGGGACATGCCTGTAGACTGAATAAATGGAAAGAACATAAATTTTTGGTCACAGTTTCAACTACATCTTTCTTCATTATTGCTCTGTTGAGGAAAATGAGCAGGAAAACCTTTTACTACCTCTGTCAAATCTGATATGCAGTTACTGTGGCTTTTGGATGAGTGGCTAAATACTACTTAACTGTCAAGAATAATTCCTACAGCAGATAATCCGCATAAAACCAGAGGCAAAGGGATTTCCAAGATAGAAAGAGCTATGGGATATATCAGCCACTCCTGTTAACTGCATGGAAATCACGTGGCAGCTGAACCCCAGGCTGCTGCTCTGGGGTGGTAGTGGGTTGTGTTAAAAAGATGAGTAGGTAACTGCAGATGAGACATAAGAAATGGGTGTTTCTTGAGCCAAGCTTTTTTCCTACTGGAAGCAGCTTAGTCTGCTTGCCTTGTGCACCTCACTCTGTCAGTACATGCAACTTAGCTGACCTATGGACTACAAATGATGTTTGGGCAAGTGTACTATGAGTATGGAAGCCACATGTCCTATCAATAAACATTGTGCACCAACAGTGACAAGACAGAGGGGGTGGAGGAAAACACGGGTTAGCTGAGTCAGCCTCGCTGTGGAGTGAGGGTGGTGGTACAATTAAAAAGAGGTATCTTCTCAGAAGTCTCACTGTGCTTTCACTGTCCATTTACCATGCACAAATCCACTTCTGTTAACAGCATTCAATTAGATGAGCGGAAGACAAGGGAAATAAGCTTTGCCTTCCTAATTGTTAGGTCTGACTTCTATTCAGTTGCAAAAACCTATCCTTCTGTTTTCCTATAATTGAAACAGTGTTAGTAGAAGGTTAAAAAGCAAGTAAATACATTAAAAAGAGAATAGATGGTAATGCAGGAAAAAAAATAGGATGATGACGGAAAGCATTAGCAACTATTTATTACAAATTGACTACGGACAATCCTGCAATTTCCAGAATTAGGACTCATTTGTTACAACTTCTCACAGAAGAGGGATTTGCTAATCCTAATTAAAAAAAAAAAAGGGGGGGGGGGGGGGGCGTGGAGGAGGGGCAAAGAAAAAGAATCACTGAAAGCAGAATTAGCAACTCGGTTATGTGTCTTCTTATTGAATCCAGATTTAGGAATAAAAATACTGACATCAGAAGCCCTTCCCTGTGTCTAGAAGCTGCTAGTACAATTAGCAATCTCTTAAAAAAAAAAAAAACAACTTTAAAATGCCATCAGACATATTTTAGCAAAGAGTGGAGATTTTCTTTTTAAATATTTAAAAGAACTGATGCCAGAAGGGACAGCATTAATTTCATCAGATTAAAGGAAATTTAGTGCATCTTGTATTTTGATTCTTCAGAGAAAAATTGCATTTGTTGAAGCTGACATCTCTTTTCCTGCTTTTCCTCTTTTGGTGATGAGTAATATCAACATCTATAAATTAAAAAGATGACTTCAACAAACAAATCAGATCTCAAAGAAAGGATACCTGGTAGCAAAACTTCAGTTGCTCATGTTAGCTTCAGGTAGACCACCTTCTGATTTAGCTTAGAGAAATAGTCTTTCCCTGTTTTAACCTGGGGAAGGTATATTTAGTTACCTGCAACTTCTGAGAAACCAGTGAATAAACATACATTACAAACTGCCTCCAAAAAGAGGCTGGTATTGATTTACTGCCATTTTCTAGAATGTTTTATGTTATGCATGTGAGGTCTGAGGTCACACCCAGAAAGCTAGCCAAGCAATATACGCTCTACACACTTAATAAAGCTGGGGGGAGAGTGGGAAGAAGAACGAAAAAAAAAAAAAAAAAAGAAGAAAAAAAAAAGAAAAGAAAGAGTTAAGGCAAGTGATATATTATCATTATACTCTCCTGACTGTTGAAGCTCTTAGCTTCAGGCACTACTCCAAGTTACACTAGAACATCCTCCAGGCTGACCTAACTTTCATCAGCTGCTAATGGATCTGGCAGATACTGTTCTGCTCTCCCCACTTCATCAAATGGTCTAATCACATCTCTGTACACTCACAACATGAATACTGCATGGGATTGGAGATAAAGAGTTTAGATCCCAAGGCTGAGTTGAGCACGGGTAGCATATATCCAGAAAACCCAGCGGCAACTATCTGAACCAGCTCCATTATACGCACACCATGTATTTCTGTATGCTTGCACAGTGGCACAAGGCACTGAGACACAAACACATGGTTCCAGCATTCACTTCTGCAATCGAACAGGTTTTGAAGCAACCCCAACACAGTATGATTAACACTTTGGTACAATGACGTTATAAAGGGAAGAAACAGTTTTATTTCATACCAAGGTCAAAAAGAGGTAAAATTAAAAAAAAAAAAAAAGAGACAATTCCCATACTCAATTTGCTTCAAGTTTTCTATCTTTAAAGTAGCTAATATTAATGTTAATTTAAATGCTATGTGATCCTATCCAAGATCCATGTTTAGGCTCTTAGATATGCTGCTCTAATTTGCTTATTGGCAGCTATGCTAGCTACTAAGTAAACTAAACAAGACAAATTAAGGCATTACTATAGGATATTTAGATCAAATTACCCAGATTTAGCAAGCATATTCAACCCTTATGGTAAAACTACTTTCTCATGGCTGCACGAGCCAGTGAAAGCGAGAGGAACCGGAGACAGGATGGCTACAGCCTACCCCAGCTCACTCACACAGGCGAGAGAGCCTCGCTCAGGGAGCGTGCGGCTCACAGTGATGCTC
Organism: Tringa tobata; assembly: GCA_033628505.1. Classification (NCBI taxonomy): domain Eukaryota; kingdom Metazoa; phylum Chordata; class Aves; order Charadriiformes; family Scolopacidae; genus Tringa; species Tringa tobata. The sequence continues at coordinate 5,078,114 of JAHREE010000068.1, forward strand.
GGCAGCGTGTGCTGCTGCTGCTCTGCATTCACCCCTCGCTGCTGCAAACGGGATACGGGGTCATCCCGGGACACCTCATCATGAGAGTGCCCCCGCAAGCCAGGCAAGGTGTGCAGAGGCTGGGGCAGCGGATGGAGCCACGGTCCAGAGTGCTGGAAAGGAGGGAGGCAAAGATTTACCTCTGAACAGTCTCCCAGCAACAGCTTTGAGCACCTTTCCAGCACTGTTCTTCACTTCTCTACTTATTAATATTTCAGACCTACCCGTTGGTCTCTAACAGTACATGTCTCTATATAGCAAGATGGTGTAAGAAGGTGCTCAGAATGGCAAGATTCTCTTGAAAAAGAAACTCTTCAGAGGGTGTGAGCCCTTCCCTTATTCTATAATTGGCTGTGCTGAGGAAAAAAATTTTGATGAAGCGCAGAGGAAAATGCTTTGCTCAGTTACTGATTTTTTTTTTATTTATAAACTGTAACAGTGCCAGCACCCGTAACATATTTCAAGAGTAAAGATTTATCCTTGTTCCTTTCATTACATTCATCTTCCAATGCAGTGAGGCATAATTAGGAGATGGAGACAAACGCAGATGTCTGAATTTTGGGTGTGGCAGGGTTCTGGTTAAGCACATTTTTTTTATTCAGCCTTTCAAAGTATCTATGAACTCCAGCTTCTAAGACAAAATTACTTCATAATGAAAGCATGCATTGCATTTTTGCTCATTGTAAGGAAGAGACCGTTACCGTCCCTTCTCTTCGTGTCGCTTATAGAAGGGATGTTTTGTATTTTGTGCATGCTGCCAACTGCAGACCCAAAAATTATGGCATTGTTTTCTCTTTGGTTCCTCAGCCACTTGGAAATACTTATTTTTAACAAGCACTGTAGTAAAATTCACTGGAACTCCGCAGCTGGTATAACCCTGTCTCTGCGAAGTGAGTGCTGGAAAATGCAACTAAATCAGGAAGCCTGGTACTCCACAGCCATCTTAACCACATTTTGTTCAACCATATGAAGTTATGTCAAATAATGATCCTATCTGACCAATTGTGTGATCCACACTGCTGGAGAAAACTAAGACTTTTCTGAGAAACTCACCAAACTTCAGAAAGTCTAGGCATTCAAAAACAGTACAGGAACTGGGTAAAAAAACTAGCAGTATAACAGTTCTTGTTTATTATCCTCCTCTTGCACTCTTCAGCAGAGTACAATTGCACAAGATCTGATAGGGAGAATACCCAAGGTGAAACAAAAAAAAAAAAAAGAAAGAAAAAAGAGAGAAACACAAACCTTAACATGAAAAGATGTAATTACCAAATCCAGAATAGCAAAAAAAATAAAAAAGAAAGTGTTTAGGCAAAAAGCTTATTTGGTACCCTATTGAGAAATAACCCTATCATGTTCAAAGAATAACGATTTAATAAGACCATCTGAATGCCAGAGAAGCATTACTAAACACAACTACCTTCAGGGGTTAACCCTTACTTTAAAAGTAGGTTCTTGACATCTCAGGCTCCATATCAACTATATTACTCCCTTCACACACACTTTTACCAAATCCCCGCCAAGACGTATTTATTTAAATTTCCTCTCATTGTGGTACCTTTATATGAGAAATCCAATTTTCATTCTTTTCCCATGAGGAAAGTGTAAAATCTAATTCTCATGTAGTTTGTACCAGTAATGCAGGACACAATGAAAAATTGCATTAAAATGCTGAAGAGCCAGAATTTGATTGCATTCTATGTTGGCAACGTTTCTGTAGATGGTGTCTGTTTCAGTACACCCAGACGGTTGTAGCATCTGCTTGGGGTGTGCACATAAAAGGCTGTTTTCTACTACATATCTTTGTCAGTAGAAGATAAATCAAAAAAGACCCACTGGATCACAAAAATGCATCCCAATGCAATTTAAAAAAGTAACTCTGAACAATACTGACTTCAATGAAGAAAAATTAAAAATATTATTGTTGCAGTTTTATTATTTGCCAGATGGGCAAAACACCACCCACACTGCTGATTCATACAGTATCATCAGACAGCAGTGCACAGGAAGCTCTACAGGAAGACCACAAAAGATGACGAGTGTCCAAAAAGGGACAGATAGGCAGAAATATAACAGTAAGAGCATACACACACCACTGGCATCAGGAAAAAACAGGGCTACCAAGCAAGCGAGCTACAGTGCCTCTCAATCATTTCTATTAGATCCTCAAAAATCTACTTCTTTAAAATGTACATTTCTTTTCTGAAACAGAGATGAGGAAAAGTTATGTAATTTTTCACAGGAGGGAGTTGCTGTTTAAACCATTTTGCAATGCAGTGAATGAGTACCCCACGATAGCAAGGGCAGGCAGTGCAAGTCATTGTTTATCACACAAGAAGGACATTAGCTACAAGGCTGTACTGCCATGCCCCTCTCTGATTAGGATGGTTTTATTTATAAATACTGCCCTGCAGAAGAACTTTTTGTTTGAAGTGAGGTCTTTCACAGTATGTCTAATAATGAGGTCACACTATTTGTTTTCCTGGTCAGTTGCACTAGAACTAGCCACAGGTGAAATTAAGAAGAATTCCAAGACTCAGCTTGGAAAAACACCAATAGCTGTTCTTTTCTAAGAGCGGGAAGACCTGGACTGCAAGCAGTAAATGAACTATATACAACACAGTATCATTACACAAATTCTAAAAGAACACGCTTCTAAAAACTAACAAGCCTATGCAAAGGGACTTAAGACCTTTAAACTATAACAAGGTCCTTAGAAACTTCCTGACCATACTTCAGAAAATACCTGCGGTTTGTGTTCTTCCTTGCAGAAACACCTCACTTATCCTCAGTGTGCAGGCTCCTCTGCAACCTCTGAGAAGATCTGTATGTTTGTGCATTCCTCAATTTCCTCATACAGATCCTTGAACACCTTTCTTCCCTCACAAGCAAGTTCGAATCAGAGAAATAACTCCAACATTAACATAAATCTATTTTATTTTGCATACACAACAGTAGGTACATGCACCAGTCAAACATTCGTCATGTCTTTCAGTGATGTCTCAGTCCAATACTGAAGACTCCTCCATCATCATTATTAAAGAACCACTTCACTTCTTTTACTGCGTAAGAATTTTGAAAACCTGCTTAGAAAGTGGCAAGTGGATGAAAAAACTCCAGCTTTTTCAAAAAAGAGAATAAATATTGAAGTTAACTTCTTCCCAAATTGTTACCACATGCCTAATTTTAAAAAATCCATAAAATATTTTTGAAAAGTGTCACTACGTTTCATTCTGTGCCATGCCTGTCTTTTTATTTGCAGGCTACTGGCTTCAATAGAATTTACAATGTCCAGTATGTTTTTGCACTGTTTTGAATGGCTTCATTTTCAATCCTTCATTTTTACTGTTTCAACTTTTCAAAAGTCAGGGCAGTATTTAGAAGTCTGACTGACTGAGAAAGTAAAAGAAAGGAAAGGAGAATAGAATAACTAAAGGAAACCCATGAAGTTCTACGTTTATGAGAAAAAGTAATAAAAGGTTTACTGCAAAAGATTGAGAGCTTTCAAGCTTTCAAGAACTCCCTTTTCAATCCACAGCTTGAACGAAAGCAGCTTTAAAAAATGCATGGGGTCAAAAGAATCATGTCACAATGTCCATGAAAAGTTTCTGAAAAATATAAATATCCTTCCCAGAAATCATAGTTTTATCTGACTGCATGGGTCTATGGGGTGGAGGTGGAGGAGTAGGGAGGAAGCTTACCCTCTAAGAGCTTAAAATTGCACAAGATTCTACCTATTTGGTACAATCAATTACTCTGGACTTAGTTTTATTTTCAAATGATATTTGCACATATGCTGTTATTGCTTATGACACAGAAATGTACTTTTTATTTCACGGTTTAATGGTACCCTTAATAAATAGTTAAAAGCAAAGCAAGAAAAAACCCTCTTCTACTCCAAACTACATACTCTTTTCTGTTACTGAGAAAGTGGACTGCTAACTGATATCTTTCCATCTACACTCAATTCAGAAGCAGTGTTTTAGGAAACTGCAGAAAACTGCTATTATAGGAGAAGAACTCTTAAAATTCTTACATGGGGTACAAATCCTATTTCTGCACAAGTGCAAATTGCCAGTGTAGTCTGAGAGAACACTTAGTGAATTTTGAGGGTGTAAAAACTACTAAATGTCTGTTTTGTACTCAGAACATTTCTGCTTTAAACGATCCTTGAAGAAGCCTTGAGTAATGGGTGCTACCATGTTTCTCCAACTCTAAGCACCAAGTTGAACAGAACCAGCAATAAAGAAGAAACTACTGGGCCACTTCACAACTAATCATAATTGACTAAGCAAGCACTAATACAAGGGCGTACATAAAAATCTAATTTCCAATTTGTTTTAAGTCTTTACAAATGCAATATGACATATGGAGCCAGTACAAGTCATAGCTAGGAAAAACAAAGTCTGCAGTCCGACCTTTGAAAGTCAAGACGGTGCTTTTCTTCTACAACACATGGAGTAAGATCTCTGTAGATTACAAACAGATTAGATAATGACTCAACATTAAATCTCGTCCCTGTGTTTCTCTATTCTTTGGATAAACAGAAACAAACATCAAAATAACTATGAAGTGGTACAATTAACCCCAAATGCCACAATAGGATTTATGAGGCTTACATAACGACTATGTCAACAGCTCTCTCTCTGTGGCGTGTCCCCACCGTTCCTCCACCCAGCGCACGGCTGTGCTGGAGTCCAGGAGGGAGGCAGGTGTGCCCAAGGCTTCTTTATGCTACAGTGATAAGCAGCTACCTTTTCATCAAACCTGTACAATTGGTAGCATTTTGTTTACAGCTGAAAGAAATAGCTGGATAAAGACTGGAGACCAGATGCAAAGGCAGTCTGCAGAGCACTCATCTACCTGCTTGTAAAGCCTACAATATGGATAGAGAGCTTAAGTTCTCAAACCATTGGTCACAGTTTACAAAAAAAACCCACAACAATAACTAAAAATAGAGAACATCTCCAAACACATATGACTCAGGACACAATTTGCATTTTTGGAAGTCTTCAGGTAACACTTCAAACTAGCAAAACATGTACATACAATCTATTACTACACTGTATCTACAAATTTGATTAGAAAGTTAACAACTAAACAGTAAGCCAAATTTTAACTCTGGCCAATAGGTCACATTCAGAAAAACAAAGGCATCATCATGAAACAACCTTAATTAACAGGAAAAGACCTTAATCCTAACAGCTTTTCCACAGTGTCACTTGCCCCAACCAGGTGCCCACAAACTCTTATATATGATATGGATTAAGGAAATGGAGAGACACGTAAGAGTTAGAGAAATCTTAGGAAGGATTAAAAGCAACTCTTGGTAGTTACTACCCCTCCAACCCAATATTAAGCTCTCTTTTGTCATGCTTGAGTCTGTTCACAGAACTGACTTGCTCATAATAAACGAATGAATAACATTAAACAATCTCCAGTCAAGATCTGTACACATTTTTGCCAAAGCTGAAGCACGCAACAACCCTGTGTTTGATTGTTGCAAAAGCTATTAGAAAAAACCTAAAACATACCACTTCTAGTGTCATGCTTAGGTTTTCCTTTGCCAATGTCTGCTTCTGGAAGCAAAACACTGGGCTCTTGCCTCATACCTCACCTCTACGCAATCACCCAAAGTGAATATAAAGTCTAAGAGTGGAGCTACGTGGTCCTGTAGTCTGAAGGCAGGCAGGCATGTGATTGGACTGATAAAGCATGAATATGTAATCAACTTCTCATGTTCAGACTTTATACTTACTTTAACCAGGGAGAAAAAAAAAAGAGCAAAATACTCTCTCAGAAAAAGTAGAGAATCAAAGGAATGACGTGAATACCTCTATAAAGGCAATACATCCCACAATACAGAATAAATTGTTCTTACGAAAAAGAAGAGGTTGTGTTGTTAATTTTGGGTTTGTTCTCTTTTTAAAACAACTCTTTTCCTTAACATTAGCTTATTTGCTAAGCCAAAGCTGAATTTTATTACAAGACAAAGCTTTCCTGCATCTCAGACGTTGTAACTTTACTACAAAGGAACTGCAAACTGAGTAAAAGACTGACAAAACTTTCAGAAAAGTACGGTCTGTTTTAACTGAATATTTCTTCATCCATTACAGTAAACCTTATTTCAAGCAACTTTTCTGTGTTATTAGAAATGAACAATGAAGACATGAGATTTCAAGGCTTTATAGTCATTCTTCATAACCTGAACTTAACTGGATCTGAGAGTCCACCAGAAAAGTTTACTGCAGGAAAGAAATATTTTCACAACGTTTCAGAGGAAAATGAATGAAATAAATAGGAAGCTACTACTGTTAAATATTTTCCTCTAGGGAATACTTATATATTATTACATTTATATATTTTCTGTAAAAAATTATATTGTATAATACCTGTACTTACAAAACTGTTGTTAATTATGGAGAAAGTCAAAACAATTCAAAGAGTAGAAATCTCATTACCTTAAAAAAAATGCCAAATTTGTATTACATACAAAAGTTGCCCTAAGCATATTTCACATTTTCAATGTCAAAGAGCATGCTCACATGCATATTTTCTTTATGACACTATGCTCTGCAAGCAAAATAACAAAACGACAAACATATCTAAAGTAAAATAGCCAGAAAGAAAGACAAGAAAAAGATGCTAGAAGCCTGTTTTCCTGTATTTATAGTCCTTTATCCTGTGTATGAGTGGCTGCAAAATCTACAAGAATCTGCTGGCATTATAACCACCCATTCGTTCTCCACACTAGCAGAAACAGTAAAATGGTGGAATGGGAAAGATAAAACACAGACATCACGACCCACATGAGTGTTTTTGTGCATGACTTATCACTTCCTGTTAGCAAAGGGCAGTTAATCACTTAAAATGCTGCATTTAAAAAAAAATTAAGAGCTTCACTTGAAACGAAATATAAAAGGAGGAAGGAAGAAGTCTTACTGCTCTGCAAAAAGAATAGCTAAAATTTAGTTTTCAAATTTATGTTGAACTGCAGGCTGAGACAGTTTCCTTATTTCATATTGGTGAAATTATCTATTATTATACTGGAGAAAGGAAGACTGTTCATTTATCTATATGTTTATTTAAAAAAAAAAACCCAAACATGCTCAGCTCTTCACAGGAACATTCAACCTTGCTTGAAGCTTCCAGCTTACTTTTGATACACAATCATTTTCCCCTCACACTTGGAAAAATATCTAAAATCCACACTTGTGTTGGGGTAAAGCATGAAACACTTAAGCAGAATGTAATAGAGGAAACAAACAACCTTCAAATCTACTGCAGCAAAACAGACAAACACAAGACAGCTCTGCTCTAAACAGAGAGCAAGTGAGTGAACGGGAAAAAAGAGGAGAGGATGTAAATTACTACATGTATGGGGCTCTGGGTGATTTTTTTAAAAAAAATTATTCAAATATAAAGGAAGAAAACAGCAGAGTAGGACAAAAATGGTAAGGCCACAGGTAAGAAGATAAAGACCTGCTGAGGTCTAACGTACATAAGACTGGGAGAGGTGCCAGAGAGAAAGGCAGGGTATGAGAGGAGTAAATGACTGACAGAAGGAGACTGATAAGAAGACGGGAAAGACAGCTGGGGAGAGGCTGGGATCTAGTTAGGATTGTCAAAGTCCTCACAAAGGACTCTCCGTGAAGCACTCGGGAGGAAATTTTCATGGCTGTACTGAAGCCCCTAAAGCTCACTGATCAATGACCTCACAGAAGGAAACACAGCTGTCAGGGAGATGGATTTTACCTGGCATTGAGACTCTTGGGGGGGAAAAAAAAAAAAAAGTTATCTTCAGTTCCTGTCTCTGAATACATTTCTTAAAGGACCATAATACTTTAAATCTAACTATACTCTCTTCCACGTTGCTCAGCTCTGCAGCAATATATTTCTTCCCAAAGTAATGCATCTGGAGTTCACCAGTATTCAAAGCATTTAACTCTTCTGCAAAGCTGCTATTTATTTGATAACTTTCCTTTGGTTTTGAGTGCCTGGAGAACATCTGAGAGTACTTAAATACTAGCCAAGCACTATGATACATTAAATAATAACTATTAGTATAAATCTCTTTTTCTTGTAACCTGCTATAAGCCCTCTGCTCCAGGTCTGAGATGCTACAGAATACTGTTTGTGCAGATGGCACTGTTTAGGTTTCTCCATCTGCTTGAAGAGCCGCTTGATTACCCCCGTTCCAAACCAATACGCATTTCATTTCACTATCCAAAAAGACCAAACCTCAAGCAACAAAATCCAAAACAACACCCCCCTCAAAAGGCCAGAAATGCCAGACACTCTGCATCGTCTGACAGTCAATAACCATTCCAGTGTTTGCACACCCCTACACTGGATTCAGTCCTTCACACTTTCTGCATATCAGGTGAGATGACTGCAGGAGGCCCTATTCTCCAACTTAGGTTTGTCTGACATCGAATTTCACCGAAGAGATCTAGAACACTTAACACCCCCACCTATTTACCCGAGATAAAAAATGATGCAATCTGACTCCATACCCACTCCTGTTGTCCTGCTTCTGTCTGTATTTTTATTTGATTGCTCCAGTGAATTCTTCTGATTTAGAAGAAACAAGCTAACAAGGTAAACACAGACTTGAAGATAATGCCACTAAAATTTTAGACTTGGCAAGCATTTCCCATATCCGCTTATTTTTACTGTAAAACATTCCCCAAAGGGAATAGACACAAATACAGAAACAACTTCAGCAGAAAACACTCCTAGAAACTTAACAACAAATATCTAGGTCTAGAATAAAACTTTCTTTTATGTTTTCAGCCTCTTTAAAAACTTCCTTCTAGCCTGTTCTGTCACCATTACTTACATTAGTTATCTTGTTATGAATATTTAAGAAGTCTCACAGGAAATTATGGGCATGGGATTCAAGTAAGATTTCCTGCCTGCTAATCACCACAGAGTGACACCTTCCTGACAGTCTGCTAGAGCAGAAGTAACTTGTCTTTTGGAAGTTACACTGAAAGGCAATAGCACAGCGGAACAGTGGTAATTGATGTTTAGTATTCTAATACATTTATTTGTTTAGTAGAGTAATATATTTGATAGAATTCTTAATGACAAGAAAAAAAAAAAGCTACACACATATAACCCCTACCTTCAGCAATATTAGACATTTAAAAAAAAAAAAGACAAGACAGAAAAGGAGAAATGGACACTACATTATCTGAAGGAGATTCTTCCAAGCCATTTGAAGAATAGCGAGAACGTGAGAACTTAGAATATTAAAATGAATGGTCGTCTCACTTCAGTATTTGAAAGGAATGACAAAAGTATGGGTACACAGCTCAGCTTTCTAAAAAGACAAGTTGTAAAGATATAAACCTATATTTTAGTTTAAAAAAATGTGCATTTGTGTTTCTGTGGTTGCGCATGAGTTAGTACTGTACACTCTCAAGATTTTGCAAATACAGGCAATTTTGAGAATGGCTTATGCACATTTCTACAAAGAAAATCTAAGGCTTTCTGTTATTTCATAAAATACGTCTTACTTTAAAACTTAAGAGCCATATGAAAACTTCACAACTTCTAATTAAAAAATATGTAATGGAAACACAGTAACATTTACCCAAAAGGAAACTAAAAACCAGTCCATAAGCCACCATTTTCTATGACAGACAAATTCCTAAGAGAAGAGATCACCCTTACCCATTATCTTAAACCTCAGTAGAGCTTATATTCTGAAGTTTAACATGAAAAAGAAACGTCTTTCGTGATATAATGTGCTACCATCAGTTCTGAGATATTTCATTCTAAACACTAGTAGATATATTTCTCAATTGACTTTCACTGTTCTGATAATAAATCTTTCAAAACAGCCTAGATTATTATAATATAGGACAATATATTTTAGTCTCTACCTCTTTAGTCATATTGCTGACTATGAAGCCAACGACTCCACATGACCTAACTTGCTAAACTTAAAATTTGCCACTTGCTACATTGGTTATATTAAAATAATCCAACCTATATGTTGTGATGTTGTACAACTGCCTACTTAACTTTTTGATACGAAAGTGCTTCAAATTCCAGCAGCATTCAGAGATTCAAAACACTCCAATTTTAGTAATTCCCAGTTAAAGGTAAGAAAATTGGTACTCTAGCCCCAAAGTCTATCACAGAACACAAAAAATTTGACAAGAAAAGAGCCACTTTTCTTTAGGCCCAACCACATCAATACCAGCTTGAGCTCCAGTTTTCTAAACTATTGTGCAAAAAAACTACTGTGCTAAAAATATGTTGTTACTCAAACTTTGAGATATTCTCTCTAGAGATAGGACTTCCTGATAGGAGATTCAAATTAATAGGAAGTGCTCTTCCTGTGTTTTCTAGACTGCTAGGCTAATGAGTTTGTTTTCAACGGCCTTTAAAGAAAATAAGGAGCCGATTAACCAATTGATTGGTATTCACTGCTTTAAAGTGACTTTGTATATGGAGTGTAAATGTAGCAAACCCTAATCCTCTCTATACTGTCATGATACTGTAGCAAGTTTGGTTTCTTCTCTATTTCTAAAGGAATTACTACAGGAATTGCCTTGAGACCCTGTCAGTAGGTGACTTCTATTTTACTCTGCGTATAGCCTTATTAGAAACTGATGGGAATGCTCGTCAGGGAGCTGAGCACAAAGATAGGCTCCCACTTTCAGTAAAGTTAGAGAAAGTGAAGAGCTCTGGCCATGTGCATACAGCTATGCCAAACCTATTTGACTCACTCCAACTATATAAAAATGCTATATAAATTCAGCAGCCTTAACTTAAACAATAACTACAGGACATATACTCCATAGTATAATACAAGGAAAAAAATTCCTGATTTATGATTAGAACTTCCAGATACCATGGCAAAGTGACAATCAATACCAATTTTGAAGAAAAAATGAATGCACTTCACAATGAACTAACTTTTCAGGTCACTATGCTACATACTTTGTGCACAGCAAAAACTCGGAGGCAAATGGCTGAAATAACCATACAAATGCAGTTGTCTCAAAAAAAAAAGTGTAATTAGCACAAAAAAAAATAATTACACATTTAATTTTGATTTGTGAGGGAAGACGGGAAACCAGACAGCTCCAGCATGCAGTCAGACTAGGAAGTTCAACAATCTCTTTTACCAATTAGGTAACAGAAGCATAATTCTTTATCGTAAATGTCCCTTGTCTTTGATAGTTTCTGGTATTTTAAAAAGATAATAGAATAAAAGAACTTTTGCTTAATTAATCAGAGAAACTATTACTTCCATCCAGGATTACTAAATTATCATTAAATACTCTTTTCAGAAGATCTGTCACTCCACTTGTGATAGATCTTGAACTTTCTGCCTGACAAAGTTGCTGATATTGGCTCAACAGTAAAAATCAGAACAAGTTCTCAGGAACTGTTATCAAACAAAGTAGTACCACTCCTGTGAGAAGCAGGGGGACATGTAGCCACATAATCCTGTGCCTTACCATGTATTGAAGTAAATATTAAGCATTTCACTCTCCTTCGTGGAATGTTTAAATTATTTTACTTATGTTTCTTTTAAAATGTAAATATAAAAAAAAATTGGAAAGTCACACTAGTCAGATATGAACCTTCCAAACATTTCAAATGTATTTTATCCTTTTAAATTTCAGTAACAGCATTTTAAGGTCTTGTGTTGAAAATTTTATTTCACCACTTGTCACACAAACAGGTATCCCCACCTATTTTTCTAATAATTTGGAATTTTTTCCACATGTAATGTTAATGGCAGACCATTACCAGAAATGGTAGCTTCTGCTACACATCAGAAGAATGGCTTAACTCTGTTTTGGCCAGAGCATGGCCTGGGAGGAAGCAACATGGGATAACTGAAGTAACAGTCAAACAGCAGCCTGCCATTAAAACTCTGCTCTGTGACAACCCCCCCAGGCTCTGTTAAGAGCAGCTCAGCTTGCTCTCAGCACCTTTTTGTTGTCAAAGCAGCAAAAAAGGCAGAGAACTCAAGACAGGACTGGTAAAATGCCCTTTTCTTCTGACCTTTATGCATAATTTGTGTGATGTGTAATTTTTTTTTGTGACCTTCAGTATATTTCCACCCTCCCCCCCCCCAAAAAAAAAAAAAAGGAAAAGCTTTAGCTACATAAATAAACAAAAATCTCACCTTGTTATGTTCATACTTGTATGGGATTTTGAGCGTATCCATGGCTCTGATCATGGCCTGCATTGCTGTAAATATATTCTGGTACACCAGTTTTGTAAAGCCCCTTTTGTCTTCATCAGAGTAACCCGATCCGTGAATGATTCTCATCTGCTTGATAAACGTGCTTTTGCCACTCTCTCCTGTGCCTGTAAGACAAATAAGAAGGATATGCTTTAGCCACTGGACGCAAACACAACTTTTTGTGTACAATGCTGACAGCTTGTTTAGTGCAGGGCTGAACCCTGTCAAGTGGTGCTTGCAAGGACCAAGTTCAGTGTCAAAACAGCAGCATCAGTAGCAACTGAAGTACCACTGAATTAAAACTTGCACTTCCATTTAACAACTAAACTAAGGAGTAAAACTCCAAAATATACATAATATGACTGTGTATTAAGAAATCTTCCATTCTTGAAGACATAATTGTCCAAAACATCTAATTTCAGGTAATTACTAGGAGACATTTAGTCACAAAAATTCAGGAAGTAAGAAAAAAAATTCATCTTCTGTGGCCAACTTTGAGGACATTATGGTAGGTAGTGTACTACCAATAGATGCATTTGTGTTTTGGTCTGGGGGTTCTTTTGGTGTTTGTTTTTTTTTTCGGGGTTTTCTGTTTGTTTTTAAAGCAAGTAGCGTAACAATTACAGTCCCGTAAACTTTAACCTCAGAAACATGTGATACCACTGTTAATTAAAATTTGGCTCATATTCATTAATGTGCTGCCATTCCTTCCTTCCTTCAAATTTCTTCACGTCTTTGTACTTTGCACTAAAATTTGTACTTTGTACTAAAGTTTGTTCATGAACATTTCTGACTATTTGTCCATTTAAAGTTAAGATCTGCTTGCTGGAAATTTCACACAGGATACATCACACATTTTTCCTTTGCTCCAATTGAGTGAGCTCATCCTCTGTAACTACAACAGCTTATCTATATTATTCCTGTGTTTGCTTAAGAGGAGGAGTTGAAATTTAGAATGAGCAGTTGCACAGCCATATAAACCCTGCATTCACCCAGCTACTCAGCCCTGCAGGAAACAAAACTCATGTACCAGGATGCACTGCTCAGTGCTGTGCCTTTCAGCCTGGGTTTTATTTTAATAATTTCTGTGACGCCTTCATGCCTCACACCATAATACTCAAATAAAGGCACCCTTATGCCCCTTACATGTTGTTTTAGGTGTCTTGTCAGAGAAATGAGCTTCACAGCACTGCAAGGCTAAAGGAGCAACCCTTAAGCATTTCTGAGGTAGGACACACTGCAAAAAACTAAGCTGAAAGCATCTAAGAGCTTTTGCCTTTAACATGAACATCATTTTGAAACCTTCAGTTCCATTTCCCGCATGCATAAAGCGAACTTCTAACACAAGTCTTCCTTACACATGCATTCTCAGAAAATCAGGCATGATGTTACATCTGACTGATTTTAATTTGTCTGGGGAGAAAGTAGTTATTATTCTAATGAAGAAGAATGTGCCCTGAAGCAGAAAAGTGAGACGAAACCTGCTTCCACTGCCAGCCTTCACAGGGATCCTCAGGATCCTCAGTGCAGGAGGAACATAGCACTACAGGCACAGGCCTCCTCTCTGCAAGGCACTGCCACCAGGCAGAACTTGCCCCACACAACCCTACAAATTCATGTTAACCAGGCATGGGCCTTTGTGGAAAGGGTGATGCAGTATGGGCCACCCTGGGTCAATGAGACCTGCCTGCCTTCCAGTTCATCAGAATCACAAGTGAGATCTTTACACTTCTGTAATCTACCAGCGGGGAGAAAACATTCCCTTCCTTAAGACTGCACAAAATTACAAACCTAGACAATACAGAACTACTACATAGTAAAAAATACTTTAGGGTACTCTTAAGAGCACCACAGTTTTTCTCCTTTTCTGAAACCTATGAAAAGGAGACATGTCATTACATATAAAGTGAAACAAAGTGCCACACCACACATCTCTCAGTAATTCTGTGATACTGTCCACCTTTTCTGCAAGATATGTCACACATTTAGTATAAATATCCATTCAGCGTGAACTTTTAAAGCACAGAATGGTGTATGAGATGCCTTTTTGACACAACCCTTTTACTAAAGATTCTGCTTTAATGCACAAAGAAAATCATTTGCACTAAACACCTCTGAATAAGTGGAATATGAAGTGACTTCAAGTTTTGGTCCTGATGCTTCCCTGCATGGGAATCCAGATTCCTTCAAAGTGCCCAAATGCAAATTTAGCATAGAGATAGGAAGCACATGTTTGTATTATCTACTGTTTTAAAACCTGAAGCTTCTAATGCTTTTAATTCTTTGAGAGTGTAGGTAGCAATCTGTAACACATACAACAATCACCCACAAGAGAACAGTGGTAAAGCAATCTGCATTATGCTAAAGAAATTAAGAGTTTCATATTATTTACACCTTGAAATTGAATCTACAAAACCGCAATATGCAGGAAAACAGAATTAAAATCCAAGGAAGAAACTAAAGCCTAAGCCTGCATCTTATTCAGCTTTATGGTTTTGTAAATGGGTGTCACTGTACTAAGACTTTGGCAGTCAGAGACCAGTAACAAATTATACTTGGAGATCTAAAGACACATACAAAACATATTTTTCTCGATCTTTTCATGTACATATGTATATGAAAAATCTGTTCTTCATTTACATATAAAATATGTATAGCTACCTAAATGTATTTGAAAACGGTATCGCTCTCTCTTTTAAGAGCATCTCAAAGTTTTCTCCAGTTTGTCCCTTCCCAGTTCAATGTTTGGAACTACTCTCTTTTGCCTACCCACAGACTAGTTTTCTGGTTAAACCACCAGCAACAATGAGAATATTTTCAGTCCTCTGTAACTGCATGAAGTGTCAGATGCACATGAGGAAAGTGTGAAAAGTATCCTGGTGAAAAAGGATAAAGTGGAAAATTTCCAGCACAGAATGCACAAAAGCAGGATAAAAGAATAGGAATGACAGATAATAAAATTTACAGGATTGTAAATTTTAAAAAACTCCTAAGCAGCAAAAATTTTCGTTTTCAGCACAATATATGGGAACTCATGAAACCTTCCCATTGATAGTTTATGTTAGATTGTTATGATCAAAAGCAGAAAGTAAATATTTTTATATTGTTGCTGACAAGAAAAGCATACAAAGAAAATTTCAACTATGGCTTTTTTTTTAAAAAAAAGTGGTATCAATTCTTTCTGTAAAAAAAAAGTCCTGTTTATGTGAAAACTGCTTAACAGTGATAAAACACCATGTACAAGTACGTTACTAGAGATTTCCTCAGGTACGTTGCCCCCAAACTAAAATAATTTCAAAGAAAACAAGCAATGTTATTTACTCTCAGAGAACCAAGGGAAAGTTTGGCATAATGAATTACCAGAGCTAGCTAAGCACAGCTGCAATCATTACAGTATTAATCCTGATGGGGAGTGGGATTTTACACTATCACTGTTACAGCATTGAGTCAAACCCAGATTGGATTATATCTTTTTTGGCTTTTAAAATCCCATGACTGGCTTTATAAGATCAAGATGACTTACTTGAAAACACCAACTGCGCTTTCTACAGCCTCAGCCATTACAGAGCAAGTTACAACTTGGCAATATTGCCTAAAATCTTACCTACCGCCATAAAACAAAACCAACATTGGATAACAGGCTAAACAGGACTCGAAAGGGCATTTTACACCTGGTGAAAAAAAGAAAACTCAAAAGGGGATTTAAAAAAAAAAAAAATCTGTATGTCCGAGAGAATCTGAGTGCCTTATAGCTTCTGCTAACTGCTCTTTCTACCACCACCATCCCAGGAATACTTCAAGCCTATATAAGGACAGTGCAACAGAGCGGATCAACAGAATGGACCAAGAGGGGATAAAACTATACTGAGAACAATCTTCTGCTGGCTGCCGCTGCACTTTTAAATTAGTCAAGACTTGGATCGGTTCTCTGAAGCCAGATGAGTAATATCTTCTTGTCTGTCAGAAGACAGCTGAAGGCCACACAACATACCTGAATCTTAATAATGATGATGATGACAATAATAATACTGTTCTTAAAAGATGAGGGTGGAGGGTGACTTTCCAAAAAAACCCATGATCCTAATATAACCCTTGGGTGATACTTCGGAGAGAAGTCAATGGTATGACTGAAAAAAAAGAACTTTCTGATTCAAGCACACAGTATGGTTGGTCATTTGACTTGTTAAAAATTTCTTTCCAGATAAAAAAACCACCTATCTGATAACCAAAAAGAATTAACTAACTGTCTTCTAAAAGCAGTAAAGAAATGTCTCAAACAGTGATAAATTCTCATTTAACCATGGCACAGAGGATTATCAAAACTTGTAGGAGCTTTGCATCTTACAACCTGGCAAATCTCTGAAGAACATCCCCCAAATTTTTTTCTTCAAATAGTAATAGCAACAAATATTACTGCATCATCAAGAATTTTACAACCAAACATCTGAAGTCCCCCAAGCAGTATTATCTCCAAAAGCAGAATGAGGAAGGAAGTCAGGTTACTTAAATGCAGCAGTAATCCCTTATGCACATGCTTGCACACACATACACACATACAAAACATGTACAATTTATTGAATTGTTACTATTACTCCTTGTGCACGTCCCACAAAAATAAAACTACAAGATGTTGAAACACAACATTCTTTGCCCTGTGAAACTTACAGAAAAACTTAAAGCATGGTTAATGTTGAATAGGCAACAATGCAGCTACTGGTAGAGTGGCCTCAATACTCATGTAGTGGCTGACAAGGAAGAGATACAAAACTAATTCAAATGTAATTCAAGACTAGAAGCCTGGGCTGACAAACTTTTTCTTTCACATGGATGTGAAATGCACACCTATACTTGTTTTGGCATTCCTCTACATTGTAAGTTAAATAAATCTGAAGTATCACATCTTAAATATTCAAATACAAGGATGTTTTTAAACTAAAACAACAAGGATGCCCATTCTCTAAGCAAAATCTACACTGGCACTTACTAAGAAAAGAAATGCTGCTAAACTACACCTGACTCTTCGTTTACTCCTAAATCTGATTTATGAAACGACAAGAAAAGAAATGTTTTAAAATTCATATTTAAATTATACAGAAAAGGACATTCTTAATCTGTAGGAAAAAATAAAATCCAGCAAAATCCACTACCCTATTAGTCACTATCCACATCATTTATTGAGAGCCATTAAATCAACAGTGTGTATGTTCACAGAAGACTGACTATTAGCTAGGGATTCAGTGGCAGAAAGAGGCTGTGAAGTGCCTGGAAAAGTGAAGACTTGTGAGTCAGAGTGGGGTCAACATGTGTGTGCAGACTGGGTACAGGCTGACACTATCTGCTGACCATTTTTCTACTTGCAGTATTACTATACCTACACTGTTTCATCAAACCTTTACCCACATAGAGCAACCTGTTGTGCACTGCCTCACAGATTTAAAGAAAAGTACAGACATCAACCTCATCAGGTATTAAATAGTAGAGTAACTCCTATGAAGAGTAAGAGTATATTAATAGAGAGATGACACATGAGAAGAAAAACACTTGATTTCAACCATAAAGTTATATTTCATAGGACAGTTTCATTTCCTCTGCTACTACTAATTCAACTGTAGAGAAAACAAAAAAACATGGTTTCTTCTCTTGCTGTTCCAGCAGTGGAATGCAGCAGGATCACATTTCTGCTGAAACCAAGTATGCCCCTATATGAAAACAAAAACTGTGCAGAATTCAGGTCTTGGACTGGCCTACCTTTGTAGGTCCCACAATATCCAGAACATACTACCAAATGCAGGAGATCATTCCGGGATCTGAAGCAAAGTAGCCAGTCTGTCCTACCACTTGGAACAGCAGCTTTGAGGCTAGCCGTTGAAGGCCGCTGTCAGGAGGGATGCAGGGCTGGCAGAGTCTGCAGTGAAACTCCCTAAGGCGGAGGAGAAGCTCACCAGCTCACCCCAGAACACTTCTGTGCAAGTTCTGGAGTAGAACTAGAGTGTCTCTTCTCCGTCAAAGAAGGCAGTGAGGCTAGTAAAACAAGCAGGCTCCTAAACAAAGACCCCTGTCCACATGATGTGGTCAAGCACCTGTGGAGACAGGTTCATCATCTTGATGCCTTAAGAACGGATCCTTATCTCTACAGCCTTGACCATCATCTGTCAACAGTAGCCAAAACTAGAGAGTTATCCACCAGCTTCAGGCTGGTACAGCTATCACCAACCACTTCCTTCCAACTGAGGACTACTAGTACTCTATGCAACTTCTTCTGCATTGCTCAAAAAATATTATTTCCATGACATTCTGTATCTCTGTATCATACCTCTTGAAAGTGCCAACCTGTATCTCCAGCCATTTTATATAACTATAAATTAATTTTTGGAATTGACCACTTTCATCTTCGCTGTAAAACTGAAGTTGAACACCAAAGAATTTAAGTGACAACTCATCCAGAGACACGAGCAGAATTTCTGTGAGGAAATACTATGAGCCCTGATACCGAATATAGTAGGCATACTTGTATTTTCCATAAAATGAACAGTAGTATTGTATGTAGTATCTTCCTCCTGTGATTATCAAACTCCTTAATTAACATTAATAGATTATACCTCACAAGAGTCAGCTGATGTTAGCAAACACAGAATCATAGAATGGTTTGAGTTGGAAGGGACCTTAAACACCATCTAGTTCCAACCCCCCTGCCATGGGCAGGGACACCTCCCACTAGACCAGGTTGCTCGAAGCCCCATCCAGCCTAGTGTTGGACACTTCCAGGGATGGGGCATTCCCAAGTTTTGTGGAACATTGTGGAACATCCACAACATTTTGGATGGCGTTTCACTTAGACTAAAGGAACTATGGAACAGAAAAGCATTTGAAGTTTCAAGGAAGGCAACAAAACAAGCCAGAAAGGGACCTAAGGTGTCGTGATGTCTGTTCCTACACCAATAGCACATGGTTTTGTATTTATGTTAAAAACTGAATGGAGTAACTACAAAAAGCTAAGTTAGGAGAGAACTCGAGTGATGACCTTTGAGATTTAACAAAACACAGGTTTAAATTAAAAGCCATTAATAAAAAACCTGGGAGAGGTGTAGATACTGTTCTATTGCCAAGCGTGTGCTCCACTGACTGAATCTCTTTCATTTAAAATCACTACACAGTCATCTTAATTATTTTGTTCACAATCCACATCTGCATATTCCAATTGCTTTCAAAAAAGGAAGCTTATAATCATTTTGCCATTCACCAAATTACCTCCTCTCTATCATTTTAGTAATTTATAAACATTCAGTTAAGGTGACTATCAATACACTATGAAAGAAAACAAAATATAATTTCATGAATGACTCATGTTACAACAAAAAAGAGCCTAGCAAGATAAGTAAAGATTCCTTCCAAAGAAAGGGTGGGTAGGATTTTATGAATATAGCTCAGGAAGTGGAGAATTACATTGAATAAGTAACATGAAACATCTACATCAATCCAGAGTGAATTGTTTCAAGAACAGTCTTGAATGTCTTAAATGCTTATGAAAAACTAAGCAAATGTTATCCAATAAAAAATATTACTAAAGCTGCAGTATCTTTTTCTTACCTGGACTAGAAAAACTGTATCAACCATCTTTAAGGATGAGGGGTAGGGGATGGGTGTGTGCTCTCCTCTCATTGATTATTATATGCATAAATACCACATTGTACTAATGACCCTCACAGCAGAGTACCTCAACTGAATTCTCTCACTTCCTTAAAAAAGGGAAAGAAAATCTCCCACTATGTAGGCATTTAGTTTGAATGCTATCTAAAGCAGAGAAATCCTCTTACAAATTTAATCTGGTTGTGTTTGAGCAGGTAATAAACTTTGCTTGTCACTCTAGTGCAGCCACCAAACTCAAAGAAATAAAGGTAATACTCCTCCTTGTTGTACTAGTGACACAATTAAAACAGTCCAAGTGACTACTACAATAAGTAGCAAGACACGGAACTGCTGTGTCTTAAATTCATTAAAATTGAATTTTAAAATTCAAAATTCAGCTGATGTTCTGCAGCTTCTTAAATTAATATTAATTCAAGTTTTTTACTGAAACAAAACCTCTCAAACTCCTTTAAGAAAGGAGTTAATCCAGTTAATCAGAACCACACTGTACTACT
Organism: Tringa tobata; assembly: GCA_033628505.1. NCBI lineage: Eukaryota > Metazoa > Chordata > Aves > Charadriiformes > Scolopacidae > Tringa > Tringa tobata. Next base: position 5,098,514 of record JAHREE010000068.1, read on the forward strand.
ATGCAGCCAGGCACAACCCATTAGTGGAAACCAGCATCTTCCCCTCTCCACCTTCAATTAAAAAAAAAAAAACCCAACTAAAAACCAAAACAAAAAAAAACACTCCTCCCCCCACAAAAAGCCTCCCACCCAACAAAGCAGAACTACCTCTTTATCTTTTCAAGTTATAATCAGATAAATTTCACAATTCTAGACTGATCTTCTTATGGTTTGGGTGTAGTTCAGAGGCAAGAAAGTAAGAGAAGAGATAAACTGGCTGCCTTCACAAAGCAAAAGTAAGTCAGAATTTCAAAAGAGCTTTGTAAATGGGTTTAGAGGAGGACAGGACCCCACCCTTTGTGACCTTCTCCTCCCTCCTGTTGAAAGGATCGCTCTGAGAAACTAGGGCCTCCCTGAAGAGAAACAATTCTTTACAGTCTGATCTTAGCTTTCCATTTTATACAATTTGGAGCAATTTCAACAAATTCTGCCTAAAGAGCTCATCCATGGAGACAACATGCCACAAATGAAGTTTCACACTAAAAAATATTTTCTTTATGTTACTCACATCTCTACCTGACAGCAAACTGCAGAAAATCTGCCTGTTGAATGCTGTTCTTCCAGTGAAAAAGTACTAACAACAGCAGAAGTTAACAAGAACATTAGTTTAAGACAATACAATGAAAATTCTTACCTTCCTTGCACAAAGGAAAGGCCAAACTTGTCTTCAGAAACTTGTGTGTAAATAATTTCAAATGGGTTTTTATAGCTACATCTGAGGACAGACTACAAGTGAGACCACTTTCCAATGCTGAGTTGACTCCAAGGCATAAATGTTCTCTAAGGTGCCTGGTTTTCACCCAAGTGAGAAGCCTGACGTAAACATCCAGGTAGATAAACCAATGTCCTTGTCACCCAACCCAATACTCTCCCTTATTAAAATAATAATTCTTTGAAGAGGATGTACAACTACCTGTAAGCCCACATCTATGTTTTTTGTAAGCCTTTTATTAATAGAAAAAGGCAGCTATATACCAACCACCAATTGACTTCCTGTGAAAACTAACTTTGCTACCTGGATAAAGACTGGAATTGGTGTTAAACCTTGCAACTTTCTTTTATATTCCACCTATGGTCCTTCACCAACGCACATAAATTGGACTAAAAATGCAGGGGGCTCAGGCCATATAACCCCACATGTCCTGCAAGTCTCCAGGAGCTGGATTTCAGTATAAAACCTTAGTTTCCCACATTGCAGGATAAGGCTTGACTTAGCTTTAAACTTTATTAAGGAAGATAGCTATATAAAGTGCAGGAGAAAAGGAAGTACTTCTGCCATTAAGTAAGCCTATCTAAAAGGTTTTTAAATAAAGTTGGGAAAAAAATGCAAGTAGCTTTAAAAAAACTTTACAAGTTGGTTAATACTCAATATCTCAAATTTTTCTTTAACGGGGGGAAGGGGTGGGGGAAGAAATCATCATGTGATAGACTTAAGGCTTATTAAAAAGCAATGTTATCAAAAACATCAAGATGGTTTGATGGTAAATACTTTAGGTATTATCAGTGTATTATAAAAATCTGCAATTACATATTTTAACAGTGTTGCATTTTCTATTGTTGCATACATTTGTAAACTGAAATAATAGTATCTACTCTTCAAGTTAACATTTCAGGCAGTTTTGAGTACTTCATATGAGGAAGTTAATTGTTTAAATTCCTTTCAAGTCTTTTTCATTTTCTATTACTCAGAGGAATTATGAACAGACAGACATAATTCCTGTTCCTAGCAACTCAAAGAACTCAAGTCACCATTTCAGGGACAGTATAAACTGCTTTTATTTGATTAATCAAAAGCAAGGACAAATACTGTTAGCATTCAAAATCATATAATTTTTCTTTCGTTTTTACCATTGGAATGAATAATATACCTTTACTACTTTAATAAATACCTACATCTTCAGAAAAAGTGATCATGTCCAAGACACAGCATTTTTTGTTGATTATTTCCCCACCCACCATGGGCTAACATTATTCTATCCAAATGAAACTGCCATCATTATAACTGCAAACGGAGAATCTGGATCTCTTGACATTTTTATTATCAAAAATAATTATCACATAGAAGAATATATCTACAAAACAGCAGCTGTATTTACCATGCACACAAAGCCTTATACTTCACAGGTTCTGCTTTCGTGAGGTGTAGTTAGAATTTTTGCTACATTCTAATTCATGTTTTAAGTACTGTAATACCCAGACAGTCTACCTGGTTTGTGTTTGTGTCCATCAGAAATACTGGCAAAAAACAAGGTTATGATTATGTAATTTGTTAATTTTTAACACTATGTTAACAACAACTAAGTGCAAAAGCATGAAAACACACTTTTCAAAGGGTTTTTAAAAAATATTATATTTAGCCTATTTTATGTTTATAAGCTCTATTTTGAGAGCCTGACATAAACGTTTGACCTACCACTCATACAAAAGGGCTCCATCCAGGAGCTGAAAGGATACAGTAGAAGTCTTTTGTTTCTTAGAATGTGAAATTGCTTCAAGATTAATTGTTTTGCTATACCAAAACTAGTATAAATAGATCTTTACTGAAAACAAAATAGGAACAGTATCACTTGTTATGATGCAATTATTACGTCAAGCGACATTTCTGATATTACTAAGTATCACCATCTCACATTAAAGACTAACAATAACAAAGGGCTTCTTAGTGCCTTGGTGCGGTTTTTCCTCAAAAATGGTTGGCTACTGCTTCCAGAAAACATATTCACTCAAATTCTGGGCTTTAGCCTAGATATCAAGGAGCACTTCAGGGAGGAGGCGGGGGGGAGGAAAGACCAAACAAATGAACAAAAAACCCCTTTGTTTTTCAACCTTCTTGTATGTCCTTCATTCATGCCACAGAAAGAACATTTTCACATGGATTTAGGTGATTAAAAAATAAAAAAGAAAAGCAGATCATGTTGGTTCTAGCAGATGAAAAGAGTTGGGTTTTTTCCACAAAACTATTTGAGGTCTCCACTGTGTCAGGTTATATACTCCTGAGGAAGACACTCGAGCTGTTCCCTTGGCTTCTTCTGCTCATGCTCTTTTGCTTTTCATGCTTCAGAGTGCTCTACATTGTCTGCACTCGTAAGATAACACGACTGCTGTTTCGGAACACACAATTAGGCAAGAGTCAACTTAGTAATATCCTCATCAAACTTATATTAGAAATGTAAAGGAAGTATATATCAAGTATTGGTATGCAGATACCTGTCAGACAGTTTTGCTGGTCCTTTCACTCAGCCAGCGCTAGACCGGAGACAGAATAATGCTTTCAAGCCCAAATGTACCCCTGGCACTAAAATGATAAAGCAATTTTTGCTTCAGTCCAACTACAAACAAGGACAAACAAAGCACAGGGTCTTGCAAGCAGAGCCCTGCACCAACTGCAGTGAGGAATCTGCTGGGGTAATGAATACTTTTTAAAATAACTTATCTTACAACATGTATTACACTTTGTGTATCTTCCCTGATTTCCAAAGAAAATGCATCTTGAGAGCACCATAAATGCAATACTATCTTAATGGCGTAAGTTAAGCATGAAGTCTTCCCGTAACAATTTTTGTCTCATATTTAACCCTTTTCCCTCATGCCAGTGCGAAGGGAATGCCTCCATGCTCCTCCTTCTTCCCTAGGGAGACTGAAGAGGTGGTGTCAATCCAAACCCATGCCCACTTGGTTTCATACACACTCCTTGAACAAGCATTCGTCTCGCCCTCCTGCACCCCCACGCCGGTGACTCCAGCTGGGGCTAGCCTCGGCACCATCACAGCATGAAACCTGGGGCCTGGAGAGTGGCGGCTTCGGTATTCTTTTTAAGGGACAAAGAAGGAACATCCTACCACAACACAGAACAGGGCAAACATAACCGCTGCCAGGGGAAGCCAAAAAGCAGGTGAGTTAGGGGGTAGGAGGGCAAAGCCAGCACAGATACCACTCAGCAGCCATGAGGTGGCCAGGGAAGTGCCTTCCCCTTCCCCTGCAGGGCCAGGGCTCCCCTGGCCTGGCCTTCCCCCCACGGCCACACAGGGCTGCCCACAGCCCAGGGCCCTTCCTCCGGAGAGCCGCTGCCTACGTGAGAGTTTCTCAGAGGATATTAAGCAATGCTGAGGGAGGACCTGACCCTTACAACCAGCAGTGTTCCTTCATCCCTTCTCCCCCGGGACAGAGGCAGAGCCCAGCAGAGCTGATAGCTCACGGGACGGAGCTCTGGCACGGCAGCAATGCAATGAAAACACGCCATTTTTCCCCCTTTTTATTTTCATCCCTCAAATAACCTGAGAGGTTGAAGAGTCGGATTGGTGTTCCCCTTGCTCCTACACCTACAGTGTCGCTCACAGCTCTGCGTGTTCCCGAGCACAGGGGCCCACGCACACGCACACACACACACCCCACGCACACACACCCCCACGCACGCACACACACCCACGGAGCAAAACCCTGGCTGGCTCCAAGGCCGAGCGCGCTGCAAATCCACCCAGAGGGAAGCACAGTTCCAGATATTGTGGCACGTTTCCTGCAGCTTATGGCAGACCATCCTTAACTTGAGAGTGCTGTGTAACTGCTACTTCCCCTGGAGAGAGTCAGTAGCTACTTGTTTTGTTTTTTTCCACACCCTCTTGCCATTTATGTCTTCTCAGCCACTGCAAGGAGCCATACGCTAATTAAGTGGCTCCTCCCAAACGAAGCTAGACCCTCGGCACACCTTTTCTCCCCGGCAAGAAGAGGGGACCAGGGCCAGCCAGACCATTAGCTGGCCAGGAGCAACACATATTCCAGGAAAGACAGCCCATGTCTAATTTCAATCACTTCAAATCCAACAAGTAATATTAATAAAACAGAGACTGAGCAAACTCATGCTTTCATCATGTTCCTTGCTTATTTTAACGTAAAAATACCTATGGGCATACTTTCATGTACATGCACACACACACACAGAGTGATGAAGACTCTGTAGACGCAAATATACCACTGGCACTCTCCGAGTTTAAGAAATCAGGTCAAGGGTAATATTTTATAATTAAAAAATTATAATTAGATTCTCAAAAAAAAATATCCCTGGTTTTTATAAAAAAAAAGTAAGTAAATTGAGCAGCTAAGTTCTGAGAGGACATCCTTGCTAGCCTTATACACTACACCATATTTTCACGCGTAGTGTGAAATGTAGCATTTTATCATGAAAACAGCTGAAAAGTCAAAAAATTTTAAGCTTAGAGGAAGTGAAGGATGAAAGCTACTAGTGGGTCACTAAGAACAGGGACAAGTGGGCAGATTTTACCGGTCAAAGCATCCAGTCACACCATTATGCACTTGCATTTCTGACAGCACAGCGTGCCATGGCACTTAAGGCACTGCTTTCCTAGGGCTGAAGAGGATGACATTTTAATGTTGCGATCCATCAGCAGAGAAGAAGTCAGGAGGCCGTGCAGTGGAGCACCCCACTGTTGCATGGACCACTCGTGCCCCTTCGGGCTGACCAGCCTGAGCCCAGCTCCAACGCCGCTGACCTGCTGCTCAGCCGAGCTACTTCAGCAGCCCAAGAAGAACAGCTTCCAGCCGCATCTCAGACAAGTGAAAACCAATGGCTTTCAGGACCTACTGCGTTCTCTTCAAGAGAAACTGCTGATCCTCCTTGTAATTACCTTGTTATAGGCTGAGGGTGCATATTCACTTTGAGCTGATTATGCAGCCTTATATACACCAGATTATTATCGTCACAGAAAATTTTTAGCATTTTTTTCCATTTCTGTTTACTTTAAACATACACAGAGTATCAACCAAGAATGGCTAGATTAATAAGAAACTGCTTTATCTTTATAAAGGTAATTTAAAAAAATGTAAGATAATACCAATTAGAACACAATGGAAATTGCAGATAAGCAATGTGCCTTGCTGCCTCTCAGAAGAAGTATCCATTTGCTGGATACTTTCACAGTATTAGAAGAAATCTGAAGAAATTCATGAACTAGATACTTTTTGAGTTACAGCTACTGTTTTACTCAAGCAACATCAACTCTAGACAGGTACATGTACTACTGAGGTATGGTTATGTACCTTAGAAAAAGACACTTCCCTTCTCTCCTAGAGTCTCTTCAGAGCTGACTGCTCCTGAAATGACATTAGCTTCCTGTTTAATGAAAGTCCACATGCTGTTCATTGCTATATAAGTAAGTTATTGGCATTATAAATTGTGGTTTACCTCTGCATCTGAGAGAAATTTCTAAATTCACTTAAGTCCCTAGGTAATTAAGTTTTCTATGGTGCTGGGCTTTTGTTTTACCGGCACTCACATAATTCTGCTTTTCACTAGTTATACTTGTGCCTAGTTTCACAGACATTACATTGAATATACTGCTAGCCGTTTTCAGTGATGTACAGCAAGATACTCAAGAACATGCTTATGCCAGGAATCTGTTCCTATTCTGATTTTGTACAGGCAAGGCAGAGCAAGGCAAAAATTTAACTATCAAGGCAAAACACCATAATGCAATTGCAGCTCACACAGGAGTGAGGTGGAGGGGAAGGACTTCCAGTTTCTGTTAGTCTTTTTTTTCCCTTCTAGAGGAAACTTTTACTTCCAGGAAATAAACATTTATTTTACACGTCATTCCTTTGCACAATAGTCAAATGAAAAATGTTCCAGCCCAAATTTTTAGTTTATGTTTTAGGCTATTAAAATGCTAGCCACATGAGTCAACATTCTTTATAAATTTTTTTGTATTATAATTTCAGTTCAGCTGAAAAAAACCCCAACTGAACAACCAAGTGCACATCCAGCTGTCAGCACAAACCACAGAGTTAACCATGCAAAGCTAAACAAGGATTTACTTCCAACAACCACAATGGCACAATGCTGAAAGGTGAGTATATTTGGCACCTCCATATTTATTTCTACTTTTGCATCATTCTTTTTATACACTGGCAGTAAAAACACAGTAACAAAGGGAAAAAAAACCCAAAACTATCTTACTTAGAAATACATGAGGCCTGCAACTGTAAGGAGGCCCCTGTGCGTGAACACGTTGAAGAAATGGCTGATCTGAAATTCCATCAATTTTCAAGTTAAAAATTAAAAGACTTTTTTTTTTTTGACAAGCTGTAGTTTCTAATTCCCCTTTATATAGGATTGGACTCTGAAAAGGTACCATACATAAAAAACTGGGAAATACCACAGATGTTACTAGAAATGTCTTCTCATTGTCTGCCTTGCTCTATGAAAAAGAAAGGAGGAAAGAAAGAACGATATTACAGGTAATAGCTTACAATAATTAAAATATAGCCTAGACATCTCAGAGGTATAAAAAACCAGTGTAATGCCACTACTGCCCTAAAGGCCTTCAATCCTGTATAATGGAAGTTAATTTTATGGAGAGTACAAGTGTTGAAAACTCTAACATTTCTCAACACAAGGGAAAGTACTGAGACAAACACTGTTTTCTCCACTAACTACACGATTTCTGACCAACAGACTCCCCCCTACAGCTTTCAGTATCATTCTGCAGAATTTGCAAAATCACCACCAAAAGACAGAGGTATTGCCACCAATGACTGTGCACACCCTTCACACCGGACTTCTCACAAACCACCAGCAGCCACACAACCTCACTCCCTGCAGGCCTCTGCACCGTGCAAGGCAGGAGAGGAGAGGACAGCCGTGTGTGGAAGAAACCACCTGCCAGCCAGCTCCCCCCAGGACAGGCACAGCCTGGCCCTTGGCAAGGGACTTTGAGGAAGGACCCCTTCTTCCACTCACAGACCAAAACCAGGGAAAGCAGTTCCAGATGAAGCTCCCTAGGAATGTTTTTCTGGAGCATTTTAAGCTCTCTCCAAAGCCTTCAAGCAGAAGGACCACAGAGCCATTTGGCTGCTGTCACACTGATAAGTGAGAGGTGATTGAAAAGAGGTTAGGATACCACCCTCATCAGCAGCGGTGTTCAGCCCTATTCCATGCTTCACAACACTTTTATTTTCAAAAGGGATGGGAAGAAGAAGACAAAGCAATAGCCACTATCCTCCTTTTTTCCTCTGGTCACCTGCCACTTTTTGGGACAATTTGCTGATGTCAGCTATCCCATTTGTCACAGACAAAATGGAAGAAAAAGCCCAGCTGCTTCAAAACTATTGCCCCACAGAGACAAACACCGCTGGAAGCGTTTGGACATTAGTAAAAAACTTACCACTTGCCCCCTCCTAGGTGAATACACAGAAGCGGTTGAATCATGCATACACACACAGCCAGAATAATCAACACCTCAGGCTAATCAGTGGTGACCTCCTCGAAAATGTTTGCTACAAAGAAACCGCAGTTTATTTTCTCTTATAACATGATCTACAAAAACATGTAAGCATTCTAACACTTATGGCCAGAGGAGGTTGGTCCTCTAGTCTCTGGTGCGTGGGAACAGTCCTGTAAAAGACAAGAAGTGTTTTGGGGACGGTCTTCAATTTGTAGCCATTCAGGAAAAATATTATCTAGTTAACAACAATAGGTTTATCAATAAAGCAACTTAGTTGACTGAACTATGCAGTTAAAGACTACTTTCTCACTGTGGCAAACAATAAAACTGTAGAAATGTGTTAAAAAAAAGACAACAGATGAGTGAATCCCAGATGCCCTACGTTATTCCCAGGTAGAAAACTTAAAGTGAATGTTTCTATTCAGATAAATATCCATCTTTTTTGATTTTCGTCTGGGATCAGCCTTAAAATCTGATGATCAGGTTTTCTCACACCATCTTCACAGCTTTCTCTACTTTACACTTTCATCTGTTTTCTAAAGATGAAGAAAAAACACATCTTAAAAGCTTTTGCACAAGTTTTCAGAGACTAGCGCTTTTGTCAGGTATCACATAGCTTTACTTCAGCCTGCCACATACTCTCTTTTTCAACAAAATAACATGTAAAGTTAGAAAATAAAAGTGAGTTTACTATGCTTTAATAAAAAAAAAAGACACTTCCAAAATGTGAAAATACTGAGAGGATAAATTTCTGAGTCTTGAGTGCAAAGTTGTTCCTGCAATCTGGGTTTGCAGGAGAAAATTCAGACCGTATTTGCAGAAGCACAGGAATTTTTACACTATGCAACTTAGGATCAAAACAATGAAGTTCCACCACCAGAACTACCATAAATTGTAAACCATGTTGCAGCTAAGCAGACCCAAGGCCATTTTCAGGGAAAAAAAAGCAAACAACAAAAACCACCCACAACTCTGTAATTGTTATGTCCTCCTACACTGATTGTACTGGTATCAGTAGTAAAGAAAAAACATAGTCACACTTACAAAAATTTAAGCTGCAGAACAGCTTGTAAAAAGATATTAAAGAAAGTGATAATGACCTCAGGAAAGGTTAATCATAAACCCCTTTTTTCTGTGATCCTTATTAAGGATTTTATTCTGCCATCCTTACGCTTTAAGTAGTCCCAACAGATTACTGCAAACTATGGCCTTATTAATATGCATGAAAGTAAAAAACTGAGGCTAGACATAAAACCAGTATACTGCAATGGGTATTTTAATCATTTTAGAGGAATTCTTGAAAAATAAGGAATAAGGAGTATTAGATACTTTCAAAAATTCTCTGCCCATCACTTAGTAGCCCAAGTACCTAAATAGTTTTTAACATGGGAGGGAGGAGTCTAAGAGTAGTTACTATGGTGTGCGCAGTTAACACATAGCAACTGCTCCACAGTGGTTTTTGCACAGGTAGCTTCAGTTATGTGCAAATGTCAAGCTTTATCAAGCTAATTTATTAGTCCTCTTTCATTTCAGTACAACCGGCTGGACTCAGTAGTTAATAACAAGATTAAACGTGTTAAAACAGTGTCCTGAAAGTTAGTATAGATACTAACAAATGAAGACAAATTTATTTAAAGAGCTCAGTCTACCAATTTCTAGTAACAGCTAGATTTCTAAACTATCAAATGAGATCAGCACAACACTTTCTGCTAATTCCCTACATTTACTGTAGTGCAGCTCTATTGTTACAAGTTTATCATTAACCTGTTCTAGTGTTTTTTAACTTCTATTTGAAAAACAATTCTTTGCAAGGCATTTCATTACTTCACAAAACTAGGTGTAAAGGTCATGATCCCATTCCTTCTCAACAGAGGTGAAATAGACATTTACCTGAATGAGAACACATTTGAGCTCAGTGTGGTTACACCTGTTGTATGTGATTTACCAGTCCTCAGAAGAGTTGCTCACCAATGTGCTTATGTTGTTGTTAATTTTCGTTACAGAAAACTGTTACCTGTTCTTTTCATTTAGTAATAAGTTATCAATGACGTTTTCCTGCAATACTTTAAGTACCAATACTACTTATTGGTACTTAACCAATAAGTAATTACCAACTGGAATCAATTTCAAGGCTGTTTTTCTTGGTGGGTCCCGTCCCCCCCCCCCCCCCGAATATACGCTCCATGCCAGGTTTTGCTGAGATTAAAAAAAAAAAAACTCCACACATTTTTCTATATGAGCTGTCCCTTTCCAATCAGTTAATAAAATGTTACCTACATTGTTGCTTTGCATCTTTTCATTTTTTTAAAAGCAGAAGTCAGTATCGAGAACAGAGCCTGGGCAGACAAGCTACTCCATTCAAACCACACCTCTACACAATGCCATCTGAATTTGAAACGCTGCTTACTGGCACTCCACAACCATACATACTCCCTTTTGACCATATACCCTCCACTAGCATTAGCTGTCTCCAGTAAGACACAGATGCTGTGACAACAATCTGGGACAAAATAACTGCAGGTGCAGAGATTTGTACTATATACCAGCTTCCAATTACACAAACACTTTATCTCTCAACCAATAGATGACTACAGCCAATCTAGTATTTGATTAATTCTGGAAGGCATGTGACATTTTAAAAAAGTTCTACATTTTTATAGTCCTAAATACTGTGGTCTAAAGCCTAAGATGGTTCAGATTCTTCTCTTCCCTTGCACAGGTATTTCCTGACTCATAATATACTATCTGGTGGTTCAGGGTTGCTGGCTATGACACTTGGCTGCTGCAGGGAAAGACCTATGGCAAATAAGCAGTAAAAGAACTTTGCAGAGGCTGTCATTTACCATATACAGCCCACATACCTGAAAGACTTATAAAATCACCACACATTCTCCACAACCACAATGCAACCACACTTGTGGCATGCATGGAGTAATCCTGGCTCTCAGAGAAAGCACTGGCTTTATTAAGCAGGTGCACAGTGACTATAGTATGTGTGGACGCTACTTTTACTCTGGGCATTTAAGTGGGCCTTGTAAGAACATTCATAGGCTACAACCACTTGCATGGCAATTAACTGGCCCACTGATTATTCCTGGAAGAGTCCAGGTTAATATGCCCTAACATGTTGAATTACCTACGCTTTGAAAAGAAGAAAATTTTATTCAGCATACACTGAGCTGTCCTAAACTATGTTCGCTTTAGGCTATCCAGGCACAAGCATGATGAATTACCAATAAGAAATAGCAGGTTTCTTTGTGGCACTGGTCTTCACCCAAGGGTGTTTTACAGACATAATCCTGGGTGCAATCACAGCACTGCTGAAATGCACTCATATTCTGAATAAGCATAACAGATTAGCTTCAGTACTGACCGCTACTGAAGCTCTACAGGTTAAAGCAAACAGAAGGGACAGTGGCTCCCTAAGTTTTTGCCAGTGGACTACTAAACAGTAATGTGGCTCCCATAGCTGGGAAATGCCATCTAGATCAAGTATGCAGGGAAGGAGATGCCCCAAAGCCTTGCTGTAGCCAGGGATTGCACAACTTTGAGCTAGGATGAAGCACCAAGCTTGCAACTCACTAACTACCCATAAATTATTTTCTTTGATTTGTGAACCACAAAGGCTCCCTGGAAAAGGAACCGCACGGGGATCCAGGTAATATGTTCTGCTTCTGGCACCTTTTCTGACTTGGTAAGTAAGTTTTGGCAAATATAATCTTTGTTTCAGTTTCCTGCCTTTATTTATTGCACTACTTTATGCAATAAATAACCCTGCGCAAAGCATTTTAAAACCTACCAACCCAGCACTCTGCAGAAGAGGAAATAGTTTAACCATCCCAGCTCGTGTCTCATTAAACCCTCAGTATCATTGAAACTAAGTACATAACACACTGATACATTGTAACAAGCTACTTTTAATGTCAAATCACATAAACCCTGTCTGAAGCACCTATAGCACCCAGTATTTTCATATTGCAACAGCAGTTAATTACCTACAGCTACTGAATCACCAACTTGACCTCCCAGGGCAAAGAGGCAATTTCTTTATGTCAACTACTGGTGTGGGGCAGTTGTTCCACACGCATCCTACCAGCAATACTGTACACAATTTGGCTTGAGACTGTACAGTCACAAAACAGACTGTTATTAAACAAAAATGTTGTCTTGGCTTTTGCAAAGAAGTATTGCAACATAATGCTATGTTAATAGATGTGTCTTTTTATGTGTTTTACTGGCAATCTTAGCTAGAAGCTAATGCATCATATAATAACACTATGATTTTGTTACCTTGGACTGATCAACTTTCTGAGATATTTATTAATTTTTTGCAAGAAATGAGAGACAGTCTGTCATTGTCTTTGTGAAGCTGGGCAATAAAGTTAATGTTTTATATTTCCCATGTCCTGTGGATTCAGCTAACAAGACTATCTAGCCTCAAGTCCAACCTGTCTCAAGAGTTTTTACATGTTTTGCTTTCTCATCTTAATCTTACTCAATAAATAACTATTTTTCTTCTGATCAAGAGTAATACAAGATCCATAGTGGTGAACTATAGGGTAGATAAGGTCAAGAGCTTTTTGCTTTCAGTATCACAGAAGATTACAATTTGGGCAGTATTTGACTCCTGTAACATTGCAGTGTAATACCTTGCTCCCTTATAAACTCAACTGAAAAAACAACATGTAAGAGATAATTTTACACCAAGTTAAAGGCATTTTTAATCATGAAAAAATTCAAGTCAGGATGATTTTGGTAGATGTAGAACTAATACATGGGAAAGCCAGCATCAAACATCTCATTCTAACACCACCACTGAGCAGCTACACACACTGCATATAGGTCAAAGTGATTTTTAAGGCTGTGTGAATATACTCGCACATGCAAGGAGAGGCAGAAGAGCCATCTTTCATTTCTTCCTGGTAAAAGAACAGCTGGAAAAGGTTGTTTATATTTTTCCCAACTCTATTCCTTATTTTTAAGACCAGAAAAACTTATTACCTCCTGTTTTACTGATGCTTCCATTGAAGAACATTGATGTGAATTTACAGTAGCTGTAACCACTAACCGGAAGAAAAAGTCAAATAAAAAAGACTGCTAATTTAGTTCTTAATGAAGACAAATAATAACCAAAGAGTTTTCACAATGCCTAATCAAAGAACAAATACTTCTCTAGTCCATTACTTACACTGCAATATAAACTTTCTGCAGGGTCCAACATGGAAAGCAAAATAAAGGACAAGTGAAATACCATTAATAGTTCAGACAATTTAAAATAAAAAAAAAATACCATAAAGAGGACAATAAAGTTTTTTCCCATAATGGACTGCTGACTTTAAATTACAACTAGCACTGATATACAAAAAAGAGAGTAAATAGCTCATGTTCTTAATGAAAAATACAGACTTAATTAAAAAGTATTTCTAAACTTATATCAACATATTTCAAAGGATTAGTATTTCATCCTCAGGTCCCGATACATCCATGGGTCCTGGGGAAACTGCCAAATAAAGTTGCCAAGCCACTTTCCATCATATTTGAGAAGTTGTGACAGTCCGGCAAAGTTGCCGCTGACTGGAAGAGGGGAAACAAAGCCATCATCTTTAAACAGGGAGAAAAGAAAGACCCAGAGAACAGCAGGCCAGTCAGTCTCACCTCTATACCCAGCAAGATCATGGAGCAGATCCTCCTAGAATTGCTGCTAAGGCATGTTGGAATTGAGGAGGTGACTGGTGACAGCCAACATAACTTCACCAAGGGCAAGTCATACCTGACAAATTTGGTGGCCTTCTACAATGGGGTTACAGTGTTGGTAGGTAAGGTAAGAGCAACCAACGTCATCTACCTGGACTTGTGCAAAGCATTTGATACTGACCTGCATGACATTCTGGTCTCTAAATTGGAGAGACATGGATTTGACAGATGGACCACTCGGTGGATTTGGCTGAATGGCTGCAGAGTTGTGGTCGATGGCTCAATGTTCAAGTGGCAACCAGTGATGAGTGGTGCTCCTCAGGGGCTGCTACTGGTGCTGTTTAACATCTTTATTGGCGACATGGACAGTGGGATTGAGTGCACCCTCAGGCTGCTGACAACAACAAACTGTGTGGTGCAGTCAACATGTTGGAAGAAAGAGACGCCATCCAGATGGACCTGGACAGTCTTGAGAGATGGGTGGGTGCAAACCTCAGGAAGCTCAACAAGGCCAAGTGCCATGACCCAGGTGCAGGATCTTGCAATCTCAAGCACAGATACAGGCTGGGCAGAGACCAGACTGAGAGCAGCCCTGCGAAGGACGTGGGGATGTTGGCTGATGAGAAGCTCAACATGAGCCAGCAATGTGCGCTTGGAGCCCTGAACGCCAAGTGCACCCTGGGCTGCATCAAAAGCAGGGTGGCCAGCAGGTTGAGATAGGCAATTCTGCCCCTCTACCCTGCTCTTGTGAGACCCCATCTGGAGTACTGCATCCAGCTCTGGAGCCTCCAACATAAGGACATGGACCTGTTGGAATGGGTCCAGCAGAGGGCCACAAAGATGATGAGAGGGATGGAGCACCTCTCCTGTGAGGACAGGCTGTGCGTTGGAGTTGTTCAGCCTGGAGAACAGAAGGGTCTGGGGAGGCCTTGCAGCAGCCTTCCAGTACCTCAAGGGGGCCTACAGGAGAGATGGGGAGGGACTCCTGATAGGGAATACAGTGATAGGACAACTGGCAATGGTTTTAAACTGGAAGAGGACAGATTTAGATTATATGCTAGGAAGAAATTCTTTGCTGTGAGAGTGGTGTGACACTGGAACAGGTTGCCCAGAGAAACTGTGGAAGCCCCATCCCTGGAAGTGTTCAAGACCAGGCTGGATGGGGCTTTGAGCAACCTGGTCTAGTGGAAGGTGTCCCTGCCTATGGCATGGGGCTCTGAACTCCGTGATCTTTAAGGTCCCTTCCAACTCTAATCATTCTATGACTCTATGATTCGTTATCACTCAGCACTAACAGGGGAGAAAAATTCCTGCTGTGAAATGCCAGTTCCACCACTTCTCTGCAAAGTAGTAGCAAACCACCAGGGCAAAGATTTTATTCCATTTTATACCATATTTGGAAATGCCTGCAAAGACAAGCCTTTTTCCAGTTTAGCTGCGCTTAGCAGCTTTGAAAATCACATATTGTACAATCATTCAGTTTGGAGACGATCTTTAAGATCAGAGTCCAACCATTAACCTAATACTGCCAAGTCCACCACTAAACCCCATTGCATCCCTAAGCACCACATCTATACATCTTCTAAAATACTTCCAGGGATGGTGACTCAATCACCTGGGCAGCTTGTTCCAATACTTGTCAACTATTTTGGTAAAGAAACTTTTGCTAATATCCAGCCTAAACCTCCCCTGGTGCAACTTGAGGCCATTTCCTCTTGTCTTGTTACCTGGGAGAAGAGACCAACCCCCACGTTGCCACAACCTCCTTTCAGGTAGATGTAGAGAGTGATAGGGTCTCCCCTCAGCCCTCTTTTCTCCAGGCTAAACTAACCTGTTAGTATGGCAAAACTCTCACCTCAAATCATTCACCAGAACATCCCTCCAGGTAGACACACGCTATTCTTTAAGATAAGTTCAAAAGACTTTCAAAACGAACCTTCTCATCTCCCTTGCTCACTGTGCTCACCTTCATTCTCACCAAAATGTCCCCAAGTGAGAAGCTGCGTTCCTTTAGAATGAAAACAGGAAAAATGGCAGTTAGGGACCACACCCAATGCATGCTAGCCACAACCAGGCATTTAGTTCCTGGAATCAGAGCATATCTGGTTTAAGGAAAAAAAAAAAAAACAAAAAAAAAACAAACAACAAAAACCAAGCCTGGAACACAGACATCAGGTTGTCAGCACCTACTGTTTTGCCCTACAGACCCACTCTCCTGTTCCCATTATTTGCTAACTTAGACATAGCCCTTGTCTCCACTCCCCCACCTACGATTACAGGGATGATAATAATTAACTACTTCCTCCCTTACTGAGGTGACAGAGTGACTGATTAGCTAGTGGGTGTGCAGCACTCTGAAAATGTGCCATGCAACGTAACTATTAGCTCTTATTACAAATACTCTTGGGCTGTTATCATCCAAAAAGAGAGCAGTGTGAAAACAAGAATCAATCCGGAACATCCTTGGGTTTCCCTACAGCAGAACTTTGCTCCAGTTGATTAAGCCATTCTGATCATAGCAGGTTTAATTCATAGAAAGTAATAATAATCTGACATACCTACTCAAAATATATTCCTTGATTTTAGTTAGGATGCTCTTACATTAAATAGAAGTCTGCCCTTTTACATATAGTAAAAGCTCTTCTAGGCCTTAAAAAGTTATTCAATGTTTATAAACAGGATTAAAAAAAAAAAACCACCATGAAAAATTAACTGAATTCTCAATGTCATTGCTATACACAACAGAAGTAACAAGTACCTGCCACTGCTTTTGTGCATTTTCTACTTTTTCTTCCTTAGTAGAACCAAAGATAATGTAACAAATTTATAGATATTTACTTTTGAGACAGCCATTTTGTTACCTGGTTTTTTTAATTTATCTTTTTGCCACTGTATTTAAGCTACCAGAGTTGCTTACCTTTCAGGCTTGGCAGTAGAGCAATAGTCTATTGTATCTTTGAATTTGTGGACTCCTGAAGCTGAGGCAGAAGATGACAGGGCACACTCACATGCCATTACAAAAGCTCATCCGTTAGGTATGCAATGAGAATATACATCCTACCTGGAAACTTGCTCTCTGAACTAAGGCTTTGACTCAGGCTACTGATGTGTACTCCACTGGTCTTTGTGGGCATTTCACTGATTATCAATGGCGCTTTTGTGTATAGCTATTAACACGTTCCCCTCACATCAACAGAAGAAGGAACGACTTGGAATTTAGGCCCAACTCCACAACTGCAAGTATTTTACATCTGTGCTCTGCTGCTCTATATTTCAGCTGAGCAAAATCTGTACTTCCTCGGTTTCTGACATTTAAGTTTTGCCAGCTGTTTAGGATTTTGCTTCTGACTTACTCAAAAGCATCCTTTTTGTTGGCAAAACCAAGGAGTGGTTGCCACGGTTTTTAAGTGCCAATGGAGTCTGTAAACTAAATATCTCCTTCCCTCCCAGAGGGACTTACCTGAACAGGTTAGTCTACCAGAGCAAGCCTAGCATAAAAGACATTTTCTCTGCTTCAAAATACAACCAGGGAGGAAATAACTCCGTCTACTTAAAACAGTTTGCTGTTTAGCAAAGACACGCAGGACACAGAAGAACTTCAATTAATTTCTTTTGTTTCGCCAAGTTGGTTCAAACTCCCAACTTCAGCTCCTCAAGAGAGATAACTGTGAGCCTACACTGCCATGTATCTTCCATCCGTGTGCTGAAAAGCAGGAAGCAACATCAGATAAAGGTAGCAAAAATGATCTCATTCTCACCCTCAGTCAAAAGGTAGTCTCACCTTCTGATCCTGCCAGTTCTGCCTATTTACACACGTACTCACTCAGTCATCCTGTTCTGCCTGGGCTTTTAAATCAGGTCAACAAGCAAGGAAGTGTTTGCTGAAGGAGGACGCAGTACTGTCCAGGAATCCTGCAATCCCTCCAAACAGATTCTTCACCTACACGGTGTGGCATCATGAGGATGAATGTATGCAGTCGAGTGTGCAAGCCTGCTGACAGTTGCAGTGCGAGAAGCCAATAAATAAAGAAGCTAGATGTACTGCAAATAAATTACTGAGTTTCAGCGCCTTTAAACAGACCTTTAGAGGAAAGAGTGGCAGGATCTTTCATAAATACATTCAAAAATATTAGTCAAAATAACTTCCAAATACCACTATGGCTGCATAGTTTAGATCAAATATAACAGCACATTCAAATACATCTCACAATAAGGTTTTTTGGAAAAAATGAACTACTGATGCCACCAAAAATACCAGCACCTGACTACACACAACACAAAAGAATGAAAAGCTACTTCTGTGAACAGTCACTTTTTATCAAATTGTAACAAGAAGATGTTCTCAAGATACTTAAATATGATGTGTAATTCAGACATTTAGTGGAGTTCTGGATAAGGCATGAACATCTTACTCCTCCTAGGCAAGTATTTCCAATGTAAACTAAAATTCACCTCTTTGGTACCGCAGTCACTTTTCAACCTCAGTCTATAAACTGTGTTATGTGCTAGAGGTAGAACAGCATCATCTATGATATTTATGTCTCCTGCCTCTCACCTTCCCCTACTTGAAAATTTGGTTTCAGTATGACACTTTTGCAAATAGAAAAGTTACTGTTTGAAGGTAAGATAATGATCCACAAAGTCCTCAGCTAGGGCAAACTTCTTATCATTTAGAAACAGAATTATGCAGCAGTATCCAAACTGTAATGATTAAATGGATCACAGAAAACCAGCAAAGTTGGTGAGATGCACTCATTACCTGATAATCTACAGCATCAAAAAGCACTACAAAGCAAATGAGAAAAAAAAAAAAAACAACTCAAAACCTAGATCAGCCTGAATCATCATTTTGTTTCAGAAATAATGGTGATTGTGGAATCATTCATTGATTCAGGAATAAAGCCTGGAGTTATTTCCAGCATTCTTCTGCAATTTAACTTGTAGAACTATAACGACAATGAGATCACTGGAAGAGAAGAAGCCTCACAATACTTACTGTAACAGATATATCATTAGCTTAAGAAAGAGAGGAAATACTCCTAGGTGAGGTGACATTTGTGTCACAACACAGAATTGCTATAATCTACATTATCACAAACACAATCAACTTTGCTTGCTGATGGACTTTAAGGGCTGCTTGAAATTCAGAATAAGATTACCGTGAAAGCAATAAACTTTGGAACTTACATTATCAATTGGTCAAGGAGGTCTTCTTCAAAAAGACTTGGGGAGAGCATAATTTATCCTTCTGCTAAAGGGATTCATTAGCAAGGCAACTGAGTCAGAAGGCAGAATGGTAGGAAAGTAAAACCTTCATTTACAACTGCAAACCTAAACAAAAATTCATTTCTAGACTTCCTCATAAAGTCTTCTCAATGAAAGAAAGCTGAGATACTCCAAGGTACTTTGTCACAGAGCAAGGTACACTGGAAAATTAACTTGGCTGCAGGAAGAGCATACACCAAGAGCTCTGAGGTTTTCTGCACTTCTATTTCACAACAAAGGTTTTTGCTTGCTTTGTTTTGTGTGGTTTGTTGGGTGGTAGGTTTTCTTGTTTGTTTGGGGTTTTTTTTGTACAAATATATATATTCTGCAGGGGGATGGGTAAGACTGAAAGACAAATCCCCACAGAAAGCAAAGGCCTCAGTACATTTAAAGCAGGCTGCTAAGAAAGGACAGACAAAAAGACAATGCAGTATTCAAATGGTGTTTGCCCTCCTTTCGTTTATTGGTTTTCACAAAGAAATGAAAGAAAATAGTAGCATAGCCCCAAACAGCTGCCTCAACTAATAGCCATTACTGGAATCATCTAAGGAGACCCCGGGAAACAACTTGCCATCATGTCCTTCTTCAGGTCAATATGCAAAGAAATTCTATAGGTTGAGAGCTCAAAAGACTACTTAAAAAAAAAAAAAAAAAAAACCAAAAAAAACCCAAACCCTAAAAACCCAACAACACAGGGTTATGAAAAAAAGAAAAAGCAAAAAACCACAAGTCCAGTTTTAGAAAGTAACAGCAAAGAGCGAAGCACGATTACCTGATGGTTCTCACGTGCTGAGGTGCAGCCCTCCCCAAGGATTTCACTGACTCATGACCATGAGCGCTGGCAGCAGCAGTTCTACACTAAAAGAGAGACCTACTGATGGGCCAAGGTTCCAATCCCAGTGCAGCCTGACAGATGTCCCACCTTCCCTGAACTGAACTGCATGAGATGTTTCACCGTAAAACCACACCAATACGTTAGTTCTTCCCTGTAGCACAGCAAATGCATGCAGAGCTACGGTGTGTGTCACAGCCTCACGCTTCACTCTCCCAGGCATCCCTGTCATGAGGGGACACTAAGGCAGCAAGATGCTTTAGGGTACTGGAGGAGGGACATTAGAGACGTGGTGCACCACACCAGTCAGCTATAGGGTACAGGCTTACCTTCAAACACTAGCTAGGAGAGGGGTTCCTAAAGAAAACAATAAAGGAGTGAGAGTAGGACTACCTGTCGCTTTGAAAGTGGGTGCCTGTCTGCACCCTGAGCAGGGCAGGGCTAAAGACCAGCAGCCTGTGCACCTCCTCCTCATCACCCATCCTTTTCATCTGACCTCAGAGTAACCTTGACTGGACAGACTGGCTGTCTTGAAAGTTATGTGTGTGTATTTTAGAAAACACATATTTGGCGCACAAAAGCTTTGCAGAGAGCCATCAGTCTTTCACATCTAGTTCTTTCACGGACGTACACAGCAAGGACTAACCCTAATCTTTGCAAATAATCTGACTTTGCAGCACACTTCTGTTAGTGATGAGTGTTGAGAAGAAAGGAGAAGAGTATTTTTTCTTTCTGTTACTTTTTTTAAAATCTATAAATAATTTGTCTTGTGCAGAAGGAATTTGCTGGCACTAGACAGGGCACCTCCAAGCACTGGGCAAAACAACTGAGTTTGTGACCACACCCAAATGTCACTTATCAGTACCTTTTGGTAATGGTCTGGGCTTACATGCACAGCTAGCATCACACACATACTTCACACATGGTGTTAGGGCATTGCCATGTGTACTCAAGCTGGAAGATTTCAATCCTGAGCTTACTTAGTTTATAATAACGTGCCAAACCCCTGAAACCACAGCTGCCCTACTTTGCATAATGATGCTGACATCGCTGGGGGTACTGACACTGGATCAGGCCTGCAGGCACCTAACCCTACCATGCTGAGGGTGCACTCAATCCCAACTTAGAATCACGGACTGGTTAGAGTTGGAAGGGACCTTAAAGATCATCGAGTTCCAAGTCCTGTAACACAGGCAGGGACACCTCCCACTAGACCAGGTTGCTCAAAGTTCCAGCCTGGTCTTGAACACTTCCAGGGATGGGGCTTCCACAGCGTCTCTGATGAATTTCTTCCTCTCATCTCATGTAAATCTGGCCTCTTTCAGTTTAAAACCTCATCCTATCACTGCACTCCCTGAACAAGAGTCCCTCCCCACCTCTCCTGTAGGCCCCCGGACGTACTGGGAGGCTGCTATAAGATCTCCCCAGAGCCTTCATCTTCTCCAGGCTGAACAATCCCAACTCTCTCAGCCTGTCTTCACAGGAGAGGTGCTCCAGCCCTCTGATCATCTTTGCAGCCCTTTGCTGGATCTGCTCCAACAGGTCCACATGCTTCTGTGCTGAAGACTCCAGAGCTGGACACAGTACCCCAGGTGGGGCCTCACAAGAGCAGAGGTGCAGAATCACCTCCCTCAACCTGCTGGCCATGCTTCTTTTGATGCCACTGGGCTGCCAGTGCACACTGCCTACTCATGTTGATCTTCTCATCCACCAACACCCTCAAGTCCTTCTCCTCAAGAACACTCTCAATACATTCTCTGCCCAACCTGTGTTTGTGCCTAGGATTGCCACGACCAAGGTGCAGGACTGTGCACTTGGCCTGGCTGAACTCCATGAGGTTTGCACAGGCCCACCTCTGTTCAATCCCTCTGGATAGCATCCCTTCCCTCCAGTGTGTTGACTGTGCCACATAGCTTGACGTTGTCAGCAAACTGGCTGAGGGTGCATTCAACCCCAACTTCTTGAAACTACAGCCTGCCTCAGTCCTGTAGACGTTCAGGGATCAGCAGAAAGACAGCCCTATACTACTCAACACAGCCCACAAGCCAGAGTAACAAGCTACCCTGCTGTCTTCCCCACCAGATAGACTTAGGCAGCAAAGGCAGCTACTCCCCAGGAAGCATGCTGGCATACTGCCACTGGAAGCCTCTGGACTGCAAAACTAAGGTTTTCACTGGTTTCCCCTCAGGTACACAGTCACAGTGGCACTGGAGTGTCTACAAAACAATTCCCTTGTACGCCCATAAGCAACTGGTGAGTGGCAGCATAGTGAAATATGAATCCCATGGGATTCCCCCCACACTAATTAAAGGTCTGGGTACACTGGTGACACAGCTGATCTACATCTGCAAGATGGGGCTACACTACAATCACTGTACTTCACATAATCACAGGCTGGTTGAGGTTGGAAGGGACCTTTGGAGGCCATCTGGTACAACCCCCTGCTCAAGCAGGGCCACCTACAAGCAGCTAGCCAGGACCATGTCTAGATTTGATTATTATATTTTTTAATATCTCTTAAAGTCAGAGACCTCTCTAGGCAACCTGTCACCCTCACAGTGAAAAACACCCTGATGTTCATAAGGAACCTCCTGTGTTTCAGCTTGTGCCCTCTGCCTCTCACCCCTGCCATTGGGCACCGCTGGAGAGCCCAGCTCTGTCCTTCTGCACCCTCCCTTCAGGTATTTATGTAGATTGGTAAGATCCCTTCCCAAGCCTTCTCTTCTCCAGACTGAACAGTCCCAGCTCTCTCAGCTTTTCCTCATGGGAGTGATGCTCCAGTCCCTTCATCATCTTTAGCGCCTTTTGCTGGCCCTCTCTCCAGACGCTCCATGCCTCCTTCTAGTGCACGAGGAAGTCTGACCTCAAACTCACTGCCCACAAGGTAGAATGATAAGAAGTCTGAGTGCTCTACTAGATGAAGAAGCTTTTTTTCTAGAGCATACAGGAGCTCAGGCTGCATTTGTGTCAGGGCAGAGTCAAGTGCTGACCATGCTTCAGCTGTGTCAGTGCACATCTGAAAGTTATACAAAAACCTGCTGGTCTACACAGATGCATAAGACAAGCAGTTCCACAAGTAAATAGTAGTCCCATCGGCCTCAAGCTAGATGATGGTAAATGGGAGAAGGTACCCTGTAAGCATTCCAGACTCTTCTAACTGCCTTTAAGGCCTGGAACATCCCCTTCCTCCTTGGTGACAATGAACACTCAGCTTCTAAGGATGGACCCAGTCCCTCTGCAGAAGATGCAGAGCTCCATATAGCAGGTCTCTAAAGCCAAGCTGCAACCTGAAGCTGTTTTCATGTTTCACAGAAGTCCTAAGCAGCTGCTGCCAGCATTCACCAAGCATTGACCCTTACACAAAAGCACTGGCATACAGTCGTACAGCGCCCATACCGGGGACAAACTACTCTGCATGCAGTGCAAGGAAGAAGCCTGCAGGTACCCTGAGGGGTAGGCACAGACAGCAGGGATAGCTATTCCATCAGAGCACACTATTCCAATGCAAGCAAGTCCCTACGAATAGATTAAGGAGCTTGCTCAACTGTATTGAGCAGAAATAATGACAGCCTAGATGACACTCCATAAGACAAATTACTCCGAGTCTTGCAAATTATAAATACGTGAACACCCCACACTTACTATCCTGACACTTAGTTTGAACAACATTTCTGTTTCATACCAGAAGAAAACAGAACAACCTAGAGGCAAACTCCTGGACAGGTAAAGAATACATTACAGAGTTTTCTTCTGGGGACTAGTCACTGGATTTCTGTGAAAAATGGAGTTACAGAGTTTGGACAGTTTTCACTGTTAGAAAAGGAAGAAAAACATTCAGAAATGCAGGCTGGCCAGAAAGGTCAGAGTATTGTTGCATTATTGAGAATGAAGAATGGGGTAAGGAAGTACACTTATTTAGCAGTAAAATCTAAATAACATTTAAATTAAAACAATAATTGAATTAAATGTAGAAATTAAACTGTTTGTACAAACACCCTAGATGCCTAGGTGATAGACCCAAAGAATTGCTGATCTACAGGTATAGATTTGAAGACAGAGGTGTAAGTGAAGCAAAGATTTACACAAGTCAAAGTTCAATGATTAGCTTCTTTTATATTTCACAATTGGCTTGCAGCCAGTGATCTTTAATATTTTTGGTTTGAATTCTAATGGAGAAAAACTGAAACAAAAGTTGGTGCTGTGGCAGATGACTAAGTCACAGCTAATGTGACAGACAACTGAGTGGGGCTCCTTAAACATTTTAATCAAAAGGGAAGGAGTTATAATCTGCCAGGGCCACCTAAAAGTCTCAAACAGATTACCTTTGCATTTCTGCATGTTTACAAACTGTGAATTCTAAACCAGAAGAGCACCACACAGTAATACTTCTTAAGAAAAAGAACATGTGGCAGAATTACAGTCAAAAGTAACTTTGGGAGCATGGGATTACAACTTGGTATCATTTGCTATGTGTAAACAGAAGTAGTAGTAGTAACGGTATGTTACAGGTACACTGTGTTTCATGAGAGTTACTTCAGCAAAAGCTGACAAAATTACATGTCTAAATACCTGGATTTAGATTCAAAACAAGAACTGGGAGTCACTTCAGGACATTTTATGAAATAGACTAGAAAGCCTCAATTATACAAAAAAGGAAAAATCAAGAATAATAAGAGCAGCCTGGATAGGGGGGCAGATAAAAGGAGAAAATTGGAATAGGTAAGCCAAAACTTGGGAAATTCCACAAAGTGTTAATAGAAAGACTCTAGGGGAGAACTCTAGGGCACCACATGAGACTTCACTTTTTTTTTTTGTAATCACACTACACTTAAAAACACATTCGTCCCTCAGTAAACTGCTGTCGTAGAACATTTAATATTTATTAATATGGAAAACCCATACATAATTTGCAAACATTTCTGGTTTCTTTATAGAGAAACACAGGCTTATCATTTGCAATGATAAGAGTTTCCACTCTAGCACCCACTGAAGATAAACTTTACAGAGGATTTACTAAAATCAGAACATTGTCACTCAGCAGGTCCAGACAACCCTTATCAGTGAATTTTAGAAGGCCTGGCTAGGAAGTCATCCATGCCTTGTAACTCCTGAAATATCACCCAGAGGATGGGAAAGGGGTGAGGGAAGAAGAGCACATACCGAGAGCTATGCAGCTACAACATTTCAGAGAGTTCGTTATACAAAGTCAGTGGTTTTGAGGATCTAGGCATCTGCTAAGCAACTGATGTGTAATACAACAAACCAACATATAATGCATTAAGTAACAGTTGTTTAAACAGTAAATATTAAATTACATAGGTGAAAGCCCTCAACAGGCAGTTGTCTTCCAAACAGGTTCCCAGCAATATTAAGATTGGGGTAAGAAACTTAAATTTATCTTAATCGTCAGATAGAATAAAAACAAAGTTTTTACCGACAGTACTTGTAGGTGACAGAAAAGCAGTGGTCTGGCACGTTAAGAAGAGGATTATGATACTGAAAAGTTAGCAGAATAACCTGTAAACCAAAACCAGATGAAGACTGCATCTGAATACTGTTAAACGTAAGCTTGTCAAACAATGAACAAATGAACCCTGAAGACCAATTATTTGGAAGAGTATTTCAGTTACAGCAGATAGTCACCTAAACACGAATAGTTTAATGCCATGGCTCAGAAGGCTGCTGCACTCCTTGAGTACACCTCAACAGTGGTATCCCAACCAGCAAAAGAGCAATTTTACTCCTGTAATTGTAATTGAAAGTATGTACACCTCTGTGTTCAGTTTTCATTGTCTGTACTTCAGAAATGATGCTGAAGAGTTGGAAAGAAGCTGAGAGGCAGCTACGAGAATGATTAAAGGATTAGAAAAATACACCCTTCAGTTACAAAGCTAGGATTGAACTATGACAGACTGCGCCACAAACAGGGAATACTGGAATACCTTCTTTCTGTCCTTGAAGTTGTTATTATGTGTGATGTTCAAGAAGATCGGGAATTTAAACCATGAGTAGTGTAGTTATTTTAGTTTGTGTACTTCACCACAGTGATATATACAATTAGTGTCACTATATCCAAACTACAGTCTAGGTTGGTAGGTTGAAATATTGTTTTAAAGAAAAGAGATATACTAAATCAAGAAATAACATTTGTCTTGCTTAAGGCTCTGTTCTGAACGCTTCCCAGAGTTTTGGCTGTGTACAAAAAATCTCACCAAAAAATGGGAAGATATTGGAGAATTGTGTGTCACTATGCAGAAGTAGCTTGGTATCATGTAAACAACACAAATAAAACACACTGGCACTGAAGGTGATGACCTGTTTCCCTAGCTATGGATTATTACAGAAAACATCGTCACTCCCTGGAGATACAAATAACTAAAATATAAAGAAAAAGCATTATGAAGTACTGTCATGGTGGTTTCTTCCTTTCTTGTAAGCTATTTTAATTTAAGAATGTGCCCTAACAACTTGACCAGTCATATATACAGCAATGTTGCATAATTACCAACAAAACCCCCATCTTTTGCATTTTTGAACAACAAAACCCACGTGTCTTCTCCTGTTTACTGGTTTTACATTATTTAATGGGAAAATTCCATAGAAAAAAAAATTGTCATGTAAAAACTTAAATACTATGCTCCTTGCTTTACTACAAACTGTAGACCAAGCAAGCCTGTAAATCAAAAGACTCAGCCAAAGTATTTTCTGAGAATGACCAAATTAAAACTGCATTAACAAAACTGACATAGCTGTAAATTACAAAAAATAAAAATAAAAAAATAAAATACAAGCACAAGAATGCCATTACACATAGAATGCCTGTTTCAGAAATTTCTTCAAGCGAAACGACTTAAAGGTGTACATATTAACTTCACTGTTCAATGTCAGAGGTCTGCATTTGTCATTGGGAGTAGAGCCACAATTAGGCTATTAGCAAATTCTGTTCATGTTGTTTATCTGGTTTTGGTTCAAAGGCTAAAATCTTTAGAGATTATTGTAAGTCTAGTTCTTAACCTTAACTAGATTTAATAATTAATAGTAGTGTATTACTCTGTTGTACAGCTAAACACAGAACAAAACCACAGTGAATCAGAATTCATTATTATCATGTCTTGCAGATAAGAAGCAAAAATGAATGGAATTAAGTAAATAACCCCAAGAGAACAAAAATTACTCTGGACAAAGAATGTTTTTAGATTCCTATGATCACAGATGGTATTAAGACCCAAGCTTAAATGGTCACAAGCCAAGTCATCTTTAAAAGTAAAATAATACTGATGCTAACAGCAGAATTAGATCAAACATGCTATTAGTCAATTTATTCAAATTCAGTAGTTCAAACAAATCTCTTAGTCCTGTTTGTAGAAAATATTCAATTTCACATTGTGATTAAAGCAAATTTATTCCTAAATTGTCTGTTCTGACATTCTATGAAATCAGCTGCTACACAGGAGAAACAGTCATCTAACTGAAATCCATCTTTTCATGGATCAGAGTAAATGCTTATTATGTTCTTTAGTTTATTTACCACTTCAATGCTGAGATAAACAGAGACCATGGGTAAACAGTACAGTAAAACACAGTAAAAAAAAAAACACCTCACACTATTTCTTCAACATTCTCTTCTCACCAAGAAAAATGAAAGTACGTTTATGTGCACCTACAGAAAAAATAAATAAAAGAAATAAAACATCGTTTCATCCACCAACCAGGTTGGGAAGTGGTATAACATCTTTAGTTCTTGGAAATTACTTATTATCAAAGCACTCAGAACCATAGAATAGTTTGAGCTGGAAGGGATCTTCAAGGATCACCTAGTCCAACCCTCCTGCCACACACAGGGACATATTTCAATAGATAGGATACTCAAAGCCCTGTCCAACCTGACCTTTGACACTTCCAGGGATGGGTCACCCACAACTTCTCCAGGCAACCTGTTCCAATACCTCACCACTCCCATTGTAAAAATTTTTTCCCTTATGTCCAAGCTAAATCTACCCGCTTTAAAACCATTACCCCTTGTCCTCTCACTACAGACCCTAGTAAAAAGTCTTTCTTATACACCCCCTTTGCATACTGAAAGTCCACAGTAAGGTCTCCCCAGAGCCTTCTCTTCTCCAGGCTAAACAACCCCAACTCTCTTAGCCTGTCCTCATAGGAGAGATGCTTCAGCCCTCTCATCATTTTTGTGACCCTCCTCCGGACTCGCTCCGGTAGGTCCATGGCTGTCTCGTACTGAGCACCACAGAGCTGGACGCAGTACTCCAGGTGTGGTCTCACCAGACCAGAATAGAGGGGTCGAATCGCTTACCTCAACCTGCTGGCCACATTTCTTTTCATGCAGCCCAGGATACAGTTGTCTTTCTGGGCTGCATTTGCACATTGCTAGCTCATGTCCAGCTTTTCGTTCACCAGTACCCTCCAAGTCCTTCTCCACAGGGACACTCGCAATCCATTCATCCCTCAGTCTGTAATGATATTGGGGATTGCCCCGACCCAGGGGCAGGACCTTGCACTGCACCCTCATCAAATTTCCAGATGACACCAAGATAAGGGTGCAACTCAGTCCCACTGTCTGTGTTATAATAAAGATATTAAGCAGTGTGCTCCCTTAAGGGACACCACCCATTACTTGTTTCCACTTGGACATTAAGCCATTCACCGTAACTCTACGGATGCAGCCATCTAACAGTCCATCTATCAAACCAATATCTCTCCAATTTATCAATGAGGGATCATACCAAAGGTCTTACAGAAGCCTAGATAGATGACATCTCTTCCTTTGTCTACTGATGCAGTTACTCCATCATAGAAGGCTACTATGGCACAACTTGTCCTTGGTGAAGCCACGCTGACTGCATCTAATCATCTCCCATATGTTTCAACATATCTTCCTAGAGGATCTGTTCCATGATCTTAAGGCTAATAATATAGTCTGAGTTTTGGCTTGAGTTATAGCATTGCGAAAGATGTTTCCCCATCTTGGGGGATTAAAAAAAGTTTCACGTTGGAAGTGTGGGATAGGAAAAATTTTGGCATAATCTCCAACACCTGCAACTTCCCAGATTAAAATCCCCCACAGAAATTCACTTAAAAGGAGACTTGATGGATTAGGGGAATGGTAATGAGATAAAGGGACTTTGATCTCTGAATCTCTCTTTAAGTAATGGGCCAGGTCAGCAGTGTTCAAAAGTCAGTCAGGCAGCTGCTTGCTGCCCTACACTTGAGATAAGCTACCCATCCCGTCGTTGTTAAGGATGACCAGGTGCATACATCATAACCAACCCTAATAAAAACCGGCAGCCTCAGGACAGGAGACATTAAATTGGCATGAAGATTGTCACCCTTTTTGACAATACTTCTGAAGTGTCAGGTTCCAGCAACACACAAACATGAAACAAAAAGGAGCAAAAGTGAATCTAATCAGAGCTACTTAAATATATGTGTAAGACCATGTGTTTTATTCTTTGGGCTTTTTTCCCCCATCACAATCATACAACTTCTCGGTTTCTAGGCTACTATTATTTCCTTTTTATAAACAAACAAAGAAGTAGAAGTGAGAAGCATTGCAAGAATCATTATTTTCTCTCACAGAAGATCAACTGAGTTAAAACAAATTATGCTTGTAACAAAGGAGTATTTTGGGGAGCTCTTCTGTTGTTGGCTTTGTTTTTTCAATTGTTCTTTTTTGCAGATCACCTTTGTCAGGTTTTCACAATGAACATAAACATTGATTTTAATGCCATCTAGACAACACACTCCAAATGGCCAAACATCAAATCGCCCAAGTACTTGGATAGCTTTATAAGAATCTGTTGAAGAGACATGAACGATGCCGTTAGTTTTCAGCAGTTAATTTCCTTTGCTTTTACTGTTCTGGTCTATGAGATGATGTGGCACATACAGTGCTTAGTAAATCTAGTACCACAGTAAAATAGTATTACGTACTTCATCCTCCGTTTTCCAAGCCTGAACAGTTCCTAAAAGCACAAGGAATGATAGCATCTTTCCCAACTTCTATGCATTTTGAGTTTTTCTAGCCTTTTAAGTTAGCAGTTGCTGCTACAGAAACCTTCTGCATGATTTTCTGGCTGACTCTATTCACCCAGAAATATGGGCTGGAATAGCTTTTGGTATTCTTTTCCAACATTCTCTAATATGAGCAAGATAATTAACACTGAAGACTTAAGAGTTAAAAACTCTCCTGTGATGGGTTTATAGCACAAGGAGAGAAAAGCAACTGCCCTTAACTTACATAAACGTTCTCACTCAGTACAAGGATTCTGGCCAAAGATTATTTGTTTCTTTTGAGTTTGCAGCCGGTAGAACAACGAACTAGCCAAGGACCAAAAGCGGGATGCTAGCAACCAGTAAGCATACAGCCCAGGTACAGTGACAGACACACTAAAAAGGCTAGGCAGTATTCTGTGCCATTAGAGCAAATACTGTGAAATCTAAAATATTTTTACCTAATAGAAAATTTCAAAACATACCTAAGATATATTCATTACATAGTACCTCAGTTTATAAAACTATGATCAAGAAGATTTCTTTTGGTTGATTTCATGGCTATATCATAACTAACCAGCACTTTTTAAGCTTTGATACATGTTTACTGAAAGAATCTATAACAGGTTGGGCTTCCATCACATCTGATTACACCAAGTTCCTAGAAAGTAGTAAACCTAAGCTCTTACCTTGGATTTCACTTTAAGGTGGCTAACCCCATCTGGAAATAAAAGCCTTCTGATCCACATTAGGGGATACTTACCGAGATTAGAGGTGTTATTTTGCATTAACTTCAAAAGAGTTAAGGAGTTAACTGCATTGATCTCTTCAGAGGGGAGAAAAAAAAAAAAAGGAATATAATTTATTTCAAATGCTGACTGCCCCTTCCACAATTTCCCTTGGGGAAAAACAAATTTTCCTTCAACAGACTTTTGACAATGGGGCTGAGTACCAAAGCATTTCAACAAGGGCCACGATGGCATTCTCCTAGATACAAAACAAAAGGCATAGATAAGCAATGAGGACAGGACCCTGGGCAGACATTTAATCCATCTATTTGCTCCGAGACAAAACTGTCTAGTCCCGTTGCCAACAGATGCTTCTCCCACAATTAGAGCAGGTCAACCTAACTTACAAACAACACAGCTCTGAGATGAAGGTGTCAATACACAGCTCAGCTGTGCAAAGGCAACAGTGATTCAGCCTCTATCTTTTCAATTTACTGAACCAGTAGGGGTTTTCACTTTCAGAAACTTTGCGATATTATCCAGCTTTACTCAAGCTACACACGTATTGCACACCATCTCCTATTCAGAGAAACACAAACCAAACCACCTCACTGTGTCTTGCCTAAACGGTATTGCTCTGATCAGTAGTCCGCTGCATGATTCTGCCTGAATGGATCGACAGAGGAGAAATCCTGTTTGGTGGGTTTTATTTTTGTTTCTGGAATAGCCACTCCACCTTCTCAAATGCAGAATGAAATCAACAACAGCACTTTGCTGTTGGCAACTGCACCCGCAAAGGGGTTCTGGGATAAAACTCTAGATACTGTTAAAACACTAAGCACAGTGTGCAAATGAAGTGGTTTGATTATTCCATGCCATTTTTTCCTTTAAAAACCCACAAAGAACAAAAATCTGTAGACAATCACCCTTCAGTTTAGTCTCTGTATCAACATTACTTATTGGAAAACAGTGTGCTTTCGGAACATTTAAGATTTAATCTTTAATTTAGCTTGAAAGAAAATCATTTGTGCTGTCCCTGGAACTCCCCCAGTAATTTCCAAAACTTTTAACTTCTAAAACCATGGTACCTCTTAGACTCGTGCCCTCCAGGGTTAAGCATCTAACTTCTTTGCACAGAGTTAAAAATACTTAGTCTGCTGAATGCTTCCTTCTTTGATGCTAACACCATCATGTATATGGCTTCCTAGTATTTCCTACATTCTAATTCTTCTTTGGTTTTGTATTGCTTTCCTGCTTTTCCTTCTTGGCAGTCAGAAGTTTTACAATTAAGAGTAAATAAAAGGTCAATGCTGACAAACTTCCACAATTTTATTAATAACAGCTGTTCATACATAGTAGCATTTGAGTGCAAGAAAAGATTTTTCCTGAGTCTTGTGCCATTCAGCAGGGCAAGAAAAAATGCCCAGTATTACTGCAACAAAGACAATTACCATTAATCACACATCTACCTTATAACGATATTTCGCACCTTCCTGGGATTAATTTCACAGAGATTGTCATATTATTTAGAAAAAAATGCTTTCCCCTGTGAAACTTCCGTTATACACCAACAAAAAAATAATTTGACGCAGCCTAAAAAAAACCCAGAAATATTTCTTAACTTTGCAGCATACACTCAAATGTCCATTCTCAAGAGAATCTTCTGCTCAACATGTACTTTTCACTCCTGCACTAATTCAATATTATTTGCCAAAGTCTGATAAAATTTGGGGTTACTTAGCTCTTTGACACATGAATAAAGTTGAATTAGCCAGAATTCTTTGACTGATCAGGCCCATAGTTCATATTAACTTCAGTGGATCGAGATTGCTTCTAAAGAAGTAAAACCAAAGCAGCAACAAACCCCTTTTAATGCCTGCAAACAAAATATCCCTTCATGACACATCAAAAATAAATATGTTCTTCAACATTTTCTAAATATATGGGTTTTGTATGTTATCACACATATCCAAATGATGATTTGTATTTTTCCTCCCAAAAAAATTAAATTTATATATGCGCATTTATGTCCAAATTAGAATATATAAAGATGGTTTGCATCCAGAATTTAACTATATTTCCTTAGACAGAGCTTCTGCTAAGAGTTACTTACCAATCTAGTTACAACAAAAAATTCAAGATGTATGTTAACTACTTGTTAATGTTACAGTTGTAAATAAGTACTGTGGTAACTACCTAAAATTATTTGAAAGTGTTCAGTGTAAGTAAAACAGACTGATATAAGTTACAAGAAAAATAAGGAAGCCTGCATGTTTCTGTAGATGAGGAAAAAGTTACATAAAACCACTGTACTCCATTGTTGGCTTAATGGACCCACTTCCTCTTCAACTTATCCACAGATAGACTGTCTTTCCTAATTCACCAAGTTCTGCATGTAAGCTGACATAGGTGTTAAGAAAATAAACATGCTTGCTGGATATTCACCTTATGTTCAAAAGCACCTCTCCGCATTAAGACTGGTTGCCATTCATGCTAATTCAAATGGCTTATCTTCCACCTGTTTCCCCTGGTAGCACATAGAGAATAAAAGGACACTCATATCAGGCAACTCTCTTCACTGACGTATCTGCCATCTCAAATATAATAAACACCTACCCCTTAAAAAACACATTTTGCGCATGAAAGAACCATACATGTCACTAAATAGCAAGCACTGCCCCACACCTCCAGTACTTAATTTGGCCAAGGTTTATAAATTAGTAGGCATACCCAGTCAGCAAGCATGATACTGCCAGATTATTTTCTTAGATACTCAAGGCATTTCCCACTGAAAAAACAGTGTATAACATAAAAAATATAGACTGCATGGGCAGAAGACATCCAGGATTGAAGGTTTATGGCTACAGCTTATCACACAAACCCAAATGCTGCTTTCTGAGACAATGCAAAATTTCCACGGATGACAGGCAAAATGATATACATAAGAACTAGAGCACATGGCTCTTACCACTTAACAATGAATATGTACATCCATGCTTAAAATACAAGCGTGCAGAACACTGTACATTTTGTTTGGCATATAGCAACATAGAACATTAAAACACCTCTTTTTTTCCCAATTATAAAAACAATGTAAGTGTTTTTACAGCTAACAGCAAACAATGGATGGATATTAACAACTGTAAGCTCTGGAGAACAATCATACGGTTTTACAAAGTGTTCAGCAGTAATGAAATCCAGAAGAATATGGAAAATACATGAGAGTAAAACCAAATTCAGTGGAAGACTGAATTTGCTCCAAAGTGCCTTAAACTTTATAGCCAAGTAGAGCTAGCCAAACTACTACTATGTCTTTGTAATATCCTTCAGTGCTTATTTCTGAATTCTCGCTTTTCAAAATTCAACAGTAAAAAGATAATTGGTCCCGTTCTCATCTGTTCCAAAAATTAAGCAATGATGTACAATAAAGTACAAAAAAGGGCTATTTTAAAGCTTAATCACAGAGAGGGTTTGTTTTTAAACTAACACTTAAAAATAATCTTAGCATGCAGTAAAAGTTTTCCATAAATGACCTGTCATTTTACACTCCTTGATCCCATGAATAATAAAATGATATCATCATTAATATACAAAAAGGGTGTACAGAGCACCGCAAGTGAGTTTGTGTGTCTGCCACACAGTAACTGTTAGGAGGAAATTAACTCACTGTGCAAGGAAGCACTGTATCTCCCCTGAGTTAAGGCAGAAAAACCTCCTCTTCTGATCCACACACGTTATTTTTTTTTTCCTTTATATTTGCTACATATGTGCATTTGTACGTATGCATGTCTATTTTTTAAACAAATATAAAAAAACCCAATCTGGCACAGATACGCTATTTGTGCCTTAAAACCCCTTTAGTTAATAATACCTTTCACTTTGCACTCGTAAAAAGACTGAAGAGCATTCATGGTGAATTAACATGGCTCAGCTTAAACTGCGCTAGTACTCTCCTTATGAGTTTCCAGAGGATATGGTTCAGTCCCATATTCAAAAGCCTTTAACCTACTTAGGCTTTTAAGTCCCACAATACTTTACAAAGTGGGACTAAGAAGTTGGCACTTCTGAAAAAAAGCAGAATAAAACCCCAACACCAAACACAAAGTCACGTTTGTCTATGTCTACATAAAATAAAGTAACACTAGTAATTTAAGTTTTTTGGGGGAAAGACATGTAGTGGCACAGTAAGGGTCTAGTAAATAAATAAAAAAAAAAGGGTTATTTTAAGCAATTTCAGATGGGTTTCGTGTTACCAGCCTCACGATTTTAATGATGTTTCTATTCTAAAATGGTGTTGTCTGTCTCATAACCATGTGAATGACCTACACAAACAACAAAAACTTAATAACTGAGCAACTGCCTAGGCTAGAGAAGCAAGGAGAGTGACCGAAAAAAAGTGCTGTCAGATACCTAAAATAAACCCACTAATAAAAAAGTTTTCCCACTAATAAAAAAAGTGCCAAAATTTGTTTATAAATTGAAACTTGAACCTCTACCCAATCCCACAACTCCAACAGTAGTTCACCACTATACTGCATTTTACAAAATGAGATATTGTGTTAATCCAAATAGCTGCACATGCACACAAATGCACGACAGAGGTTGTTGATAAAGCGTGAGACCAAAAAACGTGTCCACGAGTAACAATTTCTGTAGTGGTTTCACTACCCAAGCATACAGATATAATATGAAGTATAAGCAGCTGAACATGCACCACTCTTGGTCCCAAGTACATCATGCTTATGCCTCCACAAGCGTGGGTTTGCACTGATGCTGATGAATGCCAAAACACTTCATATAGGCACACAAGAGAGTTCTCCCACAAGGCTTTCCATGGGTCGGCTTCTCCCCTGTTCTCCCTCAAGTCACCATGTCCCATTTGGTCCAAAGCAATGGCACAACTGGACCCCAATCTACCACCACCTAGCCCCCCACACACACTTCACACGGCCAGTGGCAGGACCTTGCAAAGCAGTATAAGCCCTGCACCACTGAAGCAGATCTCTGAATTCCTTCTCCGGGATAGATATTGGTCTCATTCAGTTAAACTTCATACATTTTTGAAAACTTGGGGGAAGCCTTTAGCACTACCACAAGAAAAATCAGGAAAACAGAGAAACAATTTGGACCAGAGTAACAAGTCAAATATGCCAACTGCCTCTCCTGAAGCAAATGTGTATCACTAAATAATTATACTAAAGCATCCATAAAATCAAGCAAATTATCTAAAATATATTTTATCTTCCTGGTGAATCTTGAAAAAGTCACAACATGCACTTTCATCAACCAAAATCAGACCAAAATGAGACAGAACGTTATTACTGGAAGTGCTGCATCTGTCTCCACCACACCTTTCCCACACCAGTTAAGGATCCCAATACCTTTCTCCATACCAGACAACAAGCTGCAGGAAACAGCATATTCACATGTAAGCACTAAAGCGTATTCTCACTTTTCCTTTTAACTCTCCTTACCTCATTGAAAAGGCAGTTTACACTCCTAGTATAAATCACTACTTTCACATACATGACCCAAGACAAAAATCTTCAGCATAAACATCCCACGTCCACTTGGAGCCTCCCCGCTCCATCCACACACCAGGCAGTGGTGCAGACATATTTCAAGGCCTGCGAGTCCCATGCAGAAGCTGTCTTACCACGGGAGCTACACAACATAGTGGAGCACGCTGGATACGGAGAGACGCATTTTAATCCAAAAGGCTTGTTTTTAACACAAGCCGCACTTCTGTTACAGCGAACTGTGCCTCTGCGTACTTGTGGCTCCAAAATAACAACCTGTTTTAACTAAAGAGGAATGATATAATATATTTTATTTCCTGACCAGTGGGTGGATTCCAAGGGTATTAAAGATCCTGTCATCCTCCTGCATACTTCGGGCTACTCCTCAGCTTCGTGTGTGCATCTGGGGCTTTACGGCTCTCTCGTTTTGTTGTGGGGTTGTTTGGGTTTTCCCTCCCCTCCCCCCCC
>JAHREE010000068.1:5140183-5158620 GCA_033628505.1 Tringa tobata
ACCATCTTCAGTGGAATTACAGTGTTGTTTTTCATTATCATACTCAGTAGTATTAGACCCTGAGCTCCCTTTAAGATGTTCAACGTACACATTGTGATGGTGTGAATCCTCCAGTGTATTCAGCAAATATTTCCTGGTACATCCTCAGAAATAGTCTAACCATTAGAATAACGTGATAGGCCATCATTCCTACCTTATTTCTTTCTGTGCCACAAGACAGGGAGATAAGAGTTACACAGTACCCAGGTAGAGGTTTAGTATTTCATTGGCAAGTATTGTTCATAATTCTTTCCATCATCCAAAGATGACGTAGATGATACATCAGCTGAGGAGGGTTTTTTTTTGCAATCCCAAGTATGTCACCAGAAGAACTATGGATAACTATCTATCTCATTTGCCATAATTTTATAATGGAAGATTAATCCAAAATCAAAGCACACCACAATACTTTTCACAACCTTATACCAAAGTTTACTATGTAAAGTGAAAAATTGCCATCTTGCATTGTATAATTTCCTCAGTTAAATTACTTGAGCAGTTCCTACTCAAAAGATGGGTATGCAGTGAGATTTGGATTTTTCAAAAATAATTCTGTATTTCAGTGCAAGCAGCGTTCCAGCTGGGATCGAGTACTTCTAGCACAGAATGCACTTTATGTAACTGTAAATATAAAGTGATCACCACTACAGCAACACTGGAAGTAAAAAATATTTCTGTGTTGTTCTGCCTGAATAATTCCATAGCAGAGTAAATAGTAATTGGATACTCTTGGTGCAATTCCAGTAGACACCACACACTACTGTTACAGATTCAGGTATCATTCAACACCATGGATCAAAAAGAGCCTGCTATTAGGGAAAGATTGAAAGGGACAATGCATTTATTTCTCTTATATTTATATATATGTTTGCATCTGATGGCCTTAAAAAGTAGCAAACAGAAACAGAGGAACATAAAAGGAGAAAATTCAGTGTGAAAATTAATTTTTATATGAATGAAGACTGACAATTCACAGCTAGGAAACTGCAAATACCTCTTTCCACAGAACTTCCATATATAGTGTTAGAGTATGTAAAATCATGAGTCAATGTGCTATTTTTCCAGTGAAAATGAACAGAAAATAAATACTCCCTTTTGTGTAATAGTACTTCTTAAAATTGCCTTTTCAATACGCAATTCAAACACAAATTCACTGCAAGAATTTGGAAGCTTCACTAATGAATCCTATACTTTGTATATGCTTTACGTCTTGTATTAATAGGAGTGACAATATCTGTTGCACATTACTACCAAATCTCTTAATGAAAACCAAAAGGAAATATCTGAGTGCTAAGTGACATAAGGATAAAAATTATGACACAGTCAATTATATTTTTGGATGGGCAATTAAATGATTTTTATTGCTATATATAATTTTATAACATGATAACAAAAGTCCACCAGGAGACTGTTTCCAATCTTTACTGTTTCAAAGTGAGTGCAGAGAAGGATCTTCAGACAACGGCTAATCAATGTCTTCCTTTAAGAGGAAGTATAGAAACAATGGAGGTATCTTTCTATCTTCATGTGAGAATACGTTAGAAAACCTTGTAATACTATGGAAAAATGGTCGCCTTTAAGTCTTATGTAAAGCCATCACAAATACTTGAGGAAAGTAGGATTCCTGAAAATGTATTTAAAATAGTGGATTAGAATGTAGTAAATAATTGGCTTCTATTTGATACTTTTGCAGGAGTTGAGGCACTCAGTTACATACTGAAGTAAAAATGTGGATTGTATTATAAGCCTCAGTTTACAACTGCAGTTATAACTTGAGTTACAGAACTTTAGTTATAACCAAAAAACAGCCAGATAGTATGTTCCCTAAGCCAGAATGGGATGATTTGTTAACCTGAACCTAGGCAGAAATTGAAAAAAATTTCATGCCTGAGACACAACAGCTCATGTAGGGTAGTATATTAGTGTAGTGCTGTAATGTAGTGCTGTATATTAGTCAAGTTCCCCTGCACTTACCATTGAATTTAGGTAGTTCTCTATTCTCTTAAGGAAGAATGGTGTATGTATAATAATATTTCAGGGAATTATGGAAATTTATCAGAAGGGAAAAGGATAACATGACTAGTTTCATTTGCCTGAAGAGAGAGAAAAGAGACTTTTCAATGATCACAAAATGCTGCTTTGGATGTTATATAGGGAGTTGTATAGAATGCTAAGACAGTCTAAACACATATTTAAATAAAAAAACTTTACTACACTGGTGTGAGTATAATAATGAAGCAGGCTGTCAGGGTGCTGTGTTTCCATTAGCCTGTTTCCTAATCTGGTTATATTTTGAATTGTGCCTTTGCATTACCTTACACAGGACCTAAATAAAAATGCTCTGAAATTTTGGTTTTGTTTTGGTGGTTAGATATTTAAAGAGATTGCAAGAAGTTAATTTTTTACTTCAAAGTAAAGACTGTTTAATGGATCCACTTAAGAGGGTGGATCAACTTTAAAGATAACTGGGAAATTTTCAGAAGAATCATTGGGAAATTTTAGGTTGGATACTGAGAACAATTCTAGCTATGTTTTGAATTATGTTGCATATTTAAACCTCTTGTATTTGTGGGGGAAAACTTTTGCCATTAATATCTGTTTACGCTAAGAAAGGAGTCATGACTGTGTGAGATTTGCCAGGAAAAAAAGCATTGAGCTCCCTCTGCTGTTACACTGCATACACTTAACTGGAAAACCTGCATTTTGTTTCACGGAGTAAAACGTCAGTCAAGTAAAAAAAAAATGTTGATGATAAAGAGGTACCATTTTTCAGTTTCTGGTAATGTGCTACTAACAGTGGAGAGAACTAGAGTATTTAATTTGTTTTCCAACTATTTGGTATTCTCAAATATTTTAGCATTTATAGCATAATGTACATGAGCATATACAATTTGACATACAACAGTTTTCTGAGTTCCCTGTGCAAAGATAGCATTTAATATTTGTGCATGCATACATTGCTAACCAGGGACTCTCTCCTCCCTTCATTCCAGCACGTTTTTATCTAGATGCACACTCACACGAAATCAGAGCGACGCAGAAGCCTTGTCATACCAGCATTGTATGCTGGAACCCAAGGTACCATGGGTTCCTTTGAAGAAACTCTTAATAACAGGAGTTGCATTTCCCTAGAATTGTTTATCTACATAAATATTTTCAGAAGTAGCTTGTGCTTTGGCATTAACAGGCATTGGCAGAAATACACCTTTCTATGTGAATTCTGATTAGCTGTTAGCCTCAGACAGGGTTCCAGGTAGGAAATTTTCCCAGGACTTTTTAATTTTCTGGCATTATATAAGTTTTAGTTCTATTAGCTATACTTATTAAATTTGGGAAAGGCTTTTTGGTTCTCCCTTCCCCTCCCCCTTGGCTTTTTTTTTTTTTGTCAGTTTATTACCAAAGTTGAGGGTTGAATACCCAGTGTCAGCAGTTAAAGGAGATTTTATGGGTGGAGGCAGAAGTCTGTCATGTTTCCCAGTAGTTGGAAACCCAATCTAAAAGTCAAACATAATGTTGAAATAAAGAAAAGTTAGCCAGTGATTTATTGCTGGAGAGTCGAACACAGTTTATTTGCTTGTAATGCAATTGCACTTTGGAAAGGGTACCCTAGAATGTTGTCATGCCACTGCTTATGTGACAGACTCTTAAATTCAGGACCCATAGGTAGAAATTGCAACAAATACAAGCACATAAGAAGGAAGCCAATGACTTTATGCCAGGGATACTGCTGTTTCTACAGGTATTGCGGATGAAAAGACAATCAGAATAACCCTTTACGTTCAGTTCAGGGCAAGATACAGCTTATTCCTCCTCCTTCTAGGAAGGAACCAAGGCAGATGTCATGTTTGAACATCTGTTTGCTTAGCAAATGCATGAAATGTCACAGGAATGCATCTACATCTTTTCTTACGTATAAAGCCTTACTTTCTTTTCTTGGCTGTTTGGTGACCACTAAACTTTGCAAGTATTTACTTGGGGCTCATTTTTAACCTAGAATACAAATAAAAGGCTAAAACTGGTGAAAGAGAAGCCTTGTGGATATACTGAAAACCAGAATTTGGCTCCTTCTGTAGCTTCTTGTACAATGTACCAAGAAACAGTGTTTCAGACCAGTTGCTTTTAATGCTTTCCTTTTAAGGCTTAGTTCACCCATAGTTCATTGCACACCATTTGTGTTGTAGTTTTGCAGTTTGCTTGGAAAAAGCTTAAGAGATACCATAAGAATTAATTCAGTGCCTATAAAAAAGATCATACTTCATTTCTTTGCACAGAAATGGCAGTGTCGCTATTATCCTGTTTCAGGTAATTATAAATGGCTAACTCCCTGATGTTCTTGAGTCAAGTATGCATTCTATTTTTAATGACTCCATATGAGCTGGTACTCGGAAAAAGGGCCCAAGCATGAGTCAAAATTATCCTAAATGTGTTCTGGCATGCATACCAATGATACGAACATCAATTCAAGATTTTACGCGTCACAACGAGGTTTTGGGGTGGGCTTTTTTGTTACAGGTAACCAATGGAGGGAGAAACATGAAAACAGAAACATCATACCAAAAAATCTTACCAAAATAACATGGAAGTTGAATTTAAATTTAGAATCTCTAAAGGGAGAGGAAAACACATATAGCACTATATAGTATGCTACCCTTAATATACTGACTTTTTCTACTAATTTTTCTTTGTTTTATTAATTTCTTAACTGTTTATCTTTTTATTAATTGAGTGCTTCGGTGTGTAAATTATGGGTAAAGACAGGAAGCAATGCAGGCAGTAGCAAAGTTGCTGTGTCAGCTTTTTTTTTGTTGGTTTTTAAGCTGTTGTAAAGAAGATCACAGTTTGTATTTGATTTACTGAACCAACTACCAACAACTTTATTTTACATACGTTAAGCCCTGTACTACATTGTCTTTAAAAAAGGCAGTATAGTCTGCAACATGGCCAAATTTAGAATCTAAGTCCAAAATTTACCTTTTTTCAACTACACATATCAGATGTTCTAATGTAAGATGTTACCTCTTCCTACAGACTTTGCTTCTCTGCAGATGCAAAGAATGTAACGTGTAAGTTGTGTCATTGTTCCTCTTCTTCCAGTAACACCAGATTCTGAGAAATCAGTTCTAAGGTACAGTGAAATAAGAAGGTTAACTGCAATTTTTCAAATCCAAAACATCACTGTTGCCATTAGAAATGATTTATGAAATACAAAACCAGATGAAATAAACCCAAATCTTTTATGATGTTATCAGTGGCATTTAGTTTTGTTTTTCATTTGATAAATAAAAAGTACCATCCACTGTGTTAAGCAAGTGGTGTACAACGCTTAGTAGGTCAATAGCATTCAGAAAAAAATGTTTGGTTATATTTCAAAGAGAAAATCCTGAAGCCAAAACTTTTTTTTTTTTTTTTTTTTAACTCAATACTGGGCACTTAGTCAAACTCAACTGAATCTGTTTGTAAAATGTCACACTTTGTTTCCCTTGACTAACAACTTTAACTTAATGAATGATTTAATTGTTTGACCCTAAATGCAATTAAAACACAACAAAACAAATAAGGATTTAAAGATTAACTGGCATGCTCTGTATATGTTGAATGATATTAGAGAAAGTTTTAGAGACTAATGGCAGAAGGTGGTTACTTATCTGTCTGTCCTGATACATGAATGAGCATAGACATTGTCTTTTGGATCAAATTTGCTTGAATAAAGATTCAGTAGTCATCGGATAAGAAGAACAGTGTTTAGTATTTTAACATAAAATATACAAAATTGTTAATTGCCATGACCTAAACTCACAATTTTGTGGGTTTTGCTGAGAGACTAGTTATTGCATCAACATCTTCAAGGAATATTCATAATCTTAGGCTCAAATTCCATGTGACTAGAGATATTTTTCTCCATAAAGAATTCTTTCAGAAGCTGACCTCTCAACAGATACATTTGTCACAGGCCAACATCAATGAAATGAAAATTCTTGTTGAGACAATTCAAATAATACTGGGGGTTCTGGAGATGAAGAAATAATTAAATTGTCCATTTAGGCACTTAAAATAATTATGGTGCAGTATTACAGGAAGTTGCAAAGATAAAAACCAGAGGACTGACAATGAATTAGGAACTTCCTTTTATAATATGTGACTTCGCTTTTGTGATTTGCTATAAAGGCGGAGAGATCAGTTCTTTGCATCTAACCCAACAATGAAGAAGTTATCATATTGTAGAATCAAATAAGGAGTCAGAGGTAGAAAACATCTTATGCAATTAGAGATTTTTTAAAAGGTTGCAAGATTTTCCTTTTCTTTGAGGCAATAAATGCTGGTGTGATAATTGTGAGTGGGTTTTGTAGCACTAAGTTAAATCATTTTTCAGCTCAAATGAGAATAAATTTCCATCAGTCCCTAGAATCAGCTCTCTGAAAATAGTCTAAATGTTGGTCTGAAATTTGTGGATCTTACCAATCGTAAATATTGATGCATTCCTACTAGTGATTAATTTAATTTACCTTCCCAGATAGCTTCCAAAAAAACCATGATTTATTATATTTCCAGACAAGTGATTGTGGAACTCCCACATACTGCAATTTCTAATAAATTGACTATTCACAAATCTACTTTTGAGGTCCTTTACATTATTGTCCTGGTAAGTAACAAAGTGTACTCTAAGAATTAGAAGTCTGATCCATATGCTTATTCACTTTACAAATACATTTCACAAAATCTAACTTTTTAATTTCATAATGGTCAGATTTGTTTATAACATAATTTTTAAATTCAAGATGATCATCAGCACTCATGATCAAAGCACTTTCATCTGCTTGTTAGCATGTTCTTTGTTAAATAAGCCTGAGTTTTGCTAGAAAAAAAAAAAGGTACCCTATCTTTTCACATAGGCCCAGCTTTATTTGGGGTTCTGTGCTTTCATTATTTTAACAGCTGCAAAATATGGATATGCTGGTTATCTCAAGCATTGTTATTATACCCATCCTCATAAAGTTTCTGCTAGACTCTTCACAGGTCACCTTAAGGTGGTAGCGTTGTACACAAAAAAAATTAGGTAAAATTTTCTAGTATATCATATATAGTGGTACTTAAATGCTTAAGTTTCTCTGTGGAGTTCAGAATTCTTCTAATGAAATCACCTTCCTTTTCTGCCATTCTGACTTCCAAGAAATAGTTCAGCAAACACCATGTAACACCAAATACCATCTGTTCTGCACTGGGTTAGGGGTGAGGTCAGAGCAAGCTGGTGCAGGGCATATAACCCTGCAGGGTAAAGAACCCTGGATCTCAATAAGAAAGGCCCAACCACAAATACCTTAATAAGATAGCTGCTTCAAAAAGACAAAGAAGAGGAGTATAGATAGAGTGTATTATCTTACATCCCTTTAAATCTGGGCATCCTGTGGTCATGCAGCATCTGAGACAGCCCCGATGGATTTTCCCATGGCATGCTGCACAGAGCAGATCCTGTCCATAGGGAGAAACTCTCCCTTTCGGTCATGTGAGGTCATGTATAATTTCCTTACAAGAAAACAACTCAATCCCTAAAGGCTGTTCTTCTGATAATTTGTGCACTGCTAGGTAAGGGCAAGGCCGTGCAGGAGGTTTAATCACGGTACTGAACCGGAGCTGCCCACAGGCTCATCCATGGACCCGGGTCAGGATCAATACATTCCAGCCCTTGATCCACATACAATTTACCTTTCCCAAATATATTGGGAATTTACCTTTCCCAAATATATTCCCAAATATATAAAATTAAACTTTAGAGATTATATTGATAACATATGGGCTTCTTAAG
Organism: Tringa tobata; assembly: GCA_033628505.1. Lineage (NCBI taxonomy): Eukaryota > Metazoa > Chordata > Aves > Charadriiformes > Scolopacidae > Tringa > Tringa tobata. Next base: position 5,148,024 of record JAHREE010000068.1, read on the forward strand.
TACAAGTCCCAATAGAGCAGACACGGTCCGTTCAAGATCACTGACTCCTCAAGTACAATGTCTTCCACAAGGTGCCCAATAGAGCATCTTCTTGCATTCTTTTCAAAGTGATCGTGTTGCTTGTTTAATCATCCATGCTACTTAATGAAAAAATAAACTAGCTAAACCAAAATGGTTGATTTTTGCTCCCACTTTGTGGTCTCATTAGAGAGAGAGCTCTTCAAGATTCATTAAGACACTTGTTTTTAATCTTAGATCATTCACAATTTTTCTGTCCCCTATATCATTGTAAAGTACAATTTAATTCCAGATTTAATTCCATTTTCCTGCTGCTAAAGTTAATCTTTTTCTTATACCTTTATGAACGCTATCCCTCTCTCTTCCCTTTATGAACAGAAAGAAACAGCTCCACAGTCTTCACAAAAGCTTCAAGTCCTTCCTTGAGGCATACATCTGATATACTAAACAGCTGACCATGCAGAGAACAGCCAGTTCTAGCAGTGAGCTGAGAGTACTGTTTGCTACTAGAATTCTGTGTTACAAACTGTAGACCCTAGTTTGCTTAATCTCTGTTACCTTTGTTTCATTCCGCTTTTGTCTTCATTGCCTCATTTCATGCATTAGTACCAGATCTGCTTTTTAATGCATGTGGACAGACAGCAATCAACAGTTCAGCAGCGCATTTCCCTTTTTTCTGTAATTCTATTTAGTGTTTAGTACATTTGGATTCCAGTTCTTATTGATAGTGGCTGTTAGAGAAATACATATGGGAAGCCCTGTGTGCTAATGTAGGTATTTCAACAATGGAAGGTCTCTCAACAGGTACACTTTCTTCCCTTTGCCATGGCAAAGCCCTCTGTGTATTCATGTATCCTACCTCAACGGGAGTACGAACTGAATTCAGAGAAAACTTCAGCCATGCTGCAAATAAGAACAGAGTAACTCTTACCGCAGTTATAAATGCATCACTGTTAGTAAAATGTTACCATCAATTAGCAGCTTCCTCATTACTAAGCAAATATGACTTGTTTGATTTAGGGCATTGTTTCCTTGGTCAGCATTTAGGATCTGTTTTATTTCTTGCTGTCATTTTTGCATTCCCTTTAAGCACCTACAACCCTCAAAACCTCTAACAAGCTCTCTCCTTTGATGGAGCGTATTCAGTAGGTGTATTCTGTGTTTCAGAGTTTAAGAAATACCCAGAACATGTTCTTTATCCCCCAAAATGGAGCTTTTAATTGATAAACTACATTAATGCAGGCCAAAAACTGAATATGTTTTATCTCCCTGTAAGAGTAAAGTCTAATCAGTATGTCTGTTTAGAAATCCTGACTATCTACTCCTTAAGTAGCAATAAATAATGAATGGCAGTACAAACTTGTTTTTAAATATTAATATGTAGATGTGTGTGAGTTCAGTATAAAAGTAGTATTTTGTTTCTTATGATACAGCAACAGGTATTCTTAATCTCACTTATTCCATTTTTTGCACCTCTTCTTTATAAAAATAAGAAGTATCAGCTACGATGTGAAAATTGCAAAGAACCAGACTGCGGGTCTTAAAGCTAGCTGTACTGTGGAAAAAAAAGTCTACATACAGAAAATGGCAGTTGGATAATTTAAAAAGCAGGCAGTAAAGCTTGATCTGAAAATAACTTTCTTTCCTTAGGATAATTCCGAATATATAGAAACAGAGATAGCGATGTAGATTTATTTTGCTGGATCATGACTCGCTGGATCACACTGTAGGCTCCTCTTGCTGATGGGGGTGCAGTGTAACCCCTTTCATAAATACATGAAGCTCCAATTCATAAGAAATAATTTTTTCCTCCGCTACTGGAAGCAGATTCCAGTATCAGGCTGCTTGAAGGGCTGGGGGCTTCCTCTGAGGTTCCAGCCTAAATGCATTTGCTCGTAGGCTGCTTATTGGCCATGTGGGGGATACAAGGACTCCCTGCCTAAACTCTTCTTTTAGATCCATTTCTAAGGTAGTTTCTCATAACTTTTCATTGGCATTTTTTTTCTTCTAATGTATTTTCTCAATTGAAAGACAGTGATTTGGATCTATAGAATTAGGTGCCCAATGTTGCACCAATACTGGGTAAATTCCCAATTCTGCAGCTTTCGGCTGTTCAAAGAATGTGTGAACACAGTGAACACACTGACTTCAATAGTGCCTGCATTCCTTTTTTGGTGGTACAGGAAGCCATTCTTTTTTTTTTTTTTTTTTTTTTTTTTTTTTAACAGTAAATCACAGTAGCAGCATCAAAACGAAAAAAAAACTTTGATCATTTTGAGTCAAAAAAAAGAAATAACTCTCTCTACCAGACCTCAGGAAAAAAAAAAGTTGAACAGTTACTGTCGTCTGATAAATAAGCATCATCCTGCAAGTTAAAGCTCTTGATTTGCCACAAAACGAAATGCTAGTCTCTCAATTAACTTGATTAGTAAAGCCTAAGGTTAGAAAGAAAACCTAACAGTAAAGAAAGACTGAAATATGATGGAAGGCTACTACTAAGCAAATATGGCTCCAAGCAGGCATGCCTTTTTTTGGGTTTTCTCAGCAGTTTTTGAAACATTCAGATTAGAGCAGTTGATCTTGGGTCAGTGAGCACCACAAGCAGTCGTCACAAGGAAGTTCTGCTGTGACAGTAGAAGAGGCCATGTTTGCTACATATTCGGGCCAAGAGCCATCTCTCTTTAACCACTTTTCAGGTGCTTTGATTCATTTCTGCATTACCACTCTCCCACTCTTTGCTGGACTGCATGCTGTCTCCACATGCAGTTTCCTAACTTTGGTTTCTCTCTTCCTTTATGTATTTCTTTCTCAAATGAAACCATCACCTGAAAAACATTTAGCTTCTATTTAGTACTTGGTGCAGGATATTCTCATCTTGTACTCTTCTGGGTATGCGCTCGCTGAGTCATTAGCAGGACGACCTCTTGGAACTAACTGTGATGGCAACTCTATGTACCTCGTTGTCAAGATCAGCTTAAATAAAAATCAGGCTGTTACTGCTATTTACTTTATATACTGTTCATTCATTGTATTTCTAAGTTTGCTTCGCTCTTCTGACCTGGCTAGAAACACAGCCGGCAGTAGCTGCTTTCTCAATTAGCCTGTTCCTTTCAGAGAGAATTACATTATCATTACCAATTGCTGTATATTGTCTCTGGGAACACTGCTCCTGCAGGTATCCATTTGCCTCTGTTACTCAGATAATAACAGCTATCTTTAAGAATATATGGCCAGTAAGAAAAAAAAAATAATTTAAAAATTGCAATTTGTGCTTAGTTTTCAGAACAAAATCTTTCAAGGTTGAGAAGCATGTGTGCCTTACATTTTCCCTTCTGCGTGCTGCCCTGTTCCTCGAGCAGGGGCCGTGGGATGGGGTAGGGGGTGCCCTGCTCGGGTGCTGGCCGCGGGGGCTGCAGGGCTGCCCCAGACGGCGTCCAGCCCACCCACTGCAGGCCACGGCTTGAGCCACACGACTGAGATGGCGGCACCTCGGGGAAAGCCTACGTAGGAAAGGGTAAAAAACACTGCAGAGCGGAGAGGAGTGAGGAAAAATGTGTGTGACAGACAGCCCTGTGGACACCAAGGAGGCTGGAGAAGGAGAGGAGGAAGTGCTCCAGGTTGCCAGAGCAGAGATGAATGATGCTCTGATGCCAGAGCAGAGCAGAGCAGACAATGGTGGAGCAGGCCTGTACCTGAAAGACTGCACTCCCTGGAAAGGACCCATGCTAGAGCAGTTTCGTGAAGGACCATATGCCATAGGAGGGATCCCCATGCCAGAGCAGAGGAACAGCGTGAGGAAGAAGGAGTGGGAGAGGAGCCGTTACGGACTGACCACAACCCCCATTCCCCATGACCCCGCCAACACGCAGGGTGGAGGAGGTCGCAGAGTTGGGAGTGAAGGAAAGAAGTTGAGCCTGGAAAGATGGGGGTGGTGGTAAGAAAGTGTTTTTGTCTTTGGCTCTCACCATTGTACTGTATTTTTAGCTGGCAGCAAATTAATCTTCTCCAAGGTGAGTCTGCTGTGTCCATGAGGGTAATCGGTAACAGATAACCCTGTCTTTATCTCAACCCAGGAGCTTCTCCTTCCTATTTTGTCTTCCCTTGTCCTGTCCAGGAGGAGAGAAAGAGCTGCTGGGTGGACATCTGGCAGCCAGCCAAGGTGAACCCACCACACACAGCATGGTGCACTAGGCCACATGCTACAGTTAAAACCTACGTCTTGTATTAGACTTTTCAGGTGATAATGCAAAAATGAGCGGGCACAATATACAACAATTAAACAATTAAAATAATGGCTAAAAATTCCTCCATCACTATGTCCTTATACCTTCACACTGCATCAGAATCGGTGTCAGCATGGTTTCTATCTACATTGCTCCTCATGGGCAGGGGGTCTGAATTTGCAGACAACCAGCTGGTGCTCAGTAATGTAAACAAAGTGATCTGTTAATAAAGTAACAGGAAAGACACTAAAGAAATATATTTGTATAGTGAATTTATATTCAGCAGTTAACGCATGTTGGAGAACACACAGAAACACCTGTTAGATTCTTTTCTCTGCCAGTGCAATGCTTTATTTGTGACTTTTCTAGAGAAAAATGAAATAGGGCATTGGAGCTGCAACCAGGAGAAAAGGGAATGAAATGATATTCAGAACAGTGGAAAAATCTGTGAGAAAAGAACAATCTACTTCCAGATTGAGACATTATTGGCAGTGAAATCCAGGGAAAAGAATTATTTACTTGTTGATCAAAAATATTTATATAGGCAATTCTTAGGTTCCATCACACAAATACCATCCCAGAACTAGGGCAGCATATTCTATACTCCCACTCCTATACTTCTATACTCCTAGACTCGTATTTCTATACTCCCACTCCTTCATTCCACTCCCCTCCTACTTCCACATGCACTGATTCTGATGCTGGATTTTGTCCTTTAACGTTTTTCAAACAACGAGCCTAAGATTGGCTGGCTGCCAGACTACTTTTTTTTTTTTTCTGAGTAAAGCAAATGTTACTGTGTCTTTATATGTCACTGTTGTGAAAATGTGCTTGTCCTTGGCTACAATTCTGAAAAATATTACTGTTTGGGGAAAATGGGACGTTTCTCTTAGTGTTTTCGAAGTGCCATCAACCATATATAAACTGCAGTTAATTGCTGAAGTCCCAGTCCTCCAATTTTCTATACAACTGTCATTTTGAGAAAGCCCAAGCAGAATTGCAAACTCTTTAGTGAGTCATGTGAGTTTTCTTACTGTAGCAGATGAAGCCTCCTGATCTATTTTGTGTCCAGTTTTTCAATTTGGATTGCATTGAATACATGTGAAATACTAATAACACCAACTTTTGTTTCTGAAAAACTTCACTCCTCCGAGGGTCTTGAAAATAATATTAAAATTCTTCCTTAATTTTTTACTTCATCCCAACAGCTCACCTAACCACATGAACCAAAACCTGTGTTACTTCAGGCTTTTTTAAATAGTTACACATATTGGATGCATGGCCTAAATAGGGCTGTCCGACCTCTGAAGCAGCATCCAGCATAATGCCAAAGATTCACGGTAAATAAAAAGAAGGTAAATGTCTCCTGGAGGAGAAGTAATAACTGGAAAAATATTTTTTACATGAAGGAAATGTGTGTGTATATATATATAAATAAAGAAGCTTTTCTGCTATAATTTTGTCTTTTGTCCCTCTGCAAAATTAGTACCACTAAACTCACCCAAATGCCTCTCCAAGAAGTGCAGGCCAAGGATGTTGACTACTACAGAAGAGATATTTCCTATTTTGAGCTGCTTTAAAATTAGTACTCGTGGGTACATATTCTCTTTGAGTGAGGAAGCATATCAAAATGCATCACTGAAAATATGATCTACTCAGAATTAGACATACACTAAGTATGTAATTAAATGCTCTTATAACTCAAACTTAAAACTCAGGAGGGAGTTCTGGGAGTCACCACTGACACCTCTTTGAAATCATAGAATTGCCTAGGTTGGAAGTGACCTTTCAGATCATCAAGTCCAACCATCAACCTAACACTGACAAAAAAAATCCCTAAACCATATCTCTAAGCACCATGTCTACCCATCTTTTAAATACCTCTGGGCATGGCAATTCCACCACTTCTCTGGGCAGCCTGATCCAATGCTTGATAACCCTTTTGGTGAAGACATTTTCCTTAATATCCAATCTAAGCCTCCCCTGATGCAACTTGAGGCCGATATTGTCTGTTACTTGGGAGAACAGTCTGACACCCACCTGACTACAACCTCCATTCAGGCAGTTGTAGAGAGCAATAAAATTTCCCCTCAGCCTCCTCTTCTGCAGGCTGAAGAACTCCAGTTCCCTCTGCTGCTCCTCATAAGGCTTGTGCTCCAGACCCCTCACCAGCACGAATCATTGGCCCAGTGCACATTTGCAGCTGCAAATACAAGATGTTGGCAATCACCAAAAGGGTGCTGAAAACAGGTCAGAGGCATCTCCTTGTGGATGAAACCTTGGTGAACCTGTGGGCTATAGGTTCTGTGTCCACTTCTGGTTTCTGCATCTCAAGAAAGATGTAGTGGAGTTAGAGAAAGCTCAGAGAGAGGCAACTAAAACAGTCACGCAGGGGAACAGCTTCTTTGCAAGAACAAATTAGAAGGACCGAGACTTCAGTATGGAGAAGATAAGCCTGATGGAGGATATGATTGTGGTTTAAAAAACCACGAAGGTGGTTGCCCAAATGCATGAGGAACTATGTAAGTACTATTTAGTTACGTACTAAATCTCACATTCGCAGAACTAAGGGACTTTTTATGAAACAACCTGGAGATCCTTTGTAAAAATTAAAAGTTTTTACATAACAGGTGTTCAACTTGTGGAACTTGACGCCCAGATGCTTGTAGAGGCAGACAACATGAGCAACTTCAAAAAACAGATTACGCAAAGTACTGCGTGAAAAGTCAAAAATGGAGAGCAAAATGGACCACAGAAAAGGGCCTACACTGCATTTCCATTGGCCGCTACAGAAGAATGAACGGTGGGCTAGAGGGACGCCTGGTCTGAATGAGAAGGATGTTTGTTGTAGTCTCAGTTTGAGAGATGAACTTTTCTTGATTCTTACTAACTTCTGAATACAAATTTTCTTTATAAGCAATAAAATATTTGATCTCTGACAGTTCTGATAAGTAAGATAATGATTTTAGAAGTTCAGGTAGACTGTCTGAAATAGAATGAGGTTTGCTTTATATGTGCTTAATTATTCTTCTCTTAAAACTTTATCCTTCCATCATTTATCCAACCTTACCTAGTTCTGAAAATGGAGCTTAATTTGTTGACAAATTGAATCTAGCTCTAAATTGTATAGTCTTGCTATAATTTTTTTGAAAAAAAAAAAAGTTCTTGACAGTAGAAAAATTTGTCTCAAGTATATTGAAATTTAGTGGTATCAGAGTTCTTTTTTGTGTGAAGCATTTCAAAAAAGTCCTCATTGTAAAGCCTGAAATCTTTTCATGTGCAAAAATTTTTGTGTTCTTTAAGTGCTTTTAAACAGAGAATCACACTTCACACCACACTATAAAAATGCAGTGCTATGAACATCCTCCATTATGATTAATTCCAATTAATCATACTTTAACTACACTGCCTTTTTCGTAAAGGCAAACAAATAATTAAAATATCAAAGTTTTCAAATTAATTTACGCAAATTCCACAGATCATTACACAAAAAAAGTAACATTTTCTATTTAAGAATATCACTTCCTTTCCTCAAAACACCCTCTTGCACAGTACAATCACTGTTGAGGTCTACTTTTCTTAAAGACAGGTGCTAAAAAATCATTCTTCCTGTATCCTTCTCTCATTAAGTGAAACTAATTTTGCATTCTCAAGATTTGAGCAGTCTCTGAGTAATTTATTTAGAAGGAATACTGTCCTTGTCATTACAGTATAATCTGTAATTTATTAAGTTAAAAGTATGCAAGTTCATTCTTTTATTGCTTGCATATTACTTGTTGTAAAAGCTAAACTACTTTTATATTGAGAAAACTGGCTTTGTAAAACATATAAGATTCTTTGGTATACTTAATTTTTTCTTTTTGCATTACAAAATTATAAAACTTTCTTTCCTTTTTTAATTTTTATAACTTTTAGGAAATTAACAATTTCTTATTTGCATTTTAGAAAACTCAGTGCCTTATTCAATGCCTTGACTAGATGCCCGTGAAACTCAATGAATTTCTGTGATTTTGGTGCTAAGGGTTTGCATATTTTGGGAGTTATGCATATTTATAATGAACTAGCAAAGCATTTTTCTCAGGTGGCAGGTGCAAAAAGTGTTTTAGGAAGATCCTGAAAAGAATATTCAAAATAAAAAAAGGTACTTAAGATCTTAATGCATAATTTAAGTAAAAACAGTACAAATATTGATCTTTAATTTAAAAGAATTATTTACCTTGTGAATTACTTTCTTATGGAAATTGCGAAGCTTCACCTGAAAGAACAGTTTAAAAGGCATTTCTAACTTAGGACAATTTTCATGCTTTTGAGAAAGAGCAGGATTTGATTTAAACAAGAAAAATATATTCCTTCCTTTTCACCGAATTTCATCAGAAGTTTTCAAACAATGGCCTCCAATTCAGCTGAGTTATTTAAACAAAGCTATCTCCTAAGAAGGTGTGGGAAAAAAAGGGAAATAACAGTAATTGCCCACTAAAACAATAGAACTTTTAGTGTAATGGGATTATGTGCCAAATTACTGTTGCCAAAATAATCATAACCCAGATTTCACAGTAGATTATCTCCCTAAAAGACCCTGATCTAAAAGCTTTAAATACACATTTATCCAACTTAAAAAACTTAGATGCAAATCTAGATGGGTATCTAGAAAACTGCACAAAAACTTACTAAGATGACATTTTACTTCATCCTTGCAAAGTATAAGCTCTCTAGCGAAATATGTAGATAATATTACCTCAATACAAAATAATAAAGACTATTTCTAATTGTTTTCATGAAGTTTCAGAAGACTAGATAATATTTTCTATGGGAGTTCTGAACTTCTGTTATTTTTGTTACAAATTTTTAATAAAGGCCTTCTACATTTTAACAAAATATACATTCAAACTTTACTTCATGTCAAAACCAAGATTGCATTTATTCAGTTCCAAATATATTTGTTGATCTCTTAGTTTTCTTTTTGAAAGAAACTTGTATCTAGAAATATAAAGTGGTCTATGGATTACCCTGATAGAAAATTTCTCAAATTCAAAGGCACAAGAACTATGCAAATATGCAAAAATTCTGAGCCTGAGCAAGCTTCATGTAATGTCACATGGGGACTTGCCATTAACAGAAAATAAGAAGTCATTATATATTGAGTAAAATGTCAGAAGTGATTAAGCGAGTAATGATGGAAAGCTGAACAGAAGAAATACATTTATTATTGTAATTATGCACTGAATATTTCATTAATTAATTCAATTTCATTGACTTATTCCAATGGTATTTAGCTCTCTGACCCTGTATAGCTAAGTACAGGTCTGGTGATGAAAGCTGTGCAAGAACAGCCTCATCCTGTGCTTCTAGCTGCCTCTGCCCGATCTGCTTCAGGCCAAGGTGCACAGGCATTCAGCAGGAATGTCTGGCTGTTCAGCCGCAGTGCCAAGCACAGTAGCTACCTGGGTGTCTTGGTTCCTGTCTATGCCTCTTGGGAGATGCTTTATCTGGAAAATTCTGTGTTCTTCAGGCATTGTGACCCCCTTGCAATACCGTTTTATGCATTAATATTACAAAGCCGGAACGCAGATAGAGAATAGTCCTCCTTTCAACCATTTAATTTTATGTGATTGAGTCTGTTGCAATCCATATGTTTCATCAGCAGAGAGGAAGCATATCTGAAAGCTGCCCTAATGGAAAACCATGTTTTCTATCCTCCTTCAGCATCGATATTCAAAATTACTACGTATTTCACAATTAATATATAGCAATTACTAATGCTACTATAACTTACTCTGGCAGCTCAGGCTGTGCAGGTCTGTGTAGTGAATCAAAACAGCATGACTAACTCTGAGCAATGAAGCCTAGGAAATGGTTCACAACCTAGGTCAAGAACAGCTGCATTATTATCTTATACATTCATTATATCATAAATTTTACCTACTTAATTACCTGTTTCAACAGAAGAAAGGATGTTATTTCACATATATTATTTTACATATTTAATTTATATTGTATATAATTATATATATATGTTATATATTTTATCATATATACAATGATATATATAGTATATGTATCTTATTTAGTATATCATATATATCAACACACATCAAATGATGTTGCTTTTTTTGTGCATACTTTCTTTCTATACCCTCCACACTCATTATTTAGTAATTTCCTAACTTTGGGGCATTTAATTTTCTGGGTGGTTTTTTCATTGTGGCTTCTTGTTAAATTTATAACAATAAATTACTTTCATAATTGATCTTAGATAGTTTTCAATACAACTTTGGGGGGAATAATAATTTATTTTCTAAGATTTTTGTACCTAGATGGTTGATTTTGTTACACAGCAATTTTGAAAAATAGAAAAT
>JAHREE010000068.1:5163017-5193693 GCA_033628505.1 Tringa tobata
CCGCGCGAGCCGGGCTGTTGCGGGCGCGGGGCAGGGCAGGGTCAGCGCCCCGCGGGGTGTCTGTGCCTCCCTCTTCGCTCGGTGGCTACAAACTTCACAGCTTCCTAAAAACTCTTAGCGTGGAACTGGATTTCGCGGTTTCCCTACGCTTTTTGTTTCCTTTTTAAAAAAAACAAAACAAAAAAAACAACAAAACAAACTTTAATTTGGTTAGTATTACCTGGTGTCTTCTTGCTTCTGTATTGAGAGAGATAGTAAATAACTTTCCCCTGTGTGCGTTCTCAGAGCCACTCAAGATATTCCAGGGTTGTGACAGATGCACAAACTTCCATACGGAAGAGTTCTAGTTTACGTAGTTGTTTCTCAGTTTGAAGTTATTGTGGGTCTGATTAGTTTTCTACTTGCAAGTGGGTTAAACTTCAGTGCTAGGGCCAGGAGCTCCTTTCTGTACTTCAGCTAGAGGTGTGGTGTTCAGGTGTTGTAATGAAACCCACCGTGAAAGAATATTGCTAAGCTCTGGGAATAAAAGGCTGGTATGTTGTGCATTGATACATCACGTGAAGTCAGTGGTGCTTTACAACTGATGGTCACTTTCTGGAGCTGAGGTGTCATGACTGCCACATAAATACTCCTGCGTAGAGGAACTATTATTTGAGTTTCTATTCCTATCGTTTCAATCATCCAATTACTAATGATGTGATATTATTTTTTTTCAAGTTATATTCTTACAAGTGACTGTCCTCCCATGCTTGTACGTATCCAATAATTCTTGTTCCCATGTTGACGTCAGAGTGTTTCAGATGATCAGCTGAAGCTTTGTAGTCTTTAACAATATGAAAAGATGTTTGCAACGTGAAGATTGTTTGATATCCCATGTGGGATACTTAATGCTGTCTTGAGTAGTAAACAAATAGATAAATAAATAAATGGGTCCTCTAAATATACTGACAATTATTCCCATTGAGACTGTGAAATGAATTACTCTTAACAGGTGTGCCAGAGCAGAATTCAGAGATTCTAGTTGGGAGTTAGTAATGTTTTGCTACATGGGTACTAAGGTGTAGCAAAGACTTATGCCTGAAAAGTGCTTTCTTAAATTTACTAAGATAAGTACATAAGGTATGCAATAGCAAAAATATTTTGGAAAACACATTATTTCAGTATGATAAAAATTTAGGCTTTTGATTGAAGTAGCAGAGAAGCTCACAACTAGTTGTTTATGGAATAGTCAATTGTATCCCTTGATGTTGGGTCAGGGAGTGTCCAGGGCTGTCAGGATTCTGCAGATCCTGACACTACAAAATTAAATTTTGGGAGGAAAACAAGAGCTTTACAGCAGTTAGTACTTGAACATTAGGCCTTTTTTGTTTTGGACGTACCTAGAATAAAAATGCAGGGTTTGTTGGGTTTTTTTCCTCACCCCCTTATTTATTCAGCTGTACTTACACAGGTAGTGAACATCATAAGACATTAGTGTTTTAGCTGCCACATCAAAGACGTGTAAATGCTATACAATATGCATTAACATATTCATGTTTTGCGTGTGCATGTTGAATTGAGATTGATTTAGCAACAATTATAACATTGTGAAACCTTAATGTCTTTTTTTTTCCCTTCCCTTATTTTAGGGAATTTATCACATAAAAAAATGATTGAGTCAGTCAAAATAAGAAGACAGTGCTTGCTGGATTTCTACTCACATTATGAACATCTATGTGCTCTTCAGGGCTCTGTCCCTCTGAAAGCTGTGAAGGCTAACCTGGCTCAGAGTGCTCTTGATCTAACTGTAGATAGAATCAAAGCTGCTGATTTGGTACCGCTTCTGAATGCTATCAGGCATAATAAGACTCTGACTTCTATTGGAATAAGGAGTTTTCATCAACAGGGTCTTGGAGAATCAGGTTTGTAGTACAGCTCTAAAAGATAAGTATGTTCATGCACGCATGTTAGAATTTGTTGCACAAACCTTTTGTCTGATTGAATACATGGGGGGAGGAATGATAATACCTAAGGAATTATTTCTATTTAAGTAAAGCAGGAAAAAAAGCAAGGTGTGATTATGATTGCTTTTAAGTCAATAGGGACTGGATCTTACTGATGTGTAATTTTTGTTGTTTACTAGGTGTTGAAAGATATAAAACTTACTTTAGAAGGAGAATTCCAGCAATTCGATCAAAAGACTTGACTGGCCAACTATGCAAAGCTGTCAAAGGCTGTCTCAGTATATCAGATGTACTAAAAAATTTAGAACTGCAGGGTTTGCTTCTGAGGGAGAGAGATCTAATACTTTTAACAAAGGTGAGAATATATTAGTATACAAATAAATGGAAAATATCCTTAGAACGTAGAGAAGTAGCAAATAAATTTTATAAATATTTATCACAGACAAGGATGTTCCTCTTCTAAGATATGTGTTGTCTACCGTATGAATGATTCTACTGAGACATTTAGTATAACCTAGTCTTACTGAACCTGTCAAAATCGCATAACCTGCTCTTGCCCTGATTCTTCAAGGCTTACTAGAAAGTTCTCAGCAGCATTTCTGCTATGTGTTTGGGACGTATAACTTAACACTTATGACCGAAACTACCATGCATGTGCATGACAGAAGGAAAGTTGTGGGACATTAAGGAGATAAAAACGGGTCTTTGAGATATGTTGGAACATTCTCCAGTTTGCTTTTGAGTGGCTTCTAGGGATGGAGGTTGCTACTTGTTGCCCATAGGCTACGGCTCCTCCTGTGCTAAAGAAATGAACCTGCTAAAATTGAGCTTTAAGGTTCACTTGTTTTAACCTTCCTCTGAAGCCCATAGAGTTTCTTGTAGGGACTACAAAGACTTCTAAGCAGTTTGGGTGACTGGGTCTTTTTTCAGTTTGCATTTTTGTTTTTTAAGCTAGTGAACAAACATTGTTTTTATTCGGAAGGGCTTGGCCACAGCTGCATCTCTGGAGAGTGTCTCTTTGGCCCACTGTCCAATTGGAGATGGAGGATTAGAAAGTAAGTTCAGAACTGAAAGTGTGTAAATATACTTCTCCCTTTTTTTAGTCAATCAGGTAAGACAGTTTTTCAGTATTTCCATTCCTGTTTCAAATTTGTCTATAGTGATTACAATAACAATCTTCGCTTTGTTGTACATGAGTTAACAACATTTAAAGACTTGAATTTCTTCACTTGATGCAAATAAATAGCCATACTCCTTTATAATGATATTTATACTTTTATCTAAAAAAAACCAGTCATAATATGCATTTGAGGCTAACTGTTCCTCGATTTGTTCATGTTTATAGAAGTAAACTGAAATGAAATATGTTCTAGCACAGTCAGATAGTCGTTGCTAAACACTTGTGCTAGATACATTTAAAGGGTTCTAAGATTATATATATTTAAAATACACTTTGTATTTCAACACTGGTTCTTTGTCAAGGCTTTTGCCTGTTAAAGCTGATTCAGCTTCCTAATTTGGCAGTGGAAAAGTGTGTTCTGATAATCTGGCTGTGGTGTGTGTAGATAACGTGTGTGCTTTTGTTTTCTTCAGCAATCTGTCAGAGTGTAAAGAACTCAGCTACTATCAGATCTGTAAACTTCACAGGATGTAGTATCACGTGGCGAGGGGCAGAACATGTAGCAAATGTATTAAAGGTAATTTAAACACCTTTTCTAGAATCAAATGTTCGCAAGAACTTAAATATGTTTGGGGTTTTTTTCTTTCACTTTCAAGTTCTAAATCCACTTTTAAAGCACTTTGTGAGCAGCGTATGTGAATACTGAAGTTAAGTATGTGAATAGCCCTTCTGAAATTTGTGACTTTGTATGCCAAAAGTAGCTTAGTTTATGGATGTGGGATTTAAATATGGTATTTCTTAGTAAACATCCGTTAAACAAATAACAGTTCAGACTAATGTATTTTCTTTAAATGACGATTAGGGCTATAAATGCCTGACACCTGTTTTGGGGAGTGCTTCTTTCATTGTCACAAATTTTGAAAAATGTCTTAAATATTCTTAAGCAATGGGTAAAAATAATTGAGTTTACAGTTTAGAAGCTACTAATTAACTGATTAGTAACCTTGTGACAAGTACAATATTCTAATTAACGTTAACATTGTTTTACATGAAAGCACATAATTTCCTAGTGTGTATTTCCTATTCAAGATGTGTTGAAAGTGTCTGTGTGCCAAAAGAAGGTAATAAGATGTTTTGTAGCCATATTTAATAATTTGCATTGCAAATTGGATGATGAGAACAAACATGACGTAATTGAAATGTTCAAAAATTACTTGTATTTCTGGAACTCAGAAATGGTATAACTGTGTTTGTCATACGAGCACTCAAGCCACTAAACATCAGTTAGAAAGATAACCAGTGGTCATCTTGTAATCAATAATGGCTTTGCCTTTGCACTTGGTAACAGTTTCTTTGTTTGCAAAGCACCAGGCAATGAAAAGACATGGTGAAGCCTGGGCTGAAAGCCTACGTTACAGGAGACCTGACCTTAACTACATGACTGGCCTGAGGCGGATTACTTTCAACTGCAACATGCTTGTTGGAGATAGAGGAGCAAGTGCCTTTGCAGACTGTCTAGCAGAGGACCTTTGGCTAAAAGGTATTGTGAAATACTGACTCTTAAGATATAGTAGAGGCAGGCAGGAAACTTAAAATTGTCAGTTATAACAAATGGAACCAGAAGAGTAAATAAATATTTAACTAGGAAAGAGTAGTCTTTTTTCAAAAGAAATTTAAATTTCTCTTCCTCTTTTGAATTGTCGAAGTGTCTGAATACTGTTGTGTCATTTAGTATTGTCCTCTAGAATTTTCAAGAAGTAATTTTTTTTACAGTGTATCTGTGCAAAATGTCTAATGTTGGTGGTGTAAGTCATAGCATTCTGGAATCATATACTTACCTGTTGAAATTGTTTTATAGTTTGACCCAGGTGTACAGATAACATGCAAACTGATGGAAGAGGATCAGATTAGAGAATACTTAAGCAAACTGGACATAGAGAAGTCCATAGGCCCTGATGGGATGCCTCCACAAGTGCTGGCTGATGTCATTTAGAGGCTGCTCTCAATAATCTTTGAAGGATTGTTGTGATTGGGAAGGATGCCTGAGGACTGGAAGATAGCAAATGTCACTCCTATCTTCAGGAAGGCTGGGAAGAAGGACCTAGAAAACTACAGGCCAGTCAGCCTTACCTGGATCCCTGGGAAGGTGGGGATGTGCTGCCATCCAGAGGGACAACAGGCTTAAGAAATGGGCTGATGAGAATCTCATGAAATTAAACAAAAGGAATTGCAAAGTCCTACACCTGAGCAGGAATAATTCCATGCACCAGAACATGCTGGGCGCTGTGTGGCTGGAAAGTAGCTTTGCAGAAAGAGTCCTGAAGGTCCTTGTGAACAGCAACCTGACCATAAGCCAGCCCAAGTGCCTTTGTGACAAAGAAGGCTAATGTTATCCTGGGCTGCATTAGGCAAAGACTTGCGAGCAGGTTGAGGGAGGTGATTCTTCCCCTCTACTTGGCACTGGTGAGGCCACACCTAGGCTTCCCTGTACAGGAGAGAGCTGGAGCTCCTGGAGAGAGTCCAGCAAAGGATCACTAAGGTGGTGAAGGGACTAGAGCAACTCTCATTTCGGGAAATGCTGAGGAAGCTGAGACTGTTTAGCCTGGAGAATAGAAGGCTCAGGGTGGGTCTTTGCAAGGTGTATCTGAAAGGAGGGTGTAAGGAAGGTGGAACCAATTCTTTCCAGTAGTGCCTGGTGACAGGGCAAAAGGAAGTAGGAACAGACTGAAACAGTGGAGGTTCCTCATGAACATCAGAAAACACTTTCTTACAGTGAGGGTGACCAAACACTGACACAGGTTGCCCACAGTGCTTGTAGAGCCTTCACCCTTGGAGGTGTTTAAGAACTGTCTGGACATGGTATGGGGCAACTGGCTTTAAGTGATCCTGCTTGAGCAGGGTTGATTCAGCAAGATGACCTACAGAGGTCTCTTCCAACATCAAGCAGTCTGTAATACTGTGCATGTACAGCATGAAATAAATGTCAAAACCTGATAGTAGTATTTCATGGTAACCAAGTAACTTATTGGTGTATACAAGCAATGAACTTGTAGAAGCATTGACTCAGACTCTTTAAACCTAAGTTGTGAGTTTATACATCTTGATGCTACCATGGGCAATTGAATCTAATGGTGCCTGGAAATATTACACTACTAGGAATTGTCAAAAACAGTGACTTAACCATCACTGTTCTTATATTCCATCCTTTCCAGTTGTTTAGCAGTTATTTCTTAACATTGATCTATAATACTGATTTAAATTTCTAGCTTTCTTCTCTGAAAGTAATATTCTTGATTTTACATATGACTGTTATTGCCATGTCCTCTCTTCTCATGCTTCATGTTCTATGAAATGGAGGTTTTCAGTAGGTGTGGATTAGTTCTATTATGTATTGACTACAGACTACAACACTGAACATTATTTTGTTTTACCTTTTTAAACATTTCAGCACTTGATTTGCAGCAGTGTGGAATATCCAATGAAGGAGCAAGGTCATTATTAGATGCTCTTCAAACTAATACAACATTAGTGGTACTTGACATAAGAAAAAATCCATTAATTGGTATGTATCTGTATCTATATACCTTTGTCATCTTTGTGGCTGTAGTTTGTTTGTTGTTGTTGGGTTGGTTTTTTTCCCCCCAGTAGTTTGCAGGGCAAAATAAACCCTTTTTAAGGAAAAAACCTGCAACAGTATTTTGCTAACCATTGTTAAAATGGGGGAAGGGAGCAGGGTAGGTATTGTGTACTGCTTATTCAATGATCCATTTGTTTGTGTAAATACTTGTCTCATACAGGAAATTCTTAATAAGATATCTTAATTAATTCTAGATCACATTATGATGAAAAACATTATTGAAAAAGTTGTTATGAATGGAAATGGTGCCAATTTGGAGGTATGTGTTAGGCATTTTGGACTGTTTGGGGTTTTCTTAGTATCTGCTATTGCATTTTTTTAATTTTTTTTTTAAGGAGAACTTTGTTCAGAATAAATCTAAAATAGCTTTTCTAATTATAAATGGAAGTCTGCTCTTAAGCAGTTTAAAGAACAAACAAAAACACTATGAAGGGAAAAACTAAAAACACTAGCAATAACATGATATTGTATTGGGCATTTTGCATGATTTCTTATGTAATTTAGATGTAACATAATAAAACCAGGATATCCATTTAATGGAAAGAAAAATGGAAATGTGTGTATATTTGGGCATTATGTAGAATGTTAAGCAAATACTGCTGCTGAACTGCCTGAAGGCTTTCTAAGATGTGTGTTGTTAACAAAGTAATATTTTTTCATTAGAAAGTAAAGGAAATAACAATTTAAATTTTAAAACTTAATTTATTTTGAAAGGTATTTTTTGTCAATAATTTACATAGTTTAGATTTTTTTAAATTGCTCAAGACTATCCTTTCCAATGCTAACTCTCTAAGAAACTAGTTTAGTTAAAGTACAGAACCTGCTATTTTTATCTAATAGTCCACAGTGAGTTTACAGTAATGTGAATAAACTGAATATTTGGACCATTTATGATTAGATATACTGTTTAAATATTGAGTCTTTTGTTTATAATACAGAAATTGGATTCAGTTCCCAAAGGAGACAGCAAATATCTGAGTGTACTTCTATTGTTTTCATAGAGCTGCAACAATCTCAGTTCTTGTTCTAGAACTTACTGGTCTTTTTGTTTTCAAAAGACTTAAAAGTTGTGAAAGAGTAGAGTACTGTTTTTCCTTGGCATATGCAATCAACGCTTTCAAAATGTTGCAGGGATCGCGTGAAAATAGCATCTGCCTGGAGATGCTCAAGATGATTGGAAAGCTGAACTATGAAAACAAACAACTGTCTGGGAAATCTCCCATATACTGCAAGATCGCTCAAGGCATTTGTTTTACATTTCTCCAGGCAGTGCAGTATCTTAAGTCTTAGTGGTGAAGCTAATAATTCTTCATACCTCTTTAACAATATGCATGAAAAAGGAATGATCGCCAGTCTGGCAACTAACTTTGCTTCTTCCACAAATAAAAGCAGCCTAGGTCCATTTTTTCATAAGCTCTGTGAGTAGGTTGTTGTAAATAACACTTGCTATTTATCATGGGAACTGTGCAGACACCCAGAAAGGAATTATCTGCCTGTTTATCAAGATGAATACAAACAGTTAATGTTGAGGTTGATATTCTTCTGGAACTGAAACATTTACTACCCTAATCTAGGATTTACAATTGGTTTTGAGCTCAGTTACAGAAGCTTGAATATTATGAAGAGAAAAGCAGTTTAATTTCTTTGAGGTAGTGTCTTGATGTGCCCTATATTGAAAGTTAGCAATGTGGGGTTTTGTTTTGTTATATGTGGGTGTTGGTGGCGTGTTGTTTTGTGGTTTTCTTGTTTTAGTTTGTTGGGTTTTTTTTAGGATTCAAAACTCAGGGAATAAATTAGTAAATCGTCAGAGGTGTTAATGAAGACAGACAGTTGGTCATTAAGCTCTGTTGCAGAAAGAACTGCAAGGACTGTTTCTTCATTCTGTTAATAGTCAAAATTTGGCTGTATGATTAAAAAAAGAAACACAAGCAGAAATAATTTGAGTGTATTTGTGAGAGTCCTACTGACATGTTCTAAATTCTGGTTGCAAATAACACTCTAGTTTTTTAACAGGTTTTCGCTTAATACAAAAATTTCACTTATTTTTCAGATTTTCTATGACTTTTTTTACAGAGGATCCTTTATAGATTAAGTTCTCAAATTTAAAGAAGCAATGTTTGTTTCTTGTGACTAAGATTGTGAGACAGAACATAGCATCTAGATTGTTTCCTTTTATCATCTGTGTACTGCCTCCAAATCTTTGAGGCTTTAAAGGTGTGCTGGTCCATTTTTTGTAGTGGAGAAAACATGGATATCTATCTCTGAAATGATTTAATTTAGTAGGGATTTTTTATTTCTTTTACCTATGTTAGTTGCTAGAGGTCTGGATTTCATATTGATAGAAAGTGAAGAATAGATTGGACTATGTTTAGCCTATGTCTAAAGGCTTCTTGAACACAAGGTGTAAGATGTAATTTTCTGTGTGAAATGAATATATTGGTTACTCTTGCAGCAAGTGATCTAACTCATGCCATATCTCACCCACAGATAGATAACTAAAGAGTTGCGTGGATGATCATCCTTAGTACTGCCTCCAGTTTCATCTGCCTCTGGTTTCAGCTTTTTATCCTACCAAAAGCTAACTGTCATAATTGCCATGAGTAAAACTCAGTAAAGTGTTTGTATGTATCTGAGAGTTGGCAGAGCTGCATTCTGTGCCATCTCTTCATGGCACCTGTTGTGTCAACTCCATGGTTTTGCTTATGCAGAAAATATAGTAAGGTGCTGCTGTGTTGCTGTACAAAGAGAGGTTTGGTGGGCTTTTGAATGGCCTCATAATAATTAACCATAACAACTACAAAAGGTCATGTCTTGGCTGCCATGGATAGCCTGTAACGTACTGTTGCCACTTGCTTACTGGGTATAAGTCACAGCAGCCCTTCCATCCCGTTCTGCATAATAACTGGTAGTTTCTCTTTGCTTTTCAATAGTATGGAGCTGCTTGCCTTTTGGGTTGAGTTTTCGAGTTTGCAAGAACTGCCTACTGCTAGTTGATGCCTTTAAATAGTGGATTGTAGGTTAAGGTTAAGTGGTGGTGAAAGTTTGTGCAGATTCTGAGAGAGACTGAATAACTTAAAGGAAAAATCCACTGAAGGTGCCTATAAAACAAGTTGCCTTCATAGTCTCAGCTCAAGGACTTAGTAATTTTTAAACTGTCATAATATGTTTGCTGTCTTTATATTTAGATGTTGTACAACAGCGGCAGGCACCTAGACAAGAGGCAGGCTACTGGGCTAAATGAACTTTAGATTTAACCTAATATTTTTTATGTGTGTAATAAACCAAAATGAAGATACTCTTGCTCTGAGAAGTTTACTTAAGAAGTGAAATTTTATTTTACTCTGTGTTTATTTTTTTGTTTGAAATGAACAGTTCTCTTGTCTCAGGGACTACATCCAGCTGTATACTCAGCAAAACTTTTACAAGGATTATTTGAGTACTAAGGTTGTTTTATTGTTTGTTTTTGTGTTGTGTTTTTTTTTTAAAGCTTTTCTTGCCAATGATAAACTTGGGCTAAACTTGTTTAGTTTGAGCACAGTAATGGCATTTTAATCTTTCCTGTGCATTAGGTGGGAATAACTTTGGTATACTGGTCCTAGTACACAGATGTGGGCTATAGGGCCTTCTGAGATAAGCTTTTACCGTCTAAGGAAGAGTTTTTCATTACAGGCAGTGAAAATTAAACTTGTATTTTTAAAAATACTAGCTTTATTGGTAAATGAAAATCACATTAGGAAAGCTTTTATTACTCCGGAGAACTTTGGCCTGAGCCAGTCATTCCTAGCAGGCCAGCTTTCTGAGAATGAAAATCAAAAGCCAGGGTTTCCTTTTTATAGGGTTGATGCCATTTCTTTTTTACTATAAAAGGAGAAGTGTTTTGCACCAGAGAAAGGAGAATATTTGATGGGATATAGTGGTGTTCTGGGAACACTTTCTGGTAACGTAGCATTTGGACTCGCATTGAATCTGTGTTTGAATTGGGGCTTTATGGGATTTTTGTTTTTCCTTAGTTTTACAGTTTATTATTAAGCTTTCTGTAACTAGCAGTGTTCTCTATATATCTGACAAAACCACCCTCTAGTCTTAAATTAGCACATCTTTAAATATCAGTTACTAAAACAATTTGTCTTTCTTTAAAAAATTTCTTCAGTATAAGTGGCTGACATCTCCATCTTCCAAGGATGCTTTGAAAACTAGACCAAGGAAAAGAACTATTGTCCTAGGAAGTGGTCGAAAAGGAAAAGCCACTATTCGTATTGGTAATGCTGTCTTTATTTTCTCTCTCTATAGTAAATTTTGTCTACAAAACACTGTTTCACTGTTTAAGAGCTTTAATTATAAAATACACGATGTGTCTAAATGTCAGTGTTCTGCAGAATACTTGTCTTCAAAAAAAAAAAGCCATTTATTCTTAATTCAGTAATGTGTCTTCTACCATCAGTGGTTTCTGCAGGAAACGTGATCTTTTTACTGCTGCTAGATATGTTGCTGGAAAAATGGTAGGATATGCTGACTTAAGTATGTGGAAGCATTGCATGTATTTATTCTGAGTACATCCTCTCCACAAACTTTCACTTCTAGGAAGCTTGGTGGTAGTAAGTAATGTTGTACCTTTCTGTAGCAGACTGTCCTCTGCCAGGACAAACAAGCATGCATTTTTTTTACTGATGTACAAAATGTTCTAAGATTATTATTTTTTTTAAACTTCATATAAACCCATTATAAATAGTATGTTTAAAATACCATAAGTATCTTGAATATTTGTAATTAAGTGCTGATAGCTGCAACACACTAAATATTTTTCAGTAAGTTACTAAAAATTTCACTGTAGTACATTTGGCTGTCTTTCATCTTTGCTCCAGTTATCTGGAAGTAGAGGGGTAAGCATAAATCAAATTGAAGTCTTTGTGCAAATAAACTGTGGTGATCAGAGTGATGGAAGAAGAAAATGCCTGACTTAAATACAGTTGTGGTGGTTTTTGGTTTGTGTGGTTTTGGTTTTGGTTGTTTTTTTTTTTTTGAAAGACAGGGAGGGAGTCGGGAGGTGAAGATTACTCTGTCCTATGTACTGGTTGAGAATGACCTGAAATTTGGAATCCCATCACCACAGTTACGCATTTATATATCATTAGAAAATTACTTGTTTTATTGATCTTGAAGAAACAATAACCTGAGTTCTCACTAGTTTAAATACTAAGTGAACATTTTTCTAGGCTTGTTAGTTTCTGACTTGTACAGAAGTTGGGGTAGAGTGATCATCCACACTAGGTATTTATTCTGAATCTACTTTGAGTGCTACTGTATGATTTAAACAACAACAGAAGACTGGACTAGTGAACATGACTTTTCATTATTATTCCTCTTAAGTGAAGATAGTGCTGGTGTTCTGTAGACGTGATCAACATGAGTACCAGCTTAGCTTCAAGCATTTTGCCAGTTGCAAAACGAACGTTCTTTGTACTGAAGCCACTAGAGGGCAATTTGAAGCACATAGATAGCTTTGTTGTCTATATGGACTGTCTGAGCTCCTACTTGAGACAGTGGAGTTAGGTATCTGAAATCAGTAATGTGAATAAATGTCTTTAGCTATAAAACTTTGCTTCCTTTTTTGAGTAACAGTATGTCTTACTTACATCAACGTAACATAGCAGCTAAGTATACCATCTTATAATTGCAAGCAGATAAGTTGTCCACCCCTCTTTTTGAGAAGCAAAATAAAAGTTTTTGAACACTTTAGCAAAAATAAGCTAAAAAATAGATTTCCTACAGTCCCTTTTATTATATAGGAGATTTTACTTATGAACAGTAAGCTGTGAATTTATGTGTAAATAACTATGTATAATGAATTCTCTATTTTCCTCCTTTTGCTGTTCAATACAGGATTACTGTCTAAAAAATCTGTAAGTCCGGGGAAAAAAAATACATCTGTGAAAGATAGTTACTCACCAAAACCACTACCGCCAGGCACAAAAGGCTTCCTTCCTTGGCGGACTGCAGAACGTGCAAAGAGATGCAGGTGAGTTTTTCATAGTATGAGGGAAAATATTAAAGCATAAAACCTGCATGATAAACATAGTAGAGAGAAGTGTTATTTTTTTAAAATACAAATTTGAAAGTTGCACACAGAATTTCATATTCCATCAGTAATTTTTTCTGTTTATATAAACTTTGAGGATGTTACATAAATTTTATTCCACTAAGATTTTAAAACATACAAAAAGATATAATTTGATGGCCATAGGAATATTCAGGTGTTGAAAAAAACAACCCCACTACCAAACGCACCTTGTTTGCTTGTTCTCCTTAGTAATGATTTATCAGACTTATAGCTGAAGATGCAATTTAATTTTGTAAGCTTCTAGTATAGTTGATTTGGTATCCAATTCAAGGTGTCTAGGTATTTTTTCTGCTTCTTGTTTCTGCTCTGTCTCCCCCAATGCCAACATAATAATTATGATCATCTAAGCCCCATAAAGTAAAAAAAAAAAGTTATACACGGAAGCCATAATATTATCATACTACCTTTTGAAACAATTTTTTGGGTGGTTTTTTTTTTCGTTCTTAAGGTATTCCCTAGACCACAGCCTCTCAAAATGGAGGCTATATAAATATTTAAACAACAAAATACTTAATGCTCTATCATAACTGTTTTTATTAAACTCGCTTCTCAAAATGCTGAACACCAAATTCTTATAATAATTAACTAAGCAAGATGCCTATTAAAGATCTTAATGGTAGCATCCGGTGATGTTCCTTTAATTTATGATTAATCAGGAGTACTAATAGAACAAAGTGAGAATGTAATGATTGTTAAGGGTATATAGTGCAGTGTCTGATACTGCTTTTACTCTTGCTGCCTCACCTGTCCTATAATCCTGTGTTTGGAAATGGAAGTAGCAATGGTGTCATTTTATAATGACTTTTCTCAAAAGTGGTTTTTTTCTAACTTTAGAGGGGGGCCAGTGGATAGTACTGAAGAATTACCAGTGAGGATTCAGGTACTTTCTCTCTCATATGATGGTTTATTTGGTAGATGGATGCCTGAAAAAAGGTTGAGTGTTCTCAACAGTCTTATTTTCTAAAAGTTAAGACTCGGACACTTTTTGAGTTTCACCCTCACAGAAATGCAAAATAATATTTTACATCAGCATTTGGCTGAAACTTCTCTGATGCTTACTTTACTCCCATTTCTGTACCACTGTCTTTTTGTTTCTCAGCATTGTGCAAGATGGGTTGGATTATGGGCACAATTCCTCCACAGACAATAAGGAGAATTAACAGTGTTTTTCTCTGAAATGTTCTGCTTCCCTCTTCCTCTCTTTCCTTATTTTGCTTTTGGACTACATACTTGTTGTTGCCCCCATCTTTGAACTGCTATAGTAAACATACCAGCAGGGAGGGGGGAAAAAAATCTTCTTTCTTCCTTCTCCTTTACATCTCATTTCCATCTCCCCCTTACCCCCCCAACCCCACCCACCAGAGAAAAGCTGGAGAAGTGTGTTAGTGTGTACTTACGAATCAGATTGGCTCACAGCAGGGCCTGGTGGTTGCTGGAGCCAGCACACTTACTCCTTGCTCTGGTGTGGGTTTCCCATGGACTGTGCTCCCTTGGGGGAAACCTGCTTTGGCACGGGCTGCCCATGGGTCGCAGCTTCTCCAGCCCGCTCCTCTGCCCTGGGCTGGGGCCTGGGTGTCCCCCTCCTCCTCTCCCGAGCCTGTGGTTCCCTCTGCTGTTTCTCACTCTTTTGCTTCCCTCCTCTTTTGCCTATCTGCAGTTTTTCACCCTTTCTGAGATAGGCCTTTCCCTTGGCTGTGGGGCCCAGCCCTGTCCTGCTGTGGGTCAGCTGGAAGCGGCTCCCACTGCCACCAAATCGTTGCCGCATGTACCAGGTATTATGCACAGATGTGATTTTTTTTTTTTTTTTCCCATTGTGTATTTCAAAATTGCATAGCTAGACAATATGTATGCGTTGTAAGGAACTTTGGGAAATGACTGCATTTAAATTAAGTTTTATTTAGTCTTTGAATTTCCATTGCATAGTGTAACGCTGTGAGTGGGTGTGTTTTCTGATGTAATTAGACAGGTGTGCCTGTGAAAGTGACAGTAGAAAGCGCTTCTACATCTGAAACTGAAGACACAGAAGATTTAGGTGATGTTATCCATCATCCCAATTTGGCAAAATCGTTAGATAAGATTAATGTAACAGAGTATCAACAATTACAGGTAAGAAGCATGTTCTGTGCCTTGAACTCCATAAAGACAAATTGTATCAAATGATACATGTTTTATTCAGAAGATTATGGTTAAACTAATAACCAGTCATGGGGCAGGATTTCTGAATAACTTTTAATTATCCTGTGTTATGTGACACTTGCTTCCATTTCAAAATATGTGTGTCAAATATGCACTGGATTTCTAGTCTCCGAGTAGTTCTAATGAAGATGTGTACACTCTAAGCATATTGTCAAATCAGGACCATAAGAAGAAAGAACTTCACTTAATACACACAACTGCAATATGTGTAATTTCTCTGTTCTAGGCTTGAATCGTGGTTCACAAATATTTTGGTCAATGTTACTGGCTGTAGTATTTCCTTCCAAGTATTTTCTTTACAAATGTCATTTAGTGTTGTTTCCAAGAGCTAAAATAATGTAATGATTGTTGTGTAAAAATAAAAGAAAATAACAGAAAGTGTGTTTAAGCTCTATTTTATAATTGAGCTTGGTAACAAACTGTTTTCTTTTGCTTTTTGTTATTCCCTCTACTTATTTGATAGTTCTGAAAAACTAGCAAGACTGATTGTTGCTGCAAATGTCTTGACAGGGATGGTTCTCATAAAAGGAAAGGAAAACAAAGGGTCTGTTTCAGTTGCTCAGTAACACTGCTAAGTAATCTAGCACTATTACAAAGTAACACCCTCAGGCAGAATAACTGGGTTGTTTCTTAAGTGTTAGGATTTGAATTTTGTTTGGAGAATCTGCACTGCTGCCAAGTGAATACTGCTAGAAGTAAGAAGTCACTTTGGTTTTGGTGGTGGTTGGTATAGAGCATTGTGCTGGGTGAATGAACTGTTTGTTTATACAAATATTAAGACCATACAGCAGTCTTTATGTAGGCAAAGTGAAGTCGAAACTTACCTTGTTGCATATCTATATGTAATGGGAGAGTTAGGGTAGCTTAGAGTTACCATGGAAGGCAAAAGGACTGTACAAATACTGCATAAATAACTAACTGTCCTTTTTTTCAGTTGATGCATGTTTTTTTAGGCCCACCTTTTCTCTCTCCAGCACTTTTGTTTGGAAAGATTTTCAAGGTTTTCACATGTTGCTGGGCTTAAAGTCGTATAGCTACTTTCTTCTTTGTAGGTGATTTCACGTTACTCTTTGTGTGTAATACCTTGACATTGTGCTGTGCAGTGGCCTCCACACTTTCATCAGAAGCATTGTGCCTAGAATCATGGAATTCCATGTCACATACACATCTGTGCAGCAAGTAGGGTGCTTTCAGGAAGCACTTGATGTATTTATGCTTGGTGTTTGGAGAGGAATGTTACTTTCAGGACACACTGCAGAGGCAGAGAGTGTTTTGTGCTTTGGGAAAGGGTTGTTACATCGACCTAGGTTGTCAGTGTTACCTGTAGTATTACATATAGAGCAGCTGCAAGGAAGGGATAATTTGAGATTAATTTCATCTTTCTGGGAAGTAAAACTACAAATGTTAGAAACCTACCCCAAAAGTGGTTCTAAATTTCCTGTGCTTGTAAAGGTCCAGGTTTTCCTGACTTTCTGAATTTGAAAAGCAAAATACTTTTTTTAGGCCATTGTTGCATATGTGACAGCACTGTTTAAGCAGTCTTGGTCTGTTTCTGTGCCTCACTTACCTTTTTTTCTTTTGTTGATGTGAAGCACAGTTTGACATTATGGCAGAACCAAACTAACAACTTGTCACCATTGAATTGTGAAGCCTATTTCCCCTCTGTGCCTTTGTGCTTTTCCATTTCTAGCTTCAGTCATTGTCTCTCTTCAGTATTTTTTCATGTTTATCTGATCATAAGGCAAGTTGATTCAACTTGCTAATGTGGAGAAAACTCATGTTGTTCAACAAGAAGTGCAGGTCTTGCACCTGGGAAAGAAAACCCCACACACCAATATACGTTGAGGGCAGACCATCTAGAAAGCAGTGTTGCAGAAAGGGCCCTGGGGGTCACAGTGGACACCAAGTTGAATGTGAGCCAGCAATGTGCCCTTGTGGCAAAGGCAGCGAATAGTATCCTGGGCTGCATTAGGAGGTGTGTTGACAGCAGGTGGAGGGAGGTGATTGATCCTTCCCCTGTATGCAGTGCTGGTGAGACCAGACCTAGAGTGCTGGATCTGGTTCTGGTCTCACTAGTACAACTGATACACGGACATACTGGAGAGAGTCCAACAAAGAGCCACAAGGATGGTTAAGGGACTGTAGCATCTCTCCTACGAGGAGGGGCTGAGAGAGCTGGGGCTGTTCAAGGTGGAGCAGAGAAGGGATCATATTAATGCATGGGGATACCTGAAGGGAGGGTGCAAAGGCTTTTTTCTCTGGTGCCCAGTGACAGGATGAGAGGCAACGGGCACAAGCCTAAACACAGGAGGTTCCTCCTAAGCATCAGAAACACTTTTTCACTGTGAGGGTGATTGAGCATTGGCACAGGTTGCCTAGAGAAGTTGTGGAGTTTCCCTTCTTAAGAGAGATTAAAAAAACATCTAGACATGGTTCTGGGCAACTTACTGTAGGCAGCCCTGCTTGAGCAGGGGGTTGTACTGGATGACCTCCAGAGGCCACTTCCAACCTCAACTGGTCTGTGTGATACTTTTCCATGTTAGCTTTCAGCCATCATAATGACTCACATTGGCTTATGTGATTGAGTGCATTCCAGAACTGGTGTGGCAGAAGTCTCTGGCTGATAATGAGAGGGGAAGTGTAGGACCCTTTGTATCTGCATTAATTGGGCTTAGGTATTATCATTAAACAACTCTTACTGCAGAGCAGCTTGAGTGGGGAAGCTGACTTGAGGAACTGATCTAACTGAAAAGTAATCCAGTGTATTTGGCTGTAGCAGACCTTGGCACAGCCTTTCAGTAAAATGGGACATTCAGCTGTGCTAGAACAATGGTAGGATTGCAGAGTGAGAATAAAGGATAAGAAGTGGGAACTCCTTAAACTACCACTGTGCCAAGAAAGTTGTCCCCAAACATCCCTTGATGTGACTAAATGACCAGGCTTTCACTTAAGTATGCAAGCCCTTGAGAACTTCTCTGCATCCTTCTGCTCAAAAGAGGGCTTTGAATGTACTGCTTAGCGAAACAGTATTACTTGTGTTTTCATTTTTTAAAAAATCCTTTGGCTAGTGAAAAGCTTAATTTGTGCTTAAATGAAAAATAAAAAGTTACAAATATTCTTTCTGTCCGCAAGAGGAAATCAGAATTGTCAGAATTGCCTCTGATGAAGAATGTAATTGGGGGAACTCCCAGATTTTAACTAAGGATATAAATGGTAGCTCTTTCTGCACATTAGTACTATGCGGTTTATGTAGAAGTAGAGATTGCACTATAACTTTTTTAAAAAAATAAGGACAACAGTGTAATCAAGTAGAAAAACATGCCTCATTAGTTACTACAGTTTTGGGTTTTTTTTTATATTTTTGGTGTTTAAACTTCAATTTTACAACTCTGACTAGGGTTGAGTAATCATAGTGCATACAGTAATTCTGAGGTCTACAGGTGTATTTGCTATTCAGCTTCATCTTAAAGGCTGTCAGTGCTCTTTCTGCTCTACACTACTAGAAGGCTCAGCCTTGGATGTACATTTAGCTTTCTGTTGTGTTTTAATGTTTGGGGTTTTTTTTCTGCATGAAGTCTAGAGGATTGTGTAAGTTAGTGAATTTCTCAAAAGCAAATAAAATAATAAAGCGTACATGTAATTTAATGGTGACGAGTATGTTTGCACAGGTGCAAGGCATCCTCCTTTAAATGTAGGCTTCTGATACTGCTTATAAGGAGATGTGGCTGCAGTGTTTGTCAGGTGTTTTCTTTTTTGTGAAGTCAGCCCATAACCATCAAATGTTGTATACATCTACAGTGTGATAAATCAAGTTTATACAAAACCTTAAACCCTCAAAATTTCTGTTTAAAAAATCTGATAATTTAACTATTTGCTAAGCCTTGGCCCTTTTAAAATACAAACCAGCAATTTGAAGAAAAAGATCAGTGCTATCACCTTTAGAATTGTCTAAAATCTGTGCGCAACAAAAATGGTATAGATCTAAGGCTTCTAAAGTAGAGTTATTTGCCAAAAAATCCTACACTCTAGAAACTTTAAAATACATATATGCATACATGCATACACACTATAAATGGAACTGTAAGAATTCTTAAAGTCTGTGGTACCTGTGACTGATCTTCAAAGGTAGGTTACAGGATTTAAGCTTGCATGTCAAGTTGTGAATGTAGAATATGATGGTTGCTACTTTCTGTGCCATGCTTCTGTATCTATAAAATAATTTCTAGCTCCTATTATTTCCACACCTTCTGAGGTAGCTTGCAGTGAGATTGTGGTATTTGTTGAGGGCTCTCCTTAGAGATATCTCCCCTTACCCCATGCCTGGTGGTGATTTTGTTACATCATGGTAGTGAGATACTGTTAAATCTTTTCCCGAATATGGTCTTTAAAATGTGGTTTTTCTATACCCTCCGACCTCTGAGATCCTTTCTGGTGTGGTCAGATAATAAAGATATGACTAGCTTTAACTTGGTTGATGCTAGTCTAGGGATCTTAGGTGTGGACTTCATTAGGCAGTAGTGACAGACTTATAATCTTCACTCTGAGTGGTTGTCACTGTGACAGCTATATCTAGAATATTTTAGAACCTGCATCTTTGAATCAGATGCAAAAGTCCCTCACATCCTACAGGACCTGTTGGGACCTCTTTGTATTTGTAGGAATATTTTTACTATGCATTCTGTTGCACACCAGTGTTCTCAGTTTATTGCTTGTATGAAGTGCAGTAATATGCTCTTGAATAAGATTTTGACAGTAAACAAAGGATTTCAATACTATTTGGATCTTTGCTCCTTTGTAGAACTGATTGATAAGGTGTGTACAAAAAGCAGTGTCCTGCTTTTTACAGTGTTAGCAGTATTACATATATATGCCTGTATACAAGGTGTATAGAGAAATGAAGATGCTTTGTACACTGTTAATTCATATGGGTTACCCCCTGAAAAACAGAGCAGCTTGATAGTTTTTACAGTTTTCACCTTTGGAAACCAGAAGACTCTGTTAAGGCATGCAAGAAAAAAATTATATTTGTTCTTCCATTTCAGGTGCTGTAATTAAAGATGATAATGCACTGCTATCATATGAGAAAATGTGGTGATTGCTTATCAAATCCTGACTGCTATTCACAGAAGCTGAAAAATTCACTACTTAGAACTAAAAGTTAAAATACAAGTGTAGGATTTCATGAATAAGACTAGATGTTTGAGGGTTTGTTAGATGTTTGGGTTTGGTTTTGTTGTTGTTAAATCAGCACTAAGCTGTTTTATTCACTCAAACAGCTTGGGATTGTGAAAAATTTCTTCTGTTGAAGAACCAAGTGAAAACAATTGGAAAGAGTACAGTTCTTCCGGTTCAGAGTTTTGTTCGCTTACTACTATAATAAGGAGTAAAATCCTGGATGAAAAATACATTCTGAAAATCTGGATATGGCTACTAAGGATTTTTTTTAAAAGCCTAATTTGTGTTTTTGATGAGGTACATGTATCTAGTTAAAAATTAGGTTTGAAAAGACAAAGGGGAAGAAGAGGGAAGTAGAGAAAAACATACATTCCTGATGGTAATGTCATAGGCCCAAGAGACTTGTGCTATAATCTTGTGTTATCTATTGGTATATTACAAATCTGTTAAGTCCATCACACTTATTTCCACTTTCCTGTGCTAATTTTTTGCATCCTAGAGTTATGTACCAGTAGGTCTCTGACATGTGTTTTTGTAGAAGATCTGTTATTGCTTGGAATGCCATGTGCTAGTTGTTAATTGGACATGTTGAGTATTTGTATAATATTGCATGTTGATCTGACATTTTGCGATAAATTTTATGATGGTTTATCTGTGTTATGATAGTTGGAGCTGGAAGAATGCATGGAAAAATTAAAGGAAGAACAAAGAGCCAGAATAAAGGCTGAGGAACGGATAATGGAGGTAATGATACTTAACTACTAATCATCTTTACTTTTAAAGGAGGCACCAGTCAAACTATCCACTTGCTTAATTAGGAGTAATTATCAATGACCTCTAATGTGATAGCTTCCAGAATTTCAGTTCAAAGTCACATGGATCATTTACTAGCCTAAGGGCAATGATGAAATTTGTGTTAGGTAATGTGTGTTTGTTCTCCTGATACTATTCCAGAACCTTGAACTCTGGGTCAAGCTACTCTTTAAATGCGTTTCATTCATTTGGTGTATTACTTACGATCTGGGCATCCTCATGTTTGCTTTTCTTGAGTAAGTGATTAAATCTGTTTGCAATTTGCAGCAGATGGGTAGTTCTTTGAGGTCTCCCATGTTCTTTTATGATGACTTGCACTGAAAAGCTCTTTGTTGCAACTGTTTAATTTGCCTTATTCTGTCCCTTTGATTTTTAAGTTTTGTTTCTGCAGGCAATAAAAATGTCAGATGGTTTTCAACACAGCATGTTGGCTGTAGCCATGAGTTGTTGTGAAGTGCAGTTTAGCATTACAATGGAACCAAACTAGTAACTTGTCACAGTTGAATTGTGAGGTCTATTTCCCCTCCATCCATTGTTGCTGACCCAAATCAAAAAGATCCTTTTGCATCAATAAGTAGAATTTCTTGTAATAGAGNCTGACCCAAATCAAAAAGATCCTTTTGCATCAATAAGTAGAATTTCTTGTAATAGAGTTGGGTGTAAGATGGTGTAAATGAATGCATTTGGTTCTTGGATGTGGTCTGGAGTGGAATGAAAGTAGTGGTACCCTTTGGAACTTGAGAAGTGGTGCTCCACAGTACAGGGAGCATATATCCACAAAGGAGTGTGCACTCTACAAGGTTCATTGTGGTCCTCTGGTGCTGCCATCCCCGTCCTCCTGTAATGTCAAGTGCATCAGTGGGTTCTGCTGGATATCTGTTGTTTGAATACTTAAATGGTTTTTAGGCTAAATACCGACTGCAAGAAATCTTTCTCTGTCATGCTAGACTCTTTGGCCTAGCACCTTGTCTCAGGAGAAGGGATAAACTAAGAAGCACTAATCTCTAAAATTGTTAATTTTGATGCTAGTTTAACAGCTACAGTGCACTACAGAGATCTATATTTTTTTTGTTCTCTGAGTGCCTCCAGCAATTTCCCTATGGTAGCATAGAATTGCAGCTGTGGACAAACAAACCTGCACCAAGCTCAATATAACAGTGCCCTGAATATTTCTTTTTTTTTTTTTTTTTTTTCACCCCCATAGCTGGAAATTGAAAATGCAAGATTAAGGAATCTAAACACCTCCCTCTCTGACGTTCTTCATGCACAGTCAGTAACCAACATGATTTTGGAAGACGAAGGTGTTCTAGGCAGCATTGAGAGCTCTTTCCAAAAGTTTCATGCTTTTTTAGACCTCCTTAAAGATGCTGGGTAGGTTATCGCTTTACTTAAGTCTTACTGTTTCTGTTAAGATCTCTTTCTGAAATTACCCTCCCAATGAAATATGCCGCCTTCTCCCCACAGATCTCTAGGACTGTACTTGCAAAGAACAAAAGAAGAAAAATTAACTGTACCTACTGTTCAGTCTTTCCTCAGTGGGAAAAAACATGATCCAAGCACTGTCTAGCTGAATTAATGTATCTGGCCTTGGGAAAGGCTTTCAAGAAGCCCATTCCAAAGGAGAAGAAAGCTTCTATTAAAGCATGTTTCCAAGTCTTTATTGCATCACCTATGGCTTTTAGCATTCCCATGATATGAAAGGCTCAAAATGCAGTTGAACTGACTTCACAAAGTGTCCTGTTGCCTTGGGCGCCCTCTTACTAATAGAAGTACAGAAATCTAGATAGATAATCTGGCCTCTGTACTTAAATTCTGGATTATTTATTATTACTTGAAATATTTTAGAGAGTATTGATGAAAGTTTCTTGTAAGGCTCTACCACTGTAGCTGCAGTTTCTCAGTGGATGGTTCATCCTTGCTATTTGTCAAAGAATTTCAGCTTAAGTTCTCAAACCTGTTTTGTAAAGCTTATGTAGCCAGGCATGGCAATCTCATCCAGGAGAATGTATGAATGAAATGAAGATATATCATAGTCTACTCTGCATGTTCAGACAAGACTACAAAATGTTTTATTTACCCTCCCTGTCTCCTGCTTCCACCCCTCTCCAAAGTGGAATAATGTAACTTAATGTAAAGTTTACCCTGAGGCTATTCTAATTTTGTGCCAATCAATTGGTAGAGCTGCCATTGCTTTAAGAATGAATTTAAACTTTAGAGGGGAAAAATGCTTTTACGTGACATAAAAAACAAATTTTTCAGATGGGCCCTGCATCTATTCATGGTAATAGGGTGCTGCTCTGAAAAACAGAATCCCGATCCGCAAGACTGCTCTTCTCAATAAGCTTATATATATAATATGTTGTGCTATCAATTGATGGCTGCAACTTCCACTTCTTATTGAGGCTTAAAACACCCAAGTGATAGGTTTGGCCAACTTGTAAGCTGGCAGGTGAAACACCATGACTGTATTTGTGAAGCATTTAATTGGATTTGCCTGTTACAGATTATGCTAGTTTGGGAGATGTGCACCAATCTTCTGCTTGAATGACAGGGTTTTACTCTGTTCTGCCTGACAGGGAATCTGCTTGCCAGCATCCTGCTCTGAGATCAATGCTAACTGGGAGAACTTCATTCTTTGTCTCTGTCCGTCTTTACTCAGTGCTAAGTTTTGAACCTGCAGGCTAATTTGTGCAGAGATGGCAAAATATCTTTAGCTGCTTGTTTTCATCTTTATTAAGCTATTTTGGGCTTTTCAGAAAATAATGGAAAATCTGTCTTTAAAGCTTCAAACAGATTTTGTTTCTTCTTCTGGTTTTGAATGTTTAGGTCTTTCACGGGCTAAGAATTTTCTGTGTCATTTTCTATTAAACTTTATTTTACAGACTTGGACAACTTGCTGTATTAGCTGGGATAGACCAGTCAGATTTTGGTCTTTTGGGGCGTCCACAAATGAATTCTACTGTCAGTAAGCCTGCTAACATGCTGAAGGAGAAGTCTTTTGAAGAAGAAAGACAAGAACATATCCAGAATAGCAAAGTAAGTCTATAGAGGGAATGCTAGTGGCAATGTACTTGATGCTATTTAATGTACTTTTCAGCTGTTATCCCCCTCTGACTGAAAGTAATAATTGCCAAATGATCCAGGAAGTTATTTGTGCGGTCTTTTGCTGTAGCTGTATTTATACAGATCACAGTGATTAATGTAAGCTTTTTAAATTATTACCATTTGGAACAGTAACCATACTATTTTGCAATGTACTAAAGAAAGTATTGATGGTAATTATGTTGTTTCTTATTCTGAAATATGATGTTACATTAGTGGTATGCATCCATTAAAAATGGAAAAATACCATGACTCGTTTTTTTAGAAACACTTAATATTGATGTATAGTGGTTTAAAAAAACTTAGTCTCATAGTAGAGGGTAGTACAATATGCCTATTGAGAAGCGTGAATTTTCTTTTAAGTAATTGCAGTGTGTATGTCCAGTCCTGTCAGATTTCTCTGTGGTCCATGCCATGAATTTCAGACAACTACAAATTTGCACTATTAACAACATAAGGTTTTAGTTCTGCTCTGAAGTCAATAAATAGAAATGTTTCTGGGTTTTTCAAGGGATACTCAAGTTCCCTTAAAAAAAAAAAAGTTTTTAAGGCAATTAAAAATTTAGATTCTGGCAGCCTACAACCTTGTCCAACTTGGATAAAACTGTCTGCTAGGAATTACTAGGAATTGTTCTGTGTTCTAGTATGTTTCTTATACCCAATGTCTTATACCCAATGTCTTACCCATTAAGTGTTCCAAATTCTTCAAGAACACTTTCCACAGTGTTTTCAGCTGATGGACTTTTCTCACTGTGACATTAACTTGTTCATGCAGTTTGTTTGAATCATTGTTTTTCTAATTCAGCTACGTTTCGAAGCCTGAACTTAAAGTGTTGAAGTATAGATGGCAAAGGATGATTACAAAAAGCTTCAAATAACAGTTACACCACTCTCACACTTATTTGCTAGTTAGTTTGGATTCTTGTGGCAGCTAGGTATTGTGGGATAGACTATTGCGACCACAGTACTGTGACCAAACGTAATGAATAGTAGGCATTTCAGAATGATACACATGATTAGGCTTTGGCTGCTTCAGTATTAACTGACCCATTTCTGTAGCATATAGTTCAGGCTGGATGTGAAACTGTAATATACCTACTCAATGTCATTATCACCCTAGCAATCTTCTGAAACTTGCTTGCTTTGAAAGGTAATAAATGTTGCGTGATTGCTATTATCTCTGAATCTTTTCTGTATTATGTAAAGAGTTTACTTTGCTATGCAGATTTTAGTATACAGCAGTTGCAGGACTGGATTTTTTTTTTCTGTAGTTGCATCAGTATCTTCATTGGAATCTCTTGTTTCAGAACAGAGCTGGGGACATCCAAGTTTCTCTTCCTGGCACGTTTCAGTCCCAGATGGTTGTGAATAATGCCTTCTCTGCTCTTAGAGAAACGCAAGAACTCCAGACTGCTGGGCAACAGTGCCAGCTAGGCTCATGGAGGGAAGATGAAGCTCAAGCAATTAACCAAAATAAAGAGGATAAGCCTCGAAATAGTACTCCAGCATTCTCTGAAAGGAGAGTCAAACAAAATGAACAAGCAAAAGGACATCACTCAGCAAGGCATTTCATTACCAGTCTTCATTCATTTTCTGATTCCAGTGCACATATTAAAAGTAATGGTAGCAGAATATCCAGTGATGCTTCTGGTGAAAAAAGCAAAAATTGTTCCTCAAAGAAATACATCCCTAGAGCAAATGAAACAGCAATTCCGAATGATGGAGCAAGAGGAGACCAAAGTAGACTACAGTCAGTAAACCGCCCTGGAACTGATACTGTAGGATCTGGCTCTGAAATACAAGAAAGTATCCAAAGTCTTAGCAGCATTTGAAATAGTTCTAAAGTGTTTGGACTGTTCTTCACACTTGCAAGATTAAAAATAGATTTTGGCTGCCTCAGTATAGTGTGTGAATTTTTTGTAAAGTAATGTAGGATTTGTAACCTTTTAAAGCATTGCATGCTGTTTAGTATTCCTGTTTCATGCTTGCATCACTTGTCGCTAGACTTTTATTTTTGGAAACATCTGATGCGCTGGTAGAATGGTTCCCTTCAGTTTGTACTACATAAAAAGGGTTCCTGGCACATGGGTTTTATTGTGTATCACAGATCTCATTGTAGAGTGTAAACTGCTTTGAGCTAATAAAAAATTTGAGTACAATTTTTTTTCAGTGTTTATTACCACCGTATTGCAATGGAAGTGGAAAAAATGGGTTTATAGGACAAGCATCAGTTCATGCCTAAGAGTGTGTAGGTATAACATTCCCAAAGGTAGTGGAAGTTTCAGATTCAAAAATGAGCCCAGAAACATCTGAGTATTTAAATGCAGCCATTCTTTATTGCTATGATCACAGATCACAGAATAACACGCTGTGGAAGAGACCTCTGGGGGATGTCTAGTCCAACTTGGTTAGGTTGCTCTCAGGACCTAGAGAAATGTGAGAACATAAAACTAAAAGAATGTAATTGTTTTAAAACTGCTAGGGTTTGTCCCCCAGCTTCTTGTTCCTGTCCTTTTGCCCAGGCAGCTGATTTGCAGCTTCTGAACTATGGCACAGAGTAACGGAGATTTTGATTTGCCCCACGTGGCACAGAAAATTGTATTGTTTTGCACGAGGAATAATAAGAAGATGCACTTCATTATGGCCCTGAAAAATAAAGCAGTATTTGTCTTTATATTTTTACACTTGCCTGAGTGCCATGAGAAGGCAATCAGTCAAGAGCCTAATATAATAATTATATAATTATTAGTTCCCTTCACTAACTACTGTTTTGTATATAAATGGGAGTTCTGTAAAATCAAGCTTATCTAATAGGTTGTAGAGATGAAGATGATGTTAAACATCTAAGAAAATTTTAGGAAAAGTGGTTTCAAGCAACAAAACTTGCATTTAGAAGAATGAAATAACCTAAATTGTTTTAGTTTAGGGTTTAAGCCTAGGGCATTTGGTCAACAATGGGAGTAAATTTTGCTTTTGAATGAACCAGTGAATTTTATTTCCTTACAACAATGTTTTCTATTACTTTTTTTGCATGCACATGCTTGTGTCAGTCCTGATTTAAAAGAAATTTCTGAAAGTGCATCAGCTGTCTCTGGGAGATTAACTAGTAGAATCTGACATATAGTGCTTATCTTTATGAGAAGTTAAAATGTTGAAAACTCATATTGTGCAGTGGTCATGAAAACCCACCTTTTCAAAAAATGGATTAAATGAAAACATTTTGCCTTTAATTCACTATTTATGGTGTTAGCTGAGATTTTGAATGATCATAATATTTTAACCTGTTTGATACGAACTCTTTTTTCAATGAGTATTCCATTTGCAGAGTGAAGAGGACAGAGGGTGATGCAGCAATGGAAGATATTTTTCACATACAGGAACTATGCAAGATGATTTGGGCTGAACTGAGGGCTGGGGGAAATACTCTGTAACTTCTATTTTACTCTGTCATCAGGGTTCTGGAACACAGAAAATCTGTAGAAATTCCTGAGTCTCATTGCTTGACAATTACGAAGAAACTCATGAATCCTCAAATGGAAATTTTCTACTGGGCAAATAGCATGAGATTACCTTAGCTATTGCAATATTGCACAAGTAATTGCACAATGAAAGTACGTTATTTATACAGACTTTGTCACTTCAGAATAATAGCAGGTAATATATTAATCTATGCAATTTTTTAGGTATTCTCCCAAACATTTAAGATCTATTGCTTCAGTCAGGATTCTTTCTTTGTGATTTTGGTTTGATTGAACAATTACATGCAGTCAGTTTCTTCAGCATTAAAATGCTATATGTTCCCTTTTTAAAATTAAAACTCTAAAGCTAATCACTCTGAAACGGTAGCTAAAATTGTAAATTCAAAATAGTTTGGATTTTACGAATCTGTTATTTATCCCTAAAAATACCACAAAGAACTTAAAACAGTTTATGTATTGTGTGCCTATAAGCACGTGGCATAAATATCTTTTATGTTAAATACGACTAGTATTTGCTTTAAAAGTATTAATTATGTAAAAAATCTTCATTTAAAGCCAAATTGACCAGGCAGTTTATAAAGTTGTTACTTGGACATAGGGTTTTGGTTTTTTTTAGTGAAATTAGTACTTAACCATCTTTTGTTTTGTTTTGTTTTTTTGGTTTTTTTTGTAAATAAGAAACATGAAGGATTCTCCATCTGGTCACTGGTGCTATTGTGTAGCACTCTTAACTGTGCGAATCTGGACCACGCACTCTACATACAGTTGAATGTTCTATCTGAAGTCAGTAGAGATAATGGGTGTAAGGATGTACCTGTGACCTGTAGGAGATGTATTTTTTAAGGCTATCGTGAGTATTTCGGAAGTTTTAAGGTTTTCAGTAATGATTTAAAAATGCATTTCCAAAAATTATCTCCTATATATAAATAAAAACTATTTTTATGTATATTTAAGAATAAAGTTGTGGTTTTTTTATTTTTTGTGTATATATACGTACATTTTAAGTGATTATGAAACCATTTTACCCTGAGTTTGGATATAAACTGTTTCAACCTCTTGCTATTAGTTAATGTTTTACATATTTGCCTGTGGTCTTGTTTGACATAAAAGCCTGAAATCAATAGGCCAGCTATTTGCTAGAGAACATGTTAGTTACTGTTTACTTATAAAACTCAGGCATTCTTTTTGACTTCATTTGGGCTTCCCACAAATTATTTCTCATGCTTCATAATTGCAATATTTGGAGCCAGATCTCTGAAAACCAAAATAACTCCAAACCCTTGTCTGAGCTACCTGCATCTTGTTCTTAAGTCCCACCAAAATTTGCTAGTCTCGCTAGTTTGCTGGACCAGACTTCCCAGCTGCCTCCTGAAACAGCTGCCAGGTTGTTATGTAGTCAGCATTATTTGTCTTTTAATAATGACGTCAGTTTGTCACTTATTGTACCAGACAGAGGGACTGGTGTGCGCTTGGTCTCCTTGAGTGAGCTGATTCTTTTCCAGCAGAGCATGAAGTCACCATGAACCCTAAGTTCACTGGAACTCTGAAACTTTGTTTAAATATTATATTTTCTCTGATTTTTTTTTTTTATGTTTTGTTTTTCCAGTTATGTATCATAGTAAATACAGCTCTGCTTTTGTGTTAATTATGCAAATTCACGTTCATCTGCAGGGATTTGTGGCATTTGAAAGGTCAGGTTCTCTGTCAAATGCTAGCAGCATTCCTGGAAGTTATGGTTTTGAAAGCTCGTACTTTATATTGGATGACTATGAATATTGATATAATTTATTTATGGGTTTTGATGTAATAAAAATACTGAATCATAATTTCTGGTAGCAAAATGTTTAGACAGGAGAAATCTCCATTCAATAGAAACAAAACTATGACCTGGCCTTTACTATTCCTCTTCATTCTCTCCACAGTAAAAGCATAATCATCCCTTGTATGTAGCAAAAATGGACTATTCTGTATTCAGGAAACTTCCTGGTTTATACATCCTTATCAATTTTATTTACTCCTATTGATGCACAATGTGAAATGGATTTTCTAAAGCTCTGGGTGGCAAGGCTTCCAGCACAGTTGTCCTCTGATCTCATGGAAGCTGCTATTTTTGATCCTTCTGGTGTAGGGTGGGACTTTCTTGAACTGAAAAACTACAGTACCTGGTATTTACTCCCCATGCTCTCAGCCGATACCAGCACCAGCTTGCCTTGTTCCTGTTTTTGTGTTCTAGCTCTTTGTGCCAGACGTTTCTACTATGCTTTTATTTCTGAAGTTTTAATTCACCTTGCAGTGGTTTGTGCCACGCAGTTGAGATGCCAGACTGCTCCTGCTCGGGTCAGTGGAGGCACTTCCCATAGGAGTGGCCAGGCTTCCTGACCTGAACCACCAACCTAACCTATTTCTGACTGCTTCCCACTACTCCTTACTACCCTGGACACCTTTTCCCAGCAGGCTGGAGTTCCAACCCTCCTCTCTGGGCAGATGTAGGCAGCCTGGCTTTCACATTGGGAAAAGCCCATAGCTCATAAGCCTGTTTCTGTTTGAGGCTCTTTTTAAAAATAATGACATTGTAGTCGCATCTACGCTGTTACTGAGCCTTTCAGTTGAGGCTTCTATTAAATTAGAACTAATTTTAATAATTAGAAGTAATGCAGTTGTTCTGCGTGTTGTGGTCTGAGGCATGCTTTGAAAATAACCTCGGTGTTTTAGAGAGAACGCGTCCTGCTTGTAACGTCCATGGAGGTTGCTATTATCTCTTTAGAACTTGAGGAGGGTTCTGGTGTCAGAAAGCAAGTTTGCTGGCATTTTCTTAAGCTATAGCCATAATTGAAGTGAAGCTTATCTTTGTTTTGAAACCACTGTCTCTGTTTACAATCTTTTAAACAAAATAACTTGCATAAGATGAAAAGCTATTAACTAAATGCCAGATCAGGCTGTGATATGTAAATTCTTTTTATCAACTGGCTTGACAGGAAAAGGAACAAATTCAAGTCATCAGTATTTCTTCAGTGAAGTAATTTGTAGTGTAAGATGACCTTTATATAAATTTCAGTATTCACAAAATAATTGACAGCAACACTTTCATTTCTG